>CM033717.1:70475985-71054631 GCA_019671005.1 Hibiscus mutabilis
CGAGTATTCCTTGGGTCTCTCCGTGAAGCTGAGGTTGAGCGGTTGAATGAGCAGTCATGGAGATCCTCTTCGCAATCACCATCTTTCGGCAGGAATTTTCCGTTTCATTTCTTGCAATGGTTACAGCTTTATTGTTAATCAAGGCTTTGCACTGGTTGGCACAGAAGAGGGTTGAGTACATTGAAACAAACCCTTCTGTTCCAAAGTTAGCTCATGTTCCGATAGTTTCTTTTCTTGGTTTTCTTCTTCTTCTCGATTCTGTGTTTTTATACAGTTCCATCAAATTTCTGATCCAAACTCAACAAGCGTCAGTTTCCATCTTCTTTGCATTTGAGTAAGTTGTTTTTAATTGAAGAACTTTTATACTTTTTGTGTTTTAGATTGTTAAATGGATTGGCTGGGATGAGCTCATGGCTTGAAGTCCTACTTTTTCTTTTGTGAATTTGTGATTTTGGAATCTTTGATTATTTGGAGCGTGATTAAAAAGGACTGGAAAATTTTGCATGTTATGTAAGGACTGCTAGACTAAAAAGAGACTGGAAAGAAACTCTTTAAATGTCGCTTATGTTGGAAGTTAAAATGATAAATGAAGTTGACATTGTAAAAGTCCTCAACAAATCGAATTAGTAAGGTTGCTGGATGAAAAATGCTTGCTAAAAATCCAGCCATTCTCTGTTTACCGCAATTTGCATAAATATTTGATTAAATTGACCCTACCCCACTTGTTTCTTTCAAGTGTTATGTGTGCATCATCATATTTCCAGTTTATCTGTTTTTTCCGGATTCTTATTTGCTTGTTTGGGTTGTAGGTACATGATACTGGCAACTACAACAGTGTCAACTTTTGTAAAATATATTTTCTATGTAAGTGACATGCTTATGGAAGGACAATGGGAGAAAAAGGCTGTATATACCTTCTACTTGGAGCTCATCCGAGATTTGCTTCACTTATCTATGTATCTGTGCTTCTTTCTTGTGATTTTCATGTAAGTAAGCCTTTTAGTTTTACTTTATGTGTGATCACATATATATGTTATTTTTTCTGCATATTTTTTTAATGGAAAGCTTGATATGGCACTGCAAGATCTTTAAGGAATAATTTATAATTAAAGAATGTACATAGAAGGATAATGTAATAGATAAGAGGGACAAAACTTGAAAAAAAGGGATCCTTTTTTCTTCACCAAAGTCTCGGATCTCTTTAATTGTATCTTATAGATTAATTCATGGTATGGTTGTGGATCTTGACTGCAGGAACTATGGTGTACCTCTGCACTTAATACGGGAGCTTTATGAGACATTTAGGAACTTTAAAATTCGAGTTTCTGATTACTTGCGATATAGAAAGATCACTTCAAATATGAATGATACATTCCCTGATGCAACCCCTGAAGAACTCACTGCGTGAGTTGGATAGTTATTCTTTATGTTTTTTTTTAAAAAAAAGAATCTTTCAGTAGCATTGTGGTTTTCTATTCTCTATTCGTACTGCTTACTGATTGTATAAACAGAAGTGATGCAACCTGTATTGTATGTCGTGAAGAGATGACCTCAGCAAAGAAGTTAATCTGTGGACATCTTTTCCATGTACACTGCCTTCGATCATGGCTGGAGAGGCAGCATACTTGTCCTATCTGCAGAGCACTGGTTGTACCATCTGAAAACGGAACAAGTTCATCCGGAGGGCAACATGGAGCTCGGTCAGATGCTCGTCAACAAGGTAATCTCATTGTAACATCATCTATGATAAAACGGTCTCATTTCTTTCGAACATTGTTATTTTCTTGACAAATCTATACTGGTGTATGCCAGCTGTTCTGCTATTCGGTTTTGAGCTAATAGGGATCATCCATGAATAAATTGCCCTACTTTCTGAAAGTTTGTTGTTTTCTTCTAGGTATCAGGTTAAGCTAACTTCGAGGCCTTTAAAATTTTCCATCTCTTATTAGCTCGAGATTCAGTTATTTTAGTTACTATTACTTGTGCTTTGTTGAACTGCACCTAAGCTAGCTTAGGCATTTTCCTCCTAAATAATGTGTGAAAAATGCAGAATCTACACAGGTGTTACCCGTGCACCCATATGTGTTGCATTACTTGAAGGCTTTTCCTCCCCATTCCTACCTTGAATATGTTTTCCATATTTCGTCCCAAATTTTTTGGGGTTAACCTGTTCCCTATCCCAATTATTATGTCATATGTATGATTTATATCTCATAAAAGCTCGTAAGTTGATTTGGGTTGCAAAGAATTTTGGATGTGGATATAAGTATTACTTTGTTTGGTTGTTGTATTGCTTCTCTTACATTTTTGCAGCTAATGAATCTTACTTCATGATCTGAAAAAGGGGCTAATTTTTTAAAGTGGAACAGGGTCCAGTACAAGTTCTGCCACACAAGGTCCTGGTGTTGAAGTGGCCACTGATAATTTGACCGGCCGTCAGGCCAGGCTTCAGGCTGCCGCTGCAGCAGCATCAATATATGAAAAATCCTATGTTTATCCTTCTGCAAAAACTCTAGTTTGGTAGGTAGTTTTATGCTTGTAATTTTTCATGTCTGTCAATGACATTTGCAGTTTCCTTATTTTGCCAGCCTTATAGTTTCACCTCTTTCTCCATGTGAATTTTTTATCCCCTGCCCATTACTTTGCCTTAAGTATCAATTATTGCAATTTCAAAGAATTTCTTTAAATCTGAGGATCAGATTAAAGAATTAGGGATGTGCAATTGAGACCTAATTTCTTTTGCTTCTGATTGTACAAAAGTGTGTGTGTGATCATTATTGAAGTGACGACACTTTTCTCCTCTAGTTACTTACGAACTTAATTATGAGACCATAAATATAGATATAAATAAAAGAAGGTAATCAATTGCATTGAGACCTTTTACACGAGTTGAAAAGTGAAATGTCTATTGCCCAGAGAAAGGGAGCACTTTAAACACATGCAGATTACAGAACATGTTGAATTTGTGTGCAATTTTTTACATCTGCCATGCTTTCTAATTCTTATATTGATGCACTTGTTTTTTTACACGATCTGTCTGTAAGTGCAATTGGATTGGTTTGCTAATACCAAATGGAAAAAAAATGTTACAATTTTGTGCATGGTACATGCAGGTCTCCAGGAAATGCTGTACTTCCCGGGGCTTCTGCTCCATTAGGCAATTCCATGAAGGTGGAATCTAGTGGGGAAAACACAGCCAATGGACAACAACAGTTTGCCATTCCTGGTGGACAGGCAAACTTAACCTTTCCGCAATTCCCACACTGTCTTTTTGTTCCTTTCCAGTTACCTGGTGCCAATGGAAACTCAGTAGAAGGGTCAGTGAGTAATCAAAATATTTCAGATTCCCAGTTGGAGGGTCAGAAGAAGATCATCCAGCAGCAGATTGAGGTATTATTTTTGTAGTACAGTCCCACTTTTGCTTTGTCTATATAATTGTTTTTCAATATTTTAGAAAACATTCTCTAACTTCTTGTGCCCTACGGACGGATATACTTACTTTTCTAGCTCGGGACTTTAGTAAACTATGTATATCTATAAAATTTTGGGATCAAGGTGAGAAACTTGGAGTGCATGGCATGACATTTTGATATATCTGTCATGACTAGTTTCTGGATAACCACCATCTAGTTGCAGTAGGATTGAGGGCTTCATATTTTTGTTGTTGTTTCTTTCCCTTGTATAAAGCTTCTTATTTTATGGTCAAAATACTTTTAACATTTAACACTAAAAATTATAAATCAACTCACACTGTTCCAATTTATCGCTTTTGTTTTTCAACTTTTTTTTCCCTCAATAGGTTCTGCAGCATCAGCTCAATATACTGCAGATGCAGAAGCCAAAAACCGAGGAAAGCTCGGACTTTGGTCTCATGGCGTCATCAGATCATAACATAAATGGAAGGCTGTTGCATATTCTTCTTCTGAAGAGTGAAGAGGGTACATAGTTCTTGCACAACTACAGCTTATCTGAATTAGGAAAGTAGTGATCTTAACCCAATACATAGAGATTATTACATGCTTCGGAGTTTTACTCATAACTTAAGTGCCAAGTTACCTCTTTCTTTTTCTTTCTAGTTTCTCATACCAACGTTTTAACCATTCTTATGACATTGCATAATCATTTTAGGACAATCATTATCGTTTTTCAAATGATTGTAAAACAAGGAACTTTTAAATCAGAAAAAAATAGATGGTCATTAATCCAAGTCCTGTGAATTAAAAATTCCCATTCTCTTCGTCATTGTAATCTGTTAATGCCTGTTGGGTATAGTTAGTTGACCCGGCAGGTGATGTGTCCGGTGGAGGCTTAGGAAGAATTTGTTTTCGAAGCACAATGTGTAAGTAGGCTGTCGAGGAAAACAGGTGAGAGAAATTTATCAGAATTTTAGCATCATTTTAGTTTACTTACGTCCGAGGAACCATAAGTACCTTTAGCATATATGGCTGGTCAGATTAACGAGCATGTTAGCTTAGCCAAGGACTGATTGCCCGCAGACCCGGGCTAGAGAATTTTTCCAGAGTCAATATCTGTCACCCGAACTTAGGAGTGTTAGATATGCATATGTATACGACACAATATGGTCAAGTTTCTATATATTTGGAACATTGAACATAGCTACTAAACATCAACATACATTTAATGGTGAATTTTTATTCATTTCTTTCCATATCAATTTTAATAAACAGATATTTGAAAGTTACAATTTGATTGTTCTAATAAGATGTAAAACGTCGTAAAGTGGAATGAATGAATGAATGAATGAATTAACTGTCGTGACTAATGACTATTGCCCTCGAGTATTATAAGTGTTCAATCGAGCAGTTTGATTAATCAATTGAATCGAACTACTAAAAGTTTATTAACTGATTTTTTCTCTTATTAAGGGTTAATCTAATCGAAATATTTTAATCAAATCGAAAAAATTTTGGTTAATTATGTCGATTTTTAGAGTAACCGAAATTTATTATAAATTTTTGGGTAATTTACACAAATGGTCATTAAATCATGTTAAAATAAATTTTTTAGTCACCGAACTTTTAAAAGTTATAAAACAATTATCAAACTTATTGAACTATTACAAAATAGTCTTTGATTCATTGCACGTTATAAATTATTGATGGATATTAAAAAAAGTAATAATCATTTTTTAATAATTCGATAAAAATGATTATATTGTGCTGATTTGATAAAATTTAATAATCATTTTATAATACATCAAAATATTTAATGACCATTTTATAATTTTGAAAAGTTCAGTGACAAAAAATCATTAACCGTTAATCGATCGAACCTAAAATTAAAAGGGTTGTAGTAAATATTTTTTAATTTGATCCTCTAAGTTATTATATAATTGATAAAAAAACTTTTTTTATAATTTTTTAATGTTTCATTCATTAAATTTTATAAAATTATATGAACCATTCTTACTATACTTTTGATAAAAATAACTTTTGTATGTAGGGACTAAGGCGAATATTTTTCAAATTTCCAAGGAAGCAATTTCAATTTGACCCGACATCCAAAATAAATAAATAAAAACAAAACGATATAAATTTGCAGACACCATAGCATTCCTTCTTCCAATAAGGAAGTGCCACGAGTCTATTTAGCCGCCAATCTTGAAACCGGCTACAATCTTCTACATCCGGCGCCGGTTAGGTAATTGTGCTCCCGTTGACCAAACCAAACTTTCAACGAAAACAAAATAAACCAGAACAGAACAGAACTGAATCTGGTAATAGAAAACCTTTTACGATCTTTGTATACTCATAGCTCCAAAGCTTAGTGCCGGAAAGAGAAGAAAAATGGAACATTTCCAATCTCATAGGGTCCAAATAGTAACTGTAGCTGTTGCCTTGGCTGCCGTTGGCGCTGCCACTGCTTACTATCTTTATGTTTCCAAGAAACCCAAAAGAGGTCCCTCCTCCTCCTCCTTCTTCTTCTTCTTCTTCTTCAGTTCTTTATTATATATATAAAGAAGAAATTGTGTTAGACCAAATATGATGTCATTTTGTAATATATACTGAAATGGGTTTTCTTTACAAATTGCTTTAATGTTTCGTCGCTTGTGCTATTTGGATTGTTTGTTTTCTATAATTTTCATATCTTACTACAGATTACAGAAAGAGCTGGTTTTTTTGCTGGAATTGTTATAGTATTTATTGGTTTTTCATTGGTAAGAAGAGAACAAATAAAACCCAATTGAGCCTTTTCCTGTGGTTGAAAAACGTTTTACGAAGTTTTAGAGAATATCTAATTCCATGGAAGCATTGAAACACAGTCTTAAGTTCTTCATTAATTAGTAATAATTTCCAGGTAGTAGTTTAGAAATTACTGAATCCCATATTTTTTTTAATCCAGCAAAACTGAAAGAATTTCGTCTTCAAGCAGCTTTCCAAATTCCAATGCTTTCATTTTAAATTGTTAGTTCGAATTCAGACACTTGATGCACTGTGTGTTTGAGTTTTGAGAATGTAACCTGTTCTTTGTTAGCTAATTTATTAATGCTTGATGTTTCGACAGTTTGCTTGGATCCCGAAGAATTCAAAGAATTCGAACTCGTTAAACGCACTCAACTCAGTCATAATGTGGCTAAGTTTAGGTTTGCTCTTCCCACACCAACATCAGTTTTGGGGCTTCCAATTGGACAACATATGAGTTGCAGGTATGCTTTGTGACCGGCTCTTATCATCTTCATCCGATGTCGATGAATTATCTCCGCACCATTTATATTTCATGTCTCTAGTAAACTGTTCGACGGGCTTTAACCTAGAATGTTGCGCATAATTTTTGTTTTCTTGAACAGAGGAAAGGATCAGAATGGTGAAGACGTCGTCAAGGCATATACTCCAACAACTTTGGATTCAGATTTAGGGTACTTTGAACTAGTGATAAAGGTTCATATGCAGCATGCAATTGATGCTTTACCTCTTGTCTTCCGTGTAATTTTCTTTCTTGCTTGCTTACATCGGTACATGATTTAGTTTTCATGCACTGTAGATGTATCCTCAAGGAAGGATGTCGCACCACTTCCGGGAGATGCGTGTAGGCGATTATTTGGCTGTGAAGGGACCCAAGGTAAGTTTCTTTGCTTCTGTATTACATCATATTACCAATACTATCTTCTTGTTTCCATGTTGGTTTTGAAACCCAGTTGTAGCTCCGTCGCATATGATACTAATGTCAAAAACAAATTGTTAGTATGTAGTCTTAACCTTACTCGAATGCCCTGCGTTATGTCACTTCGCCTATGATCGTCCTTGGATTGAACTAGTGAGGTTTGACCTAATGAGTTTTGTGTTAGTAGCTCATGGAATAGTTCTTGAATTGTGAGTAAACTATGAAATTGTAGCAATATGTAGGTTTTTGGAAACAAGAGTGCATGATGCACTTGATGTTTAGTACATTTCATGGTGACCTTTATTGCAATTTTGGAGCATGTCCTAACATGTTGTATACGTTTGTCTCCGAGGAGAGATGTCAAAGGAATCATAGTCTATAGTGAACCGGTGTTCAAAGTACAGCTCGTAATTGATATACCTATACGATGGTTTCAGGGACGCTTCAAGTATCAACCGGGCCAAGTTAGAGCGTTCGGCATGCTGGCTGGGGGCACTGGTATCACTCCGATGTTCCAGGTTTGTTATTTTAGATCGAGCCTCGAGGAGCTCGGTTAATTCAAATGACTTTTGTTTTCTTCACCTTGCGTAAGACTTTCTTGTTGATTTTTAATTTAACAAGTCCCATTTGTTATTCAGGTTGCTAGAGCCATATTAGAAAACCCAAATGACAAGACTAACATTCATCTTATCTATGCCAATGTTGCTTATGAGGACATCCTCTTAAAGGTGGGTTCCGTTTCTCGATCAATAAAAAATTGCATATCTGAAAATGCTCAGATGTTGGGGCGACAACGGGATGTTCATGACTGAACTATTTTCTGACAGGAGAAATCTAATTGAAATTCATCGTTGGTTTTTCAGGAAGAGCTCGATAAGCTCACCGGTAGATTTCCAAATCGAATGAGCGTGTACCATGTTCTGAATCAGGTATGCAAGTCGACCGTTGTTCCATGTTCGATTTCCTTGGCATCAGGGTGCAAACAACAGATAAGTCTGTAGTTGTATGAGGTAATTTAACTCACGGCTCGTGTTTTTTCGCATGTTTAAACATCGTGGTTCAGCCTCCTGAAGGATGGGATGGTGGTGTCGGGTTCGTATCCAAGGAAATGATTCAAGCCCACTGCCCTCCCCCTGCTGAAGATATTAAGGTAAATCTTTCGTTCATCCCCACTTCCTTTGTCTGCCTTGTAATTTTATGCAATGCTCGATGCAGCGATTTGATCTCCCACTCCATTGATACAGATTTTGAGGTGCGGACCACCTCCGATGAACAAGACAATGGCCGCCCATCTTGAAGCTCTCGGATACTCTTCCGAAATGCAATTCCAGTTTTAAGTCTTCACTCTTATGTCATAGCCTGCAAAAAAATTTATGAAATCGTGAAGGTAATGGTAAATCACCAAAAGAAACTCAGATCTTTGGTCCATGATATGGTTGAGACTCGAGACTCATACACATTTGATATTTTATGTTGTATTCATCACAGCTTACATGCAACATTTCATTCCTTAATAATTGATAATTCAATACCCTGATTCGAAACCCGAGCGTTGTTATTCCTAGATGACCCGAATTTGAATAGCTTATATGCAAAGTGTGTGCCTTTTTGAATGGCTAAGAGTAAAGAACATACATCATCTAATCACACCTGTTCAGAAAAATACCCTGATTCGGATTTCATGATATTGTTACAATGTTAAGACACATCCGAACATAAACCGCAAAACTAATTTTTAACAAAGTTTGACCTAAAAAAACATAAGAGATTTTACAACTTCTAAGCCTCCATATCCCTACCAATGATCTTGCATCTTATCAAACTCCCAAGAGTGCCCAAAACCATCTTGACATCTTCTAATCTATCTCCCTTAGCTAACTTCTTGTACAAGTAACTATCAAAAGTCATCCTTTGCACATACTCACTCCCACAAACTTCAACCAATGCTTCCCTTGCTTCATCACTCCCATAAAACACCCTTTGCAACAAATCCAAAAACCTAAATGTGCTCACATACTTTTTGTCCCATTCCATCAAATACTCCCTCTTCAAATCATCTTCGTTTATCATCGATTCCCCGCCGTCCGATGCTCTTACGATCGCCTCCCCACACATTCTCCCTGATTTGGCCGCGAAGTAAATCCCTTCACCGGAACATTTTGTGACGTACCCTGCCGCATCCCCTACGAGTGCCACCCGTCCTCGTACTCTTATCGGACGGGGGTGTTCGGGAATCGGGTGGGCTTCCACTTTGATCACTTTTCCACCTTTGATCTTGTTTTGAACCCTTTGTTTGATGCCTCTCTGGTACAGTTTGATATCTTGCTTCGCGCACACTGTGCCGGTACCCACTGCCACGTGGTCACATTTGGGGAATACCCACGCGTAGAAATCGGGTGACACGTCATCTCCCACGTACATTTCGGCGAGGTTTTGGTAATACTCCATTTTGTCGTCCGGTAGTTTGATTCGCTCTTGAAATGCTATTGCGCACGTGTAGTCGCCGGCTTTTATGGATTTAGCCACTCTGCTGTTGGCTCCGTCGGCGCCGATGATCGCATCGACGGCTAGGGTTTGACGGGAGTTGTTGATCGTGTGGTGGATGATGTAAGGGGAAGAAGAGGAAGAAGGGATCTCGAGATGGGTGACGAGGGAAGGGATGATTCGGGCGCCGGCTGATCCGGCCCGGGTCCGAAGGAAGGAGTCGAGGACTTCGCGGCGGAGCATGGGGATGGATTCGTGGGCCCGGAGGGATTTGGATCCGAAGTCGACGGTGAGATTCGAGGGGGAGATGATTTTCATCTTGGTCACGTGGCGGTCGATGAGGTGGAGAGGGATGGAGAATTCATCGACCATGCAGAGAGGGATGGCGCCGCCGCAAGGTTTGGCGGTGGAAGGGCTGCGTTCAAAGAGGAACGTCTCGATTCCGCCTGAAGCCAAGGCTTCCGCAGCGGAGGAGCCAGCCGGACCCCCACCTATGACGGCAACCCGGAGTTTCCGGCCCTTAAGGCGGGGATGGGCAGCTGTAACGCTTAAACGACGGGGTTTAACAAAGCAGGGTTTGTGTTTTTTGATTGAGAGTTGAGAAAATGGGGTTTTGAGAGAGTTTTGAAGTTGGGAAGAAGCTGCCATTTTTTTTCCTTTTTGAATCAAAACCCTAGTCTTGAAGTATAATTTCTGTGTTTTTTCAGGTTTAACGTTATTATTGATTGATCAAAGTAGTGGGTTAGTGGGGATTTTGTATTAGTTTATGGGGTTACTGTTTGTTTGTTGTACCAAGGAATTTCACAGTTAAAAATGGCATCGTTCCTTTTGATGTTTATAATAATATAATAATAAGATGCAAATACATACATACAACACATAAACCAAAGAAAAACATCAATTTTGGGAAGAAATAATAGTGCTTGAATTGACCAGCATTCAAGGCAGAATTTTTTCCTACTTGTTCATTGGAATTTTATTTTAGGCTTAAATAAAAAATAGGTGTTTAAATTATATATTTTTTTAAATTTTAGGTGTCTAAAGTATTTTTAATAAAAATAAGTGTCTAAAGCTTCAACCGTTATAATTTTAAGTGCTTAAAGTTTTAACTCTTATAATTTTAAGTGTATGACTGCTTTAGAAAAATGGTTACCTAATAAATATGTGACATATGTCATGTTTTTTATTATTATTTAAAAATATATATATATATATATTTTAAAAACTCAAAATTCTCAAAATTCGTAAAAAAGTTTAAATCTCTCATACTTAAAACCACAAATTCTTCAAATTGTCGCCGTTGTCGCCACTTTCTCTATTGTCGAACACCATTACTGTCGTCGTCAAAGCTCATTCCTCCAACTACCCATCGTCGGTAACTAACGGAAGGCGTACCAAATAGACAGTGAACGCGAATAGTTCTATTCGAACGACGTCTAATTGACACACTTACTGACGGTTACCGACGATGGGTTGTTTAGAAAAATGGGCGGCGGTGGCTTCTGACGATGACATTGTTGTGTCTGACGGCGGTAGCAATAGCAATTTGAAGAATTTGTGACTTTAGAATTTCTTTTTGAGAATTTTGAAAATTTTGACTTTTCAAATTATATTCTTTTTTAATTTTTAATATAATAAAAAATGCCACGTGTTACGTTCTTATTGGGTAACAATTCTTTTTAAACAGATGGACACTTAAAATTATAATAGTTAAAACTTTAAGCACATTTTTTTACAAAAAAATACTTTAGGCACCTAAAGTTCAAAAAAGATATAGTTCGGACACTTATTTTTCATTTAAGTGTAACAACCCAATTTTCAGGTCAATCTTGCGGATATTAGTTTCGGCTCGGATATTTCAACCCGAGTGTAAATTAAAGAAAGTGGGGCTTGAGGAAGGAGATCCTTTTGAATTAAAGGGGGAAAAGGGGAGGAAAAATCAGATCTTATCTTTTTTTTTTCTCTCTCTCTTTTCTTTTCTTCCTCATCTTTTCTCTCTATTTTTCCATTTCTTCCTCAACTTTCAAAGCTCGGTCTACTGCTATCGGAGTGCCCATGTTCGACACCTCCTACACCATTGCATTCACCTTGCCGAGACGAGTCGACAGGTGGTCACGGTGAGCCGTCGGAGCTACCGTCGGAGAGAGTAAGAGAGAGAGTTTTGGGGTTTCGATTTGAGGAGGTTCGGGTGCTTAAAACTAAAAAGCGTCGCCACCATTGAGCTTAGGAGGTGACAAAATGTCAGACTGAAGCTCGTCGGCAGATTATCATCGCTGAAAGACGCCGCACGAACCGCCGGTCGCGCGTGGGCATCATCCTAGGATGTGAATCCATCTAAGCCGTCAAGCCGAACTGTGAGCCGCGTTGACTAGTCGAGCCGTGAGCCGTGTTGACCAGCTGTCCAAGCCGCGCTGACCGCGCCGCTATCGCCTTTAACCACGCCGTCGGCGCCGTTGACCAGCATTGACTTTTTTCGGGGGACCCTACCCAGGGGTTTCTCGACGTTCCAGATCCAATAGGGTAGTTCGTTTTACCAAATTTGAACCTGGTAAGCTATTTTTATGTATTTGACCCTTCAAATTCTTTAAAGTATGTCTTTAAGTGATACTTATGATATTATTTGGTATACGGGGATTATTCGGGACTAGATATCAGATTAAATGGAATATTCATGAAGCTTGGATGATGATTTTAGCGATTTTAGCTTAAGGTTAGTACAGCTCGAACTCCTATCGCTTCATGAGCATTATAAATGTCAATGTCTTGTTTGTTAGTGGTTGCAAAATAGGTTGATAGATAAATCTGTGTTGAGACTGGTATTATGAGACTTGCTATTTACGAGATGCATGATGATGCTATAGATATGATGAGACTCATGGAAGCTTTAGAGACCGTGTAGGGTCATTTGAGATGCTCATATGATTGTTTGATGATTGATTGTTTTGGTTGAAATAATTGTGACGCCTTGTATGCTTGTTCGAATAGATTAATGGGATTCGCTGAGAATTATGTTTAAGGGTTAAATATTCGAATAAAAGGTCTTGAAGCCGGTAATCGATGTTAATTGAATGAATGCGTTAGTAAACAAACTCTAATGACTTTCATAAGCTTTAGGAATCGAATAAAGTGTTGTGAGATCTTATTTTAAGGAAATGGTGTGAACTCGTGTTTAGGGTATCGGTATGAGCTTTCATCGTACTGGTACGTGTTTGAGGGTTATATCGATACGGGTCGACCCGTAAAAATACATGTGGGAATCTATGATTCCCAATAAGTAATTTCTATATCGGTACGCATGTGAGGATTGATCTCCGAGGGTACTGTATTGATACTTGTGTTCGAGTACCGGTACCCAATACGCTACATAATCAATAAATGTAATTTAAGGATGGAAATTAATGTGAACATTAATAATTGAGTTGTGCATTAATGAACGAGATAATGATGACTAATGGAGGCAATAAATAAGATTAATCACATACTTCTCCATAATGTATTAATAACTTGGTAATGTGAAATAAATGATGTGATGACGTTTAACAACGATAGGGAGATCCTTGGGATCGAGTTGCTTGTATGTCGAGTAGACATTTGTTTGGTTGAGTCTTCTTGATTGATGGAATCTGGATACCCAGTGGAAGAGTATTGCAACACCATGGTTAGAGATACTGAGTGTGGGTGTATGTTCCGATGCTAGGTGACTCGGCCTCACCTAGAGTGTAGATGTTCAAGGGGGATTCCGCGCAAGGGTGTATATTCTGATGCTATATGACCCGGTCTCACCTGGAGTGTATAAACTGATGCTATATGACCCGGTCTCACTCCAGAGTTATTATTGTTGTTGTTATGAGCTTTTGCCTAGATGATCTATTGAGATCTCGGGCTTGGTTGGGCCTTGTATGCCATATATGAAGATTGCTATGTGAGAGCATGTGTTTAGGCGACTAGTGGTAGCGCCATGTGTTTATTTATCTTTCATTTTTGCTCGTACTAGCTTGCATGCTTATGTTTATGATTAACATAAAGTATAGTGGAGTAGATGAGTACCACTGAGCTTCGTAAGCTCAATGCTCAGAATCGTTGTTTTCGTGCGTAAATTGATCGTTGGATCGTGGGATCGAGAAACACTATCAGTACGTGGTTCCAGCATGTGGTGAATCTCTGGAGTACGGTACTTGAGTTTAGTGGGCTATGTATTCATAGGACCTTACGTAGTGGAGTCTGTAATCCTTATTTTGAAATTGTATTTATCAAGTCGAATGTTCAAATGTTTTAAATTAAATTGGTGTTCCTTTGTACCGTTTTGATTATTTATCTATATTTTCAACTGTTGATTTTAAATGTTTTGAGAAATACCTTGTTGGGCTAAACCAGTTTAAGAAATTTCATGGATTTTGGGTTAGGCTTGAGGCCCAAATGTGACACTCTGGTCGAGGGTGTTATATGTAGTGGTATCAGAGCTTAGGTTTAGCCGATTTTAGGAAACCTAGAGGTGGTGTAGGTGTTTTAGTAAGGTGTCTAGTGAATCCAAGCCCTTAAATAAAGTTTGTACTCCTTAAGATTGGAATCCTGATGGTGTGTCCAATGTTATGACACTAAGATGGTTACAATCGTGGCTAAGTTAAGTGTTAAGCCGCTCATGGAAGCGATTCTAGGGGCAGGATTTACCCCGGATTATTGAGATACGAGTTGGTTGAATGATGCCGGAGTCGAGGATGTGTCATCCTTCCACCACCTAAATAGAGTCTTCGTTGCGTGTTGAAGACATTTCAAACCCTTCGAATACGTTAAGAGAGTTGTGGCAAGGAATCTTCATCATTATACGAGAATAACGTTTGTGATGTGGGTTTGGACAAACCACTTTCGAAATCGATCAGTGGATGCGTGTTGGTTGAAAGACCTTTTGTTCACTTTAAAATGAGTCTTGTGGATACTTAGAGAGTATCATCGCCCTTCTCAGAGGTATTTCTCAGAGCTTGTAAATTTGAGATCCACTAGTTTGTTAGAGTGTGTCAGAAGTTAGACGTTCTACTGGTTTGATGGAACTACTTCCTTGGAAGTTGTTGTACCGTTGGGATTGTTTTGGTTAATCAAATGTGACGCTAACCAGTAATGTTGAGGGTGGTTCTCAAGGCTTCGAGACTAGGGGTGTGCAAAAAATTTCAATATGAAATTTCAGATATCTAATATATTTTTAATTTTTCGGATAATTCAAATCGGATATCCAAAAATTTCAGATCGGATACAAATAGTTATTTCACATTCGGATTGGATATCTGTAAATTTAATTTTTTTTATAGATATGCATAGTGTTATATTCAATATTTTTACTTGTTATATATGAAAAATTGAAATTTCTATGGATACAATCTTGTTATATTCAATAATTTGATGATTGTTATATTCGAAAACCTAAAATTGTTATGGATAGGATCGTCAAATTAAAAAAATAATTAAATCAAGTTATAAATTTGGATATTCGAATATCCTATCCGAAAATATCAGATAATTCGGATCGAATATCTGAAAATTTTGAATTAGGTAAAGGTCGCTAAATTGACTTTCCAAAAATTTCAGATATCCGAAATTTTAGATCAGATCGGGTATCCGAAATACACACCCCTATTTGAGACCTCGAGGGAACTCAACCTTTGGTAATGAGGATGTTTGGACCGTTGCCCTTTTACCGTGATTTTTGTGGTTGTCATTTTGAGAACGACATAATGGGGTTGTGAGACGTGTTTGAATGGTGGGCATATGTCGATGAGTACGGTTCGATGCTTGAGAGCTTTCAGAATGTTAGAGTGTTTGTTTATGCTTCTTGGAGGAGTCGTCAGGACTTTCTCCCTATCAAGAACATCAGTGGATGTTGAGGTAAGATCAAGTTGGTCGTCAGTTCCTATCGTCGTTGTTAGAGGACACATAAGTTCAGTTGAGAAAGTCAGAAGTTCAGTTGAGAAAGTCAGAAGTTCAGTTGCGAAAGTGCAACCCGAAAAAGGTTTTCTTTTGTCTAAGTGTTTCACCCAAGGAAGAATTGAGCTTTTTCATCAGCAAGAAGTTTGTTTGTTGAAGTGATGCTTAAACCATTGATAGCTTGCTAAGTAACAATGAAGGAATGTTACGTGTCTCCTAAGATGGATGACTCGTTTAATCGATGACGAAGTACCCGTGTATTTTTCTGAATTGGTTCGAGAATGAGATGGTTGTGGTTAAAGTGTTGGAGGCTAATAGTTTCAAAATGAATTTTGGAATGAGAATTTCTCTTTAAAGAGGGTCGTGATAACGGTTGATGTATGTAGTGATGTTTGAGGTATTTCAGCGATGATAGAGTGGGGGCCACTTTATCGTCTCTCGAATATGAGTTGATGCTTTGCATGACACGTTTGAATGTATAAGGTATACATAAAGATGAGTGTTGGCAAGATAATTACCTTAATGACTTTGTTGTGGGAAATCTTAGTTACCGCATAACCAATTAAGGAATCAAGGGTTTGAGCTTCGTAAATGCTTTTGATTTGTATCACAGTCTCCTTGAGACAAACCGAGGAACATTGGTCAGGATCCAAGCTACGCGAGATCGTTTTATGGTGACAGTGGTTCTGACTCGATTAAAGTCAAGTAAGGTTTTGAGATTCTAAGGTTGTTTTGTTGTTTTGTCATGACTGCATTTTTGTGCAAGAAGGATGAGGGGTGTGCCTACCCTAACAATGTGTTTTTGGGGTACTTATTTTTAAGGAATTTGAGATTGGGACAACAACGTAAGTTGAAGTAATTTAGAGTTGTTGATCGATCACCACCTAAGTAAAGCGAGCTTGATAAGTATTGATTGTGCGAAGTTAGTTCGGGTTATAGTATCATGCTGCCTGTGTAGAGCGGTCAAAGATTTACAGCGATGGTTGTGTAAGAGAGTATCGATACTAGCTCCATGCGGTACCAGTACTTGTTTCTTTCGGTGTCGATATTGATCAACCAGTGTCAATACCCATGTGGTTTATATGGTCAAGCTTCGTGTTAAGGATTAGTTAGTTTTGGAAGCCGCATGGAGTGTCAATTGCTTATAATTGAGTGAGCTTAATGTTATGATTGGATTTAGGTTCGATGGTTTTTGATGGGCTATGAGATCGTGGGTGTTTAGGGAAAGACGTGTCAAGGCAAGATATTCTTCTCGTATAGTACAGTGGTCAGAATACAACAAATTTTGAGAGCGATAGTTTGGGTGTAAATCTTTTAGCGTGTTTTGGGAGACAATGTAGAGTCACGTGTTCGAGATTGTGATAAGTGGTCGACTTGCCGTCAGTTGGGAGTTTAGCCTTGAGTTTTTCAGAGTTGTTGTGATGTTTTGATATTTCTTAGTGGAAATTAAATGGATGACCGTGGATCTTGTAAAGAAATTGATAATGCACACTTTCGATGGGATATCGTTGAGTAATGATACAGTCCTTGGTGGGTACCGTTTGATATTTTGGGCAAAGGTGAGTTCGGATAGAAAGTTTGCTTGAATTGGTTGTGGTTGGGTTGTACAACATTGTGGTGTGTACATGACACCTTTTGGTGTGAGATTCGAGGGTTATGGTGAAACCTTATCCCTTGGTGGGATTTTCATGCAATGACGTATCTTAGTGAGGGTACATATAATGTGTTTTCCCCAGACATGTTATAGTTTGAAGAGTAGGGTTCTAGCATGAACCGAGTTATGGAAGTTGCTTTAGTTGCCGATAGGAATTGTTATACGGAGTTTAAAGTATGTGCTTAAGGTGAGTCGAGACGTCGTTCGTTTTCAGAAGTATTGCCCCAGGCAAACAATGTGTTTATAAAGGATGCCATCAGAGTTAGAGTCTCTTTCAATGAGTCACCACGAGAAGAATCGTTTCATTTTGCTTGCACCAACTGTTTGATCTCCTATTTTTTAAAACCATACAAAGTTGTGGAATGATTTTGTTGTGTAACAACCTTTTGGGTCCTGCAGCATAAATTAAGTTTCGTGATGACGTTTTCGTGTGACAGTTCTGTCAGGGTACCGTTGGGGTTTGCTTGTCGTTTGTAATGTACCGAGCGAAGATGGTTTCCTTTTAAAAGAAAGAATTAGTTGAGAGTATGTTTGTACCATTAGAAGACAAGAGTTACTTTTGACAAGTGTTGTGAGAGATCAAAGTAGCACATCAGGATACGTTTGAGAACGTTAGAGAGTTATAAAAGTTCTAACATCTTCTCTTGTTTACCAATATAAATTTCGAGAACGAAATTTTCTTTAAAGATGAGAGAGTAGTAACAACCCAATTTTCGGTTCAATCTTGCGGATATTGGTTTCAGGTCAGATATTTCAACCCGAGTGTAAATTAAAGAAAGTGGGTCTTAGGAAAATAGATCATTTTGAATTAAAGGGGGGAAAAGGGAGGGAAAATTACATTTTATCTTTTCTCTCTATCTCTTCTTTTTTTCCTCATCTTTTCTCTATATTTTTCTTTTTCTTTCTTAACTTTCAAGGCTCGATCTATCGCCATCGGAGTGTCTGTGTTTGACACCTCCTACACCATTGTATTCACCTCGTCAAAACGAGTCGGCAGGTGGTCACGGTGTCGCCATCGAAGCTACCGTCGGAGGGGGTGAGAAAGATAGAGAGTTTTAGGGTTTCTATTCAAGGAGGTTCGGGTGCTCAAAATTGAAAAGTGTCACCATTATCGAGCTCAAGAGGTGCCAAAATGTCAGACTGGAGCTTGTCAATCAATTACTACCATCGAAAGATGCCGCACGTGCCACCGACCGCGCGTGGGCATTGTCCTAAGTAGTGGAGCCATCTAAGCCGCCAAGCCGAGCCATGAGCCGTGTTGACCAGTTGCCAATCTGCGTTGACCAGCCGAGTAGTGAGCCGTGTTGACCAGCCGTCCAAGCCACGTTGATCGCGCCGCCGCCTTCTTTGACCAGTTTGACTTTTTTGGGGGACCCTACCTGGCGGTTTCTCGACGTTTCGGATCCAATAGGGTAGTTTGTTTCGCCAAATTCAAACCCGATAAGCTGTTTTTACACATTTGATCCTTCGAATTCTTTAAAGTATGTGTTTAAGTGATACTTATGATATTATTTGGTATACGAGGATTATTGGGACTGGATATTGGATTAAGTGGAATATTCAAGAAGCTTGGATGAGGATTTTAGCATTATCGGCTTAAGGTTAGTACACCTCAAACTCCTATCACTTCATGAGCATCTTAAATGTCAATGCCTTGCTTGTTAGTGGTTGCGAAATAGGTTGATAGATAAGCATATGTTGAGACCGGTATTATAAGACTTGATATTTACGAGATGCACGATGATGCTATGGATATGATGAGACTCGTGGAAGCTTTAGAGACCGTGTAGGGTCATTTGAGATGCTCATATGATTTTTTGATGATTGATTGTTTTGGTTGAAATAATTGTGATGCATTGTATGCTTATTCGAATAGATTAATGAGATTCGATGAGAATTATACTTAAGGGTTAAATATTCGAATAAATGGTCTTGAAGCCGGTAATCAATGTTAATTGAATGAATACATTAGTAAACAAACTCTAATAACTTTTATAAGCTTTAGGGATCGAATAAAAAGTTGTGAGATCGTATTTCAAAGAAATGGTGCGAACTCATGTTTTGGGTACCAGTACGAGCTTTGGTTGTACCGGTATGTGTTTAGGGGCTATATCGGTATGGGTCAACCCGTACCGGTACTTGTGGGAATCTAAGATTCTTAGTAAGTAGTTTTTGTTTCGGTACGCGTGTGAGTATCGATACCCGAAGGTACCATATCGATACTCGTGTTCGAGTATCGGTACCCGATACGCTAAATAATCAATAAATGTAATTTAAGGATGAAAATTGATGTGAACATTAATAATCGAGTTATGCATTAATGAAAGAGATAATGATGACTAACGGAGGCAATAAATGAGATTAATCACACACTTCTCCATAATGGTAATATGAAATAAATGATGTGATGACGTTTAGCAATGATAGGGAGATCCCTAGGATCACGTTGCTTGTATGTCGAGTAGGCATATATTTGGTTGAGTCTTCTTGATTGATGTGATCTAGATACCTAATTAAAGTATTGCACCACCAGGGTTAGAGATATCGAGTGTGTGTGTATGTTTCGATGCTATGTGACCCGGCCTCACCCAGGTGTATGTTCTGATGCTAGGTAACCCGACCTCACCCAGAGTGTATATTCTCGAAGGAGATTCCGAGCAAGGGTGTATGTTCCGATGCTATATGACCCGGTCTTACCCGAAGTGTATGAACTGATGCTATGTGACCCGGCCTCACTCCAGAGTTATTGTTTTTATTGTTATGAGCTTTCGCCTAGATGATCTATTGAGATCTCGGGCTTGGTTGGGCCTTGTATGTCATGTATGATGATTTCTATGTGAGAGCATGTGTTTAGGCGACTAGTGGTAGCTCCACATGTTTATTTATCTTTCATTTTTTGCTCGTACTAGCTTGCATGCTTTTGTTTATGATTAGCATGAAGTATAATAGAGTAGATGAGTACCACTGAGCTTTGTAAGCTCAACGCTCAGAATCGTTGTTTTCGTGCGTAGGTTGATTGTTGGATCGTGGGATTGAGAAGCACTATCGGTACGTGGTTCTAGCATGTGGTGAATCTTAGGAGTACGATACTTGAGTTTAGTGGGCTATGTATTCATAGGACCTTACGTGGTGGAGTCTGTAATCCTTATTTTGAAATTGTATTTACCAAGTCGAATGTTCAAATGTTTTAAATTAAATTGGAGCTTCTTTGTACCGTTTTGATTATTTATCTATATTTTCAACTGTTGGTTTTAAATGTTTTGAGAAATATCTTGTTGGGCTAAACCAGTTTAAGAAATTTTATGGATTTTGGGTTGGGCTTGAGGGCCAAATGTGACATCGGGGTCGAGGGTGTTACATTAAGCCTTTATTTTATATTTGTATTTATACGGTTTAAATAATTAAATATTAGAAGTGCTTATGGGTTAAATCTAGATCTAATTCATAAAAGATTCTACGCCGAGCTCAGCCTTTCTGTATTTCTTATTTTTACTTTTAAAAATGCTTAATAGTAAGAAGAAGGTGCCCAAACTATACATATTTTAGATAGATGTCTAAAGTATTTTTCGGTCAAAGTAGGCGTTTAATGTTTTCATAGTTATCATTTGAAGTGTTTGGCTGTTAACGACCATTTATAAAAATTCTTTTAACCAATCAAAATATGGCATATGGCTTTGATTTTATTTTTTTAATTTCTTTTAATTTAATTTTTTCAAAAATCTTTAAAATCCCTAAAATTCACAAAATAAACTCAAAATCCCTAGATCCCCAAATCTGACCACTCGTTCATCATGCTACTGATGACGAAGTAAAGTCTCATCCCCTCACCGCAAGGCCCGCACGTTATTTGTCGTTTGATCGGCCTCCATTTGCCGCTCATCGTTTTTTTTCTCTCGTCATTCGGCTTTACTTCGACGTTAGGAACGCCGTTCGCGACTTTCAACGACGAAAAGATGGAGAAAATGATTGTGGGGTCCGGAGACGGAATTGGTGGGCACTCTGTTGACGATTGATAGTGACAATGACTGGAATTGAGGTTGGGGACTTAGGGATTTGAGTACTATTTTAGGAATTTTGTAAAAAATAAGAGGAAATAAAACATGCCATGTGTCATGTTTTTATTGGATAACATAATTTTTAAAGGCTGTTAACGACAAGGCTTCTAAAATAGTAACGTTAGACACCTCCTTAGGCTGAAAAATATTTTAAACACTTATCTAAAAAAACTATAGTTTAAACACTTTTTAAACTATTAAACCAATAAATAATAATCAAATAATTAATTTTGAAGTATAAAGTTGTGATGTACATTAAAAGTGTTCCAGGTAGTGCATAGGGCCTTTTTTTGTTCTCTTATGTTGAATAATTAAAAATTAATCTGTACTTAGTTCCTTCTCACGCCCTTTGTCACAAACCAAACATTCCATCACTTAAATCCTATACTTATCTTGGACGAATAGTGATATTGGTAGAAAATTTAGAACAGTAAAAAGAATATTAGAACTCTATAGAAAAATTTACAACACTTTGAAAAGTTCTAGAAAACTATAGAAGGCTCTAAAATATTCTAAAAGGCCCTAGATCATTCTAGAAGACTCTATAACATTCTATAAGGCTTTGAAAAGTTATAAAATATAGCGGCGAAAATCAGGACATATGCATGATGAACAATAGTAGATTTCGAAACGGAATGGGGTGGTCCCATCACTTGGTCGCACGCTGGGGCCGCCACACGATGCGTCTAAAAGCAACAATAGAAACTTGAATGGCTAGGGGAGTTTCGAGTGGTCGATGGAGGTCACGGCTGAAGACTTTACGGACATAAGAGAAGTCGAATGGAAGTGGAGAAACTAAAGAGACATTCGTCAAAGGCTGTAACGGCTGGCTGGTGGGTGACCGAAACTGGTAGTTGGAAAGGGGTTAGAGTTTCTAGGGTTTAGTGCTTAGATTTTAAGATTTGGGGTTAATAGTTTAGGGTTTAAATTTTTTAAACTTTAGAATTAAGGTTTAGAGTTAAGCTTTAGAGTTTAGGGTTTAGAATTTTTAAACTTTTAAGGTTGAAATTAAAAAAACAATAAACTTTGAAGGACTTCAACTATTATGCCTTTAAATAAATGATGACTTTTTTGAAAAAATGTCATGTGTTCAATTTTGATTTATCCGTACATGCCACGTCAACTTCCGTGACGAAAGAGGACAAACTCAATAACGACAAAATACCTTATGTATAAAATTAAAAATTTTAAACATTATGTATGAAACTGGAAATTTAATATAATTCATGTATGGATAGGGTAATTAACCCTTGAATTTATGAGAAGTGAATAGCCAGAGCAGTAGTCTTCTCGCATTGGCAAGTGGAAATTGTATCCGGAAGTAGTAAATTTCCCACATAATGGAAGCATGTACATACACATTTTGCTCGTTTCGATTAGCAAAGGAGAAAAGAATACACTGTCTGCTACCATTTTCTGCAAATTATTCAACCTGCATAAAATAACATTTATATTTTATTTTAATTCATCTATATCTAAATACGGTCTAATCTGATTCGATCATAAAAGAGTAATAGTTCAATATCGACCATTTTTTAATATATTTAAATTTGACCAATTGAAACTTAAAAATGAGTAAAATCATATATGATTTAAATCTAAAATGACTCGTATAAGTATCACAAAATAATTGAAACTTGACTATCAAACTCCAATAAATTTTTTTGGAATGGTCCATTCTAAAAAAATAATTCAAATTTATAACAAACATAAAATAATTTAAACTTAAAACTATCATAGAAGAATTTTTGAATCCAACTTAAAACTAATCTAACCCGATCGAATGATAAGTCTATGTTTTTTCTTAACAATTTTTAACTAGGAAAAGGGAAGGTAAATTTTGCTCATACTAGGTCTTGAACTTACATCTGGAGGAAATAATAAGGTGTCAACTAAGAGCTTTAAACATATGTTCTAGAGATTGTTAACTAATAAACAAATACAAAAAGTATTTAAAACCTTTCAAATATCTATACTATGTGAAACTAATACACCAAAACTTAAAAATATAAAACAAATTTAAATATCATTGTAACAAAAATATTTTTTTTTGAACAACATATGTATATTAATATTCTCAATGTAAATGTCGGGATTCAAACCAACGAAAAGTGGAACAAATTTAAATTTTTCAACAATTTCTAGAGATTGTAATTAAAAGCTCTCCCCTTCCCCTAGGTAAAACTATCCATGTGTTTGGTAGAGATGATATTTAATACGTCATATTATTTAATAAGCAAGTTGGGTGATATTTATCACTGACTCATGCGTAATATTTATGTCACGTCAATTTTGATGACTTTTGTATAAATCCAAAACTACGTCGTTTTAGTGTCATTAGACCATGTGCCATATCATCATATTGTTTACAATTTACAATCGAGTGATCAAAACGATGCAAGAGTAAATTTGAGTGATAAAATTTGTAATTTCCCTTAGAATTAAATAAAACATATATTTTAAAGTTTAAACCATCTAATTAGTATTTGATTTAGATTGAATCGCAGAATCAAAATCTTTGCCCAAATTCGATCAAAACTGTTAAATTGGTACAATATTATCGTATTATTATTTTCATTGGTATGTCAACTGTTTCTTGATTTCTTAGCGAACAGATAGACAAACACAGACACATACACAAAATTTTATGTTAGGGTGCAAAATGTTTGAGGGTTATACTAAATATTTATGGGTGAAATTACACAATTTTAAGAGTGCAAATTTATATCATCAAGAAAATACAAAAAAATACAAAAAACTATATAAGAGTTTAAAATTTTCAGGGTAACTTCTCTGACACCACTCGGCCATCCTGGATAGACAGGAGAAAGGTCTTCTTAGGAGCTGCCGAATTTATAAAAGAAGAAAACAATGTAAGAAGCAAATGAAGTTACTTTAAGAATTCTCAATACAACATATCATTGGCAAAAATAAATGAATTTTTATTATAATATGATCTAAGCAATTAAAAAAATGAGAAAAACCAATTTAAAATCTTCAAAATCCATATAGACTTTGTGTGTAAAATTTCTTATAAATCTAACCCTTCTCACCACCACTCCATTTGAAGAAACCAAATAGAATTCAGACAAAGCTATATGGAACTAATTAAGCATTAGCTACTCTCCCTCTTACCCACCTCCCTCTTACCCACCCACCCCATTTATCCTATTTTGAAGAAATTAAAAAAAAAATATTACACTACCTCTAATGAGTATTAGAACTAGCATTAAATCAATAAATTTGAAAAGAAAATGTGTGCAAGGATTTCACATTCCTATGTCAAATTTGTGCAGTACAAAAAGCTGGGATGATAGGAGCAAACCTTAAGCAAGCGAAATTGTGACTTCTGCCGATATATAGCCCCCCCCCCCATTTTCTTTTTGTAGCTTCCATCTCGAAATAATGTCATCTCTATCTCGCAAACTTGATCAAAACTTCGAAAAAGCAGGATTAGGGGTTCACTAATCGTCGTCATCCGTTATCAAGGCAAATGAGAAGGGTTTGAACTTGTATCCATCACCATGGTAGAATTTATTTTGAAATTCTACCCAGTGAAGACGCAAGGCGTGAAGGAAAGCGCTAAGGGTCTCCATCATGAGTAAGATGAAGACAGTTGCAAAGGCAAAAACTGCTAGCCCAATTAATCGAATCACAATGTTGTCATACCTGTAATAATCAGTACTCAGGCCATTACCAAAGTACCCATCATAAATGAACCTCGCATCAGATAATAGTGACCATGCTTATCCACATTACGCACATCAAAACATGGCACGTAATAACATATTGGCAGGATCAATCTCGCTTCCAGGATTCTTGGAAGAAAATTATGCATGATGTTTTCGAGTTCCAATGCCATGCAAAAGAGTATTGTTGTGCTATGACATACTGACCAAGGCTCCAACTAAAGAGTTTGTTTTGAAGTTATTCAGCTAGAACACAAAAACAATGATTGGCTTGACTGAGCATCAATCAGTGCAATAGCTTGAAATTTGTTGCACTGTATCATACAACAAACAATTACTACAGTATACTGTTTCTTTTTAATTTATGGCCTTGTTACGATAAGAGTGTAAATGAGACACTTGTGCTCATAGGAAAAAAAAAAGTTGAATTAGATTAGGTCATTGTTGAGTTGAGCTTGAGGTATTGAACTAGTTGAATTAGTTTATCCTCATCGACCTAATTGACCTTTTATCTTTTATTTTTCTGTTGTGGTTACTCAGAATGAACAATTTCATCGCTAAAAATTCAAATTTCGTTCGTTTTGGTCACTCAACTGTTAACCATTTATTTCTTTTTTGGGTAAAATTATGCAAAACCCCTCTTGAAACATTCATCTCAAACTCTGTTTTTCAAATTCCCTTTGATTCACTGGAATCGAAGTGTTTTCTTACAAATCTAAATGGTAGGGAGGTCGAGAAGGAGGAAAAAGGCAATATATCTTGATTCCACACTGATCAAACAGTCAAGTGACCACAATAAGAAAATTCTAAAGTTTAGTGATGAAATTGAAAAAAAAAAAAAGTTGAATGACCAAAACAAAAACACAGACAAAGTTGAGTGACCAAAACAGAAATGCAGACAATGTTGAGTGACCAAAAAAGTAATTTACCCTTACTTTAATTGTCATGCATCTAGCACCGGAATATCTAAACCATAAACTAGCAAGAGAACAGGAACAAATGGAAAGGAGTTCGAATATGCACACGACTATAGCATGCACCATTTAGAAAATTAAAAGAACTTACCCCCAGGCAAGTAGCAGAACTTTCTCGTAGAAAACTGTCGATAATTCAGAGTGTGCCAAGCTGTAATGTATTAGAAGCAGACATTAACTAATCATTTATTTAAGAAACAGTGGAAAACATTCAAACTGAGAAAACTGTAGATCTACCTTAAAGCCCAAAGCCGAAGATATGATGCAGTGTTCGAGACAGCACCTAGAACAAACTCAATGGAATGTATCATTTGGTGCACAAAAACCTCACTAAAGTTGAACTCCTCGTGATGTTCCCGTGCAGTACCAGGTTCGGCATCAGGATCAAACTCAGAGGAGATAAGCATTCCATAATTGCGACCTTGAAATCTCTAAAACATATTGAAGGAATTATATCACATACTAACTAGATATTCATGTGTACTCTTCTAAATTTATTCTAATAATTCAAAATGAGAGAGAGAGAGAGAGAACTAAGGACAAAAAGTCTAATCACAAAAAGCATCAAAAAATGATTTAAAAGTGCAAAAAGGAAACTCTTAGTTGTCATTATCCAGCCCCAAGTTAGAAGCCTCTCACAATACCTTGGGAAAGAAGGATAAGAAATATTAATTATATAAGGGTTATATTTTAATATAGTAAAAAAAATTACACCACCTTCTATAAAATTTAAAATCTAAATCTCAAATCTTAGCACCCTAAAACTTAAACATTAAACTCTAAATTCTAACCATAAATCTTAAATTCTACCCCCTACACACTAAACGCCTAAATTCTAACCTAAAACCCTAAACTCTAAAATTGAAATGCTTGTGTAAACTAAAATTTACACAAACTTGTGTATCAAAGTATTTTCATTATATAATAATAGAAGATCCATAAACTAATACACAATTATTGGCTCCCATGTTAAACACCCAATTTTAAAATGAGTCACTCGGTTATCCAAAACTCCACATATTAGCCACATAGGCAACACTATTTAAAGTTGAAGTAACAGTTATTCAAATAATTTTTTTTTCTGAAAAAGAGTTTTTTCAGATATAATTTATAACTCAATTAATGTTGAACCAGATGCTAGCACACGCTGGAAAGGGTTATGATAATCCAAAAACTTGACACCAACAAATATGATCTACAAGCATATCTGACGCCTATGTTATACCAGATGCAATTTATAGTCGTGCAAACAGATTCGCATCTCAGAAGAATGGACATGTTCCACATAGATGAAAATGTTTACAATTTGATTACCATTCTTAGACACAATTCTTCACTCGTTTGCATTTAAATCATTATCTAGGGGAGGATGGAGAAATGAAAAAAATATTACAGGATGAGAAGATAAGTTGACAAGATTCACGTGACATGTCAGCCATTCAGTTCGACAATCTGGTTGGCTCATTTTAGAGGGTTTTATTAGGGAAATGAAATCTTCAAATAAACTAGCTAAGTATAATAGAAAATAAATGTCAGTCATAGAAGCTATAAAAATTAGCAAATTGCTTTAAGAAAGAAAGAAAAGTCAGCAACAGAGTACCTCAGAATGAAGCTTCTTCAAAATAAAAGGTTTAGGAAAAAGCATCCATGGGACTGCAACTAATGCCAAAAGTAGCAACACAATCTGCACAAGTTAAGCAACAATAGACTGCTGTGAAGACTTGAAACATAACAACATGGAAAATAACAGTCTGCAACACTAACCAGAAGAGGCAAAATCACAACCTGAAGTGGTCTCTGGCCCCAAAACAACTCATTATCACCAAGATCATCAGTGGGGCTCAAAAACATATAGATCATCACATGATAAAGGTCCGCTTGAGAACCAGTGCACCACTTGATTATAATGAGAAGTGAAAGATAACCAAAAAGGGAGTTAAGAAATATAATCTGTGGTACAAACTGATACCTAACAACAAGATGCAAAGTAAGTTTCAGTTCCATCATGCAAAGAAAGCAAGTGGAGAACAGGGTATAAGTTGGAAGAAGAAAGAGGAAGAAAATCACACCTAATATCCAGGGAGTTGTGAAAAAAGCGTGCATTGAAATAATTTAATATGATTCCTAGGTTCATCTGGGCCACACCCAGCAAAATTGACATCTTCATTTTAAGAGAGTTAAGAAAAGGCAACTCTGAGCGACTTCCACGCCAACTTGGATCCACACCAAATGGGTATGGATCACGAAATTTGATTAAACCAGCAGAGTGTGCATCGCTGAAACAAAAAATATGACAGTAGAGTATCAAAATTAATTGAAGAAAAAGAACGCTCCTCTTACTACATGAGATTTTGTTAGTCTGCCCGATTATTGCTAATTCGAATCTCTTACATTTGCACAAAACCAATGCTTTAAGCTAGTATGTGAAAACTGAGCTAGTCTCCCTTTGTTTACACGTTAAAGTTACAAGTTACAACCAAGATATATGCACATAACTCAGAAATACCAATTTATGGTTGAAAAATGTCATAAAGAAAACATGAAATAAATCTAATTGATTTTATTATAAATAAACATAAAGAAGATCAGCAAAGGTTGATTCAATTAAGCAGTCCCCAAAGTAAAAAACGGAAAATTTCTTTCTCCTGCACTGCAGAGGTGGCTGCAGATACTATCAACCCATACTTGCATAGAGAAAGAAATAGAAACCACTGAGAAATCAAGAAAAAGTTTACATCCAAAATCGCATATGAAAATTAAACAAGAGGTGCTTCCAAAAAAATGTTGAGACAAAAGATGACATCAGATGAAACAAAACATATTCTATCTTTCTAGAAAGTAATGAGATCTAAAAGTAGCAATATGAACCTGCACGTAGCATCTCGGCACTTGTAAGCAGAACCACCAAATATGTGAAAGGGAACAGAGAAGAATTCATTGTAAATCAACCCACAATAAATTGAAAAAAGTGACATTAACAGGAGTACATAACGCCCCCCGAATAACATCTCCATAAAGCTTCCAAGTTTCTGTAAGGTGTCAAATGCACGGATTAGATTAGTATACATGCTACAGATAAATTTTAGCCAAGGCTACAAGTGACACGAGCACTATAACCATTTCGCAGAATCATAGAGCATGAAATGTTATCCTATCAAGATATGTAAATTACTGAAAGCATCTACATATAAACTAAGCAAGCCAACAAAAGAAGGAAGAAAAGAAGATAAATCATCACATCAATCCCATTCCAATTTCCTTTCTCCATTTGAATCAGAAGCTTTTCTATTTCGCTGAAAAGTAAAAATGAAATCTTATTGTCTTCTGTTCTTCCAAGATCCAGACCTAACAGGATTCTTGAGGCTAATTTGACTGGTGGGCAACATTAATAGGAGAAAATGATATGTTGGAGAATCAGTTACACACTAAACAGAACAGAGGAAGACATTAGAAATGTAGAAAATCCATTTAGAAGATATTCATAAACCTGTATTTCTGATTTTTTAGCAATCAGATCAGTTTCACAGTAAAACATTATCAATGGGTCAGCTCAACTATTCAAACCATCATTGAAGTACGAATTAGTAATTGACAATAAAATGCAAATGTGTGTCAGTTTTAAAGTTTCACTAAAATGCTCCAATAAGAAATCCTACCCTTTAAGAACAATTTCCTGTCCAGTATTCCTACCATAACCATAACAGTTTCTGTATTATGAACATGAAACATAGTCTGTTAGTTTCAAATCTAAACATGATATGTTTGCACACATGCCTGAGTGCTGATTCGGCTTTCTCGAGCTATGAGGACCAATGCTCCTAATAGCAAGCATATTCCATGACCCCAATCACCAAACATCACCGCAAAAAGAAATGGAAAAGTAATAACAGTGTAAACTGCAGGATTTGCCTCCTGATATCTAGCAACACTGCAAAAAGTTCTCATGTTAGCATCCTGATAGCAAGTAAAAATTTCAACTCTAAACATATAAACAGTTTATCCTGAACACACTATGGTTTATTTAATTGATCAAGAACGTGTGAAGAAGCACTCAGAAACCAGAGGAGGTACTTCACCTTTGACATATTATACTGCCATTAGATAAATCTTTTAACAACTAGCTTTGTGGTTGGGAAGCCAACCATGTTGGCCAAGGAACAGAAGGTGTCATCCCCCCCCCCCCCCAAAAAAAAAAAAAAAGAAAAAGCATCGTATATTTACCATCTAAAACATAAATCCTCCATATACTTGAGAGTTATAGATGAACACAATAAGATTCTTAATATCAGACAATCATTCTATTTAAAATGAGTAGCTTATACAATTTTGTTGAAACTGTCAACAGAAAGCATGCCAGCCATAAGTTAAAGCAGCAAAGTCTTAAGCAAGAACTCACCCATATGCATCAACAATCTCCTGATATGCATTTGTGAAATGGTTGGTTCTGAAATATGTAGGAGGTGATTCTAGAGCATCCATCACATGAAAAATTATACCAACTTGTGAATTGCTATCAACTGTTGCCCGTTGCAGTGCTTCTTGAATCTGTAAGGTAAAGAAACCTATTTCCTCAATTGTAAGGCTACAAATTTCTAACAGAAGATCAAGAGGGAAAAGAAAAAATGAAAAATGTTAGTTACATAGAAATTGAATTTCGAATGATGATGCATAAAAGATACCTTAGCTTTCGCAAATATAGGGCACCATCCTTCCCCAACAAGACATTTCTTTGTAACATCAAAATTCAACATATTCAATGTATCATATACAGCTTTCTCCCTCCGTACCTGGTTTAAAATAAAAATGAAATCACAAGGGTCTTAGTTGATAATATTACAGCGTCAAATATATCCTACTTATGAGATTTTCATATGCTAGTTAAATAGTTTTGCATGTCGAGATGTTCATTGCACCAGCAGAGGAAACAAATATACAAGACAAGGTGCATTTGATAGTGCATCTTACCAAGTTCATCCATTGTGTTAGATGGTATCCAATTGAAGTCAGAGCTTTATTTTGATGGCGAATCCCGGCATCCAATGTGACCTCCAATTCAGAAAGATGTGATGAGACCTGTGACAAAAACCAAAACTTTAACCAGAAAAATAAAGATTTCTATAACTCCATCTAATACCAAGCATGTGAGAGATATCCATAGGCAAGTGCAAAGGTAAGAAGGGCCAAATTACATTAAAGTTTGTATTTGCTCTTATATATTCCAAAACAAAACAATCAATATATATATGTGCGGGGGGGAGGGTCCACGTACAGTCTTGCACTATTTAAAACTCAATTAGTTTTACACTAATTTATGACCATTGGATGAGTAAAATAGATGGATAAGATTAAAAGTAGAAAATGAGTATATTTTTAAGGAAAAAAAAAGAGATGAGTATTTAATCTTATCCATCCATTTCTCTCGTCCAATGTTCATAAATTAATGTAAAAGTAATTGGGTTTTACATAGTGTAAGTAGATCCTAACCCTATATATATAATTGATGGGTCATCTCCTCAAAGAATCAAGAATATCCATTTAAGGCTTGGTTGTGAAGATGCATAATTGTGCTTCATATTTTCAGCTGGAAAAACAAAATAGTTAACCTCCCCAATGCTGCACTTACTTCCCTAGTTATTTGCCTTTGTTTACTGAAGTCATCGGGAACAGGATAGCAATGAGCTCCAAATGCTTCACAAATTTTCAAAATCTTTGTTCTTGCCTGTTCTCCAGAGAAAAAAACTACAAATACTGTTTTCTCTACCTGAAAAGATAAATAGAAATGGAAATTTGTAAAGTTGATATCGATACTGTAACAATGTAGCTAGCAAAAGGAAATACAACAAACCTCTTTGGATGCAGACAACCCAGATTAAGAATGTACCAAATAACAGTAGCAATTTCCAAATGAAAAGATAACTGAAATAAGATTTAACAACACAATAGATGATTATGAGTCGGAAAAAGAAACCTTTTCAGCAGATAAAGGATCCATGATTTCTTCACCAGCCAGTGCCTGATTGAAAAGCATATTGCCTCTGGTAGCACGAAATAACATCCTCTCAAATCTAAGAGCCTTGGATTTACAAATAATCCCGCTGATGAATCTCAACCCAGATTGGTCTGCAGTCCTCATTTCCTGTACGGTGAATAATCATATAGTAGATGGGACCATAGAAATATACTTGGGGAAAAAAGTAATTAATCACAGGGTCAACAAATACCTGTTCAATTAATGATGATGCCTCATCATAACTATGATTAGAGTGTACATTCTCACTTAACTCCATTTCCTCGGCAACTGCATGGTTATTACTGGACACAAGAAAACTACCTGCCTGGAATTTGAGAAATATGTATCAGAAGGCATTCAATATTTAACACAAAAATTTGGTTACCTAATCTTCTATAAATTTACAATCCAAAATGTAAATCAAAAAGAGTTTACACATATTGGACAAGGTTACATATCAATACCACAGATAATAGTATTCACTTCATATTGTTACTTCCCTTGTTATCATTACTATTTTCTTTCTATTTCTTCCATTCTAGTTAATCTAGTAGTTTACTGTTATGTTTGAATGAGCAAGGCACACATATGACCATCAAAGTGCTTAATTGCTTGTGAACAATGGCTTGAATAAGAACATGTTATAAAAGTTTACAACTATGCACTAAAACAATGGCTTTAGGAATAGTGGAATAATTAAGATTAGACAGCATTTAATGAAGGAAGAAAAGCAAAACCCTCAAATGACTGTTAGCAGTGAAGATGGGATAGAAATCATTAAACAAATGCTATAATGCTATGTTACTCTGGCACTTGTTATTTTTTTGTTGAAGTACCCGGGTTCGAAACTCTATTTGGACATATATATGGACATGGGTATGGGGCTATGACCTTTTAAGTATTCTCCAAATACATGAAAAATTTAGAACGTAAACGAATATGATGCTCACACTCAAATCCGAGTAACATAAATAATTGGTAACTACAAACGAAATATAAATATATAAGAAGAAATGAGTCCAGAAATACACCTTTAGCAAAACTATCTTGAACTCCAGGAGCTCATTGTATGTTTGCCGGAGTTTTTCACTGTTGGAGTTCATTTCAATTAGCTCATGTTCATGCTCGGAAAGTTGTATCTGAAATTGTAATAAAAACAAATCTGATTATCCTTATTCCAGAAAAGACCAGTAATATTTACATTAACTTCATTGCATTTGAAAAAACACGAAGCAAGTCAAGGTGGGAAGGAATAATTATGCAATGGGAGTAGAGTAAATGAACCTCTAATTCCTCCAATTCTACATCCGGCTCCACAACAGGGTGTATCGAGGATAGTAGACCAGCTTTAAGAATTTGATCTTTGAAAAAGTGTAGCTTTCTTGACATTTCTCCACAACGTTTCACCTGTTAAGACCACTGAAAAATTAAAGCGACTACAATATTTGGTAATCAGAAACTATAGTTACTGTCCTTCTCAAAAGGAGATACATCAAAGTTGCCATCAGTGAGGCATGATTAGCAGTTTCCTTCTTTGCAAAAAATGAAATGTGCCATGTCAATCACTAAAAAGTGTTCACCTAAATAGGTTCTAACACAAACATATCGAAATTAACAATCCACAAAAGTAGGGTAGAAAGGGGTCAGACTGCACCAATGAAAAAGAAATTCTACACTTCTCATAATGTCACCTTAGATAAAGGTGCCAACTAGCAAAGCTAGTCATGTCATTTGGAGGATACACCAAGAAGGAAAGAACTGGGGAAAATTCCAACCTTCTCTATGGATGGGGAGGTTAACTGAAAGGAAGGGAGGGCCAGCCTCTGATGAGACAGCCAGCCACTAGAGATAACAAAAATGTTACGGTAGTCATTATCCTCGTGATTAAAAGGGAAAAAGTTAGAAAACAAAACTAATGCTTAATATGCAAAAAAGTTACGCCAGCATTGGCTTAAGCTTAATCGTTTTAACCATGTAAAACCTAAATTGATTTTGATATAACAAATTGTTTGAGGGCCTATTTGCAAATACAATAAATTTTTAAGTATTTCAAAGACTCACTAAATTTACAAGTTTTTTCAACCAAAAGACCTTTCAAGTCAAAATATATAGTGTTCAAAAATTTTCTAAGTGTTTTCAAGCCTAACTTCAGTTCCACGCCCAAGCGTATCGATACAGCATAAACGTATCGATACGGTTTTCCTTTACTGGAATTCCAATCGATAAAAGTGTACCAATACGATTAGCCCCGTATCGATACGATATTCATCTGGGCAAGTTTTCAAGCTATAGCGTACCCATACGGTTACATCCGTATCGATACGATTTTGATGATGTTTGCAAAATCTTGACATTAGATGATTCGAACGTTGCTTGTCAGTTATTGGAATCCCAATTTTTCAAATGACCGTTGGACCGTATCGATACGCTCCTTAGCGTACCGATACCATTTTTATCAAAGTTCAACCAAGGATTCCAGTGAGCAAAACCCGTATCGATACTGTTTATCAGTATCGATACGCTCCTGGTTTTTCACTATGATCGTACCGATACGCCTTCCCGTGTATCGATACGCCTCTGTTTTTAGTCACAACGACTCTTTCTTCTTTGAGACAGTTACCGATACGGTCTCGAGGGTACCAATATGCTGGGCAGTTGAAAAACATTTATTGTGCCAACAATACAACACAACATATAGATTAATGATCTCAATCACCCAAACGGCTAAAATTCAATGCAAGGGTATAAAAGCAAGCCTCCAAAGCACCAACAACAACTATTGAACCTTCAAGCAACATCCAAGCATTAATCCAAACCTTTGTGCCTTATAGAGTCATATCTTTGTACCCAACTCATTGGAGTTCTTCATTGTAAATCTTTATTTAGTGTTTGGGGTGTGTTTGATTGTAATTGGACAATATCCATCTTCTGAGAGATATTTTAGATTGCCAACTTCTTCTTTGTATTAATAGATTTCTTAGGTCAATCTTTGGGTAGAAAGATTGACCGATTGTAAAGGTTACCTCCTAAGCCTAGAAAAGAGGAAGAAAATCTAGTGGATTTTGTTGAAAATCCTTAGTGGAAGCTAAGGTAGTGGATGCAAAGCTTGTTAGAAGCTTGAACCACTATAATTGCCTTTGTCCTTTATTTTTCAATTTCCTATTTGCTCCCTCAAGTTTTTAAATAGCCAATTCACCCCTTCTTTGCCAAATCACTATCATTTGATCCACTCAACAATTGGTATCAGAGCTTAACTTTTTGAAGGCTTAACATTCCCAAGAGGCGATCCTTGAAGAGTGTTGATCATCCATCCATTCATTGTCATGACATCTATCTCCAGGTAAAATCTATACGAGTCACAATCGACCACAAAGCCACCTTACTTCAATAGAGATAACTATCCCTATTGGAAGAACCAGATGAGACTCTTCATCAAATCCACTGACTATGTCTTTTGGGATGTAGTAGAAGATGGACCGGTCATTTCGATGAAAATAGACGATGAAGGAAGACTTGTTCCGAAGACAAGGGTGGAGATGACCAATGAATATTGGAGAAGACTCTAAATCTACGATAAGGCCCTACACATCTTGTTTTGTGCACTCGGTTCCGACATGTATGTCAAGATGTCTTTGTGCACAAGTGCAAAGGAGGTGTGGGACAAGTTAGAGAACACTTACGAGGGCATCAACGACGTGAAGGAGACCAAGATCGGGATCTTCAATCTAAGCTATAAGAACTTCAAGATGGAGCCTGATGAAAGCGTCTCCAAGATGTTCGATCGGTTCTCGATTATTGTAAATGGTCTCAAGGGCTTCGGCGAGATTATCCCCGAAGACAAACTTGTCCGGAAGCTACTCTACTCTTTTCCCGAATCATGGGATGGGAAGAGAACTGTAATCATCGAGGCGAAGAACTTGAAGACGTTGAAGCTTGATAAATTAGTAGGATCTCTCCTTACTCATGAAACAAAGAAGAGAGGAAGAAAAGAGTAGAGAAGAAGGAGGTGGACAAGAAGAAACTTGGTATTTCTCTCAAAGCTTCCTTTGAGGAGAGCGATTCAAGCGAGGAGGAAGACGAAGAGATGGCCATGTTGGCCAAGCAGTTTACCCGGTTCGTGAAGTCCAACCGTGGAAGAAAATTCAATAGAAGAGGAGACTTCAAGAGCAAGAGCAAAGAATAAGAGAAGGACCAACTCATTTGTTATGAGTGCAAGAAGCCCGACCACATTCACACTGATTGCCCTCAACTAAAGAAGAAGAGCGAAGCTCAAAGCTCAAGTGGCAACTTGGAGTGACGAGGAGTCATCCGAGGATAAGGAGCATGAAGTGACCAACCTTTGCCTCATGGCTCTTGAGGAGGAACCAATGGTAAACTCTAACTCATCATCTTTTACTTATGATGGATTATATGATGCTTATGATGAGTTACAAGATGTTTACGACGAATTGGTAGAAAAATACAAAGAGTATTTTGAAATTTCAAAATGTGTCTCTTTCAAAAACCAATTTCGAATTGGAAAAGAGAGTTTTATATTTGATAATCTTTCAAATGAGCTTAAAAAGAAAAATTTCGATTTAGAAAAACTTCTTTCCAATTTCCAAGATTATCACACAAAGGAGGTGGATAATCTTAAAACTTCTCTTACTATTGGGAAAAATATTTTTGAAAAGGGTAGTTCTTCAAAAACCCAATATGTAAAGAGAAAGGCTTTTAACCCCAAACAAAGAAGTTTTCAAAAGTAATCTAAAACTAAAAGAGTTAGGAGTGTATGAGTTCCTAAGGAACTTATAGTTTTTAACAATATGAATGCTATTGCTTCTTGTATTCCTAAGGGAACCAAGATTTTGGGAACTATTGATCTTTGTTTGTAGGGGGAGCAATGCTGCAAGGTCAAAATCACAAGTCAAAATTCTTCATACCTTGATAGTGGTTGCTCAAGACACATGATCAGACACATGAGTAGATTTTTGGAGCTCAAACCAAAGAGTGGAAGAGTAGAGACATTTGGTGACAACTCCAAAGGACACATTGAAGGAATTGACTCCATTATAATCTCTCAACTACTCTTATTGAAAATGTTCTTTATGTCAACGGTCTTAAACATAATCTGTTGAGCATTAGTCAATTGTGCGATAAGGGTTTTAATGTTCTTTTTGATTCTAATGGGTGTAAAATCATGAACATTAAAACAAATCAAATAATGCTCATAGGTCATCGCATAGGTAATATTTATATGGTGCATTTAGATGACATACATACATCCAATGCATGCTTTGTGGCACATAATGAAAATGATACATGGTTGTGGCATAGGAAACTAGAACATGCTAGCATTAGTGTTTTAGAGAAATTGGTTTCCCTTGATCTAGTAAGAGGTTTACCTAAGTTAAAGTTCTCTAAAGATGAAATTTGTGATGCATGTGCTAATGGTAAACAATAAAGAACCTCATTTAAATCCATTAATGAAGTTTCTACTAATAGATGTTTACAATTGATCCATATGGATCTCTTTGGGCCTATTAAGACTATGAGCTTGGGTGGTAAGTCATATGCATATGTGTTAGTAGATGACTATTCTAGATTCACTTGGGTTTTCTTCTTAAGTACTAAAGATGAAGCTTTAAAAAATTCATCACGTTTTCAAAAATCACCTAAAATGATCTTGATCTTAAAATTTCACATGCTAGAAGTGATTATAGAACCAGATTTCAAAATATGGGTTTTGAAGATTTTTGTAATGAAAATGGTATTAACCACAAATTTTCGGCTCCTCGTACTCCTCAACAAAATGAGATAGTTGAGAGGAAGAATAAAACTTTAGAAGAAATGGCTAGGACCGTGATTTGTGAAAATAATTTACCTAAATATTTTTGGACGGAAGCCACTAATACAGCTTGATACATAATTAATAGAGTAATGATTAGGCCTATTTTGAAGAAAACATCTTATGAGATTTTAAAATCCAAAAAGCCTTACATTAGCTATTTCCATTTTTTTGGTTGTAAATGTTTTGTTTTAAACAATGTAAAAGATAATTTAGGTAAATCTGATGCAAAAAGTGATGAAGCTATTTTTCTAGGTTACTCTTCAAACTCTAAAGCCTATCGAGTATTCAATAAAAGAACTTTGGTTGTAGAAGAGTCTATACATGTTGTTTTTGATGATAATTTCCTTCCGATGAAGGAACCTTGTGATGATGATGATGTAGGGATCATTGAAGCCATTGGTGGAGGAAAAACATCAAAGGTGGATGAGATTCCAAACAAAGAAGGGGAAAAACAAGATCCACCTCTTGAAGCCTTGAAGGACTTGACTCTAGAGGAAAATGAGGTCACCTACCCAAGGGAGTTCAACTATGTCAAATGTGGTAAAATTTTAGGTGATCCATCCAAATGGGCAACCATTAGATCCACTCTCAAACTTATAAATAATGTTGCATTTATTTCATGCATTGAGCCCAAAAATATTAAAGAAGCATTAAAAGATAATTTTTGGATATTGGCCATGCAAGAAAAACTTAATCAATTTGAGAGAAGTCAAGTGTGGACATTAGTTGATAGGCCTAGTAATCAATCTACAATAGGAACTAAATGGGTCTTAGAAACAAACTAGATGAGAGTGGTAACATAGTGAAAAACAAGGCTTGACTTATTGCTCAAGGTTACACTCAAGAAGAGAGAATAGATTTCGATGAAACATATGCTCCTGTAGCTAGAATGGAAGCTATTAGGATGCTTATTGCATTTGCATGCTATCATGATTTCAAGAATTTTCAAATGGATGTAAAAAATGCTTTTCTAAACGGTTTTATAAATGAAGAAGTGTATGTAGAACAACCACCAGATTTTGAAGATCCACAATTTCCAAATCATGTTTTCAAACTAACCAAAGCTCTATATGGTTTAAAAAAAGCACCTAGAGCTTGGTATAAAAAACTTTCAAATTTTTTATTGAAAAAAGTTTTGAAAAATGCAAGGTGGATACTACACTTTTCATCAAAAGATATGACAATTACATCTTAGCAGTTCAAATATACATTGATGACATTATCTTTGGTTCTACTAATGAATTTTATTACCAAGAATTTTCTAAGTTAATGCAAGGTGAATTTGAGATGAGCATGATGGGAGAGCTCTCATTTTTCTTGGGACTCCAAATCAAGTAAATGAAGGATGAAACCTTCATCAATCAAACAAAATACATCAAAGACATGCTCAAAAAGTTTGGCTTGGAGAACGTGAAGCCTCAAGCCACTCCAATGAGCTCATCATTTAAGCTGACAAAGATGAAAGAGGTAAGTGTGTCGATTCCAAGTTTTATAGATCTATGATTGACTCTTTGCTTTACCTTACTGCAAATAGACCGAATATAATGTTTAGTGTTTGCTTGTGTGCTAGGTTTCAAACTAGCCCTAAAGAATCGCACCTAGTAGCCATTAAGAGAATCTTTAGATACCTTAGAGGTACACCTTGATATCCTAGAGATTCCTCCTTTGATCTTCATGCCTTCTCGGATGCGAATTATGGGGGATGTAAGATAGATAGGAAGAGTACCTCCAGAACTTGCCAATTCCTAAGTAGTATGCTCGTATCTTGGTTCTCTAAGAAACAAAATAGCGTAGCCTTATCTACCACCGAAGCGGAGTACATATCCTTAGGGAGTTGTTGTGCTCAAATCCTTTGGATGAAGCAACAAATCCTAGACTATGGTGTTGAAGTAGATACCATACTGAAGAATACAGTCGTTATAAAAGATAAACTTCAAATATTGTAAATATTATTTGTTATTATCTGCTAACATTTTAGGATTAAGTCTAAAGGGATAAAACTTTATCTCCTAGCATTATCTAGGATTCTTATCTCTTTTATCTTATCTTCTAGTTAGATTTAAATTTTAAATTAAGTAATTCGATTGTAACATAACTCTCTTGTATTCAGCCTATATAAAGGCTTTGTACCGATGCATTATTCAAGTCAATACATTTGAGAATTCATTCTTTCTACAAAACAATCTCTCAATTATTAACATGGTATCAGAGCCAGGTTTTTTTTTCGAACCACAAAACCTAGAGAATGCATACCTCTCCAACATCTGAAATTAGTTTAGGGTCTGATCAAATCCTCCCACAAGCAGATCTGGCGTATAGTTTATGTAGCAGCCAAAAGATCAACAGCGAGCAGCTTGGGGAATTAAAACAAATGGCTGGGCAGCCATCAGTAAAAATTAATCAAAGTGTGACCATGGCAACAAACGAAGGTAGCATTTCCTTTGCAAATACCGCTGGTAACAAAAATCTCATCCCTTGGATAGTCGATTCTAGGGCTACTGACTATATGACAGGAAATAAAGGTCTCTTTCTTACTCTTACAAAGCAACCTTGTCAAAAGAGTGTGAAGACAACTGATGGTTCGATGACTGCAGTAGAAGGGATTGGGACAGTCTACGTTAACAAGGACATTGTTCTTTCCTATGTTTTATATGTTCCCAACCTAAAATGCAATTTACTCTCAGTCAATAGATTCTGTGATGTTTTCTAGTGTTTCACTCAGTTTGATTCTGTTGGTTGTGTTTTTCAAGAAATAGCTTCGGGAAAAGAGATTGGAAATGCTAAGCTATGTAGTGGCCTTTATCTTCTTGAAGGTCAACATCTTCCCAATGGTCAAGTTCACTCAAGTTGCACCTTTAAATCTGTTTGTTTACCCTCTCAACTTTCTAGTTTAAGTTCAAATGAAATTTTGCTATGGCATTTTCGACTAGGTCATCCTAGTTTCTTTTATCTTCAGAAATTGTTTCCTAAATTATTTCTTACTGAAAAACCAGCTTCATTTACTTGTGATGTCTGTCAAATTGCCAAGCATAAAAGAAATTCTTACCATCCATCTTCTTATAAAATTTCACAACCTTTCTCTCTCATTCACAGTGACGTTTGGGTCTTTCTAATGTTAAGAATATCTCAAGGGCTCAGTGGTTTGTTTCTTTCATTGATGATCACACTAGGACAACCTGGACTTATCTTATGAAAACAAAATTTGAGACTGAGGAGATCTTTAAAAAATTCTATTCTATGGTTGAAACTCAGTTTTGCAGTAAAATTAAGATATTCAAGAGTGATAATGGGAGTGAATTCTTTACTAAAACTTTGGGTATTTTTTTAAAGAGAGAGGTATAGTTCATATTAACTCTTGTGTAGATACCCCTCAACAAAATGGAGTAGCCGAGAGAAAAAATCGACATCTATTAGAGGTTACTAGAGCCCTCTTATTTTCTTCTAATGTCCCTAAGCATTTTTGGGGAGAGGCATTGCTCCATGCTACTTTTTTTAATTAACAGGTTACCTAGTAGAGTTCTGGGGTTCAAAACACCAAAGGAGGTATTTCTTCAAACTTTTTCTTCCTTCAAACCAATGTCATGTACACTGCCCATTAGAGTTTTTGGTTCCTGTGCTTTTGTTCACTTCTCTAAACAATTTCGGGGTAAGTTAGATCCTAGGGCCATCAAATGTATTTTCCTGGGATATTATGCTCAGAAGAAGGGTTTTAAATGTTATTCCCCTATCACTAGAAAATTTATGTTTCTATGGATGTTTCATTTCATGAATCTCAACCTTTTTTCTCAGATTCTCAAATTCAGGGGGAGAGTTGGGATGAATTTCAGCCTCAACAGATTCAGTTACCTCTAAATGAACCTACTGTTTTGTTACCTCTAAATGAACCTACTAGTATACCCACCCCTATTCCAACACAAGATCCTATCCCTGAATCTACTATGATACCAGATTCTGTTCTTGAAACTTTATCTCCTAGAGTTGAATCCGTACCAAAAACTCCATTAAATCTTCCTTCCGAGAACCAACTTGAAACCAGAGAACTCAGTGTCTACAAGAAAGAAAAGGAGACCTATTCAGGACATTACACAGCTTAGGACTGCTCAAGAACTAGAACCGATCCCATTATCCTTGGAGGATGAGGAAGGTATGGAAAATTTGAATAATGATGATATTGAACATATTGATACATCTGACTTACCAATTGCTAAAAGAAAAGGTATCCGAACATGTACAAGTCATCCAATACAGAGATATGTGGCTTACGGAAAGCTAATGCCCTCATTTAAGGCTTTCACAACCAAGATTGATGATATCCAGATCCCTCAAACAGACATAAAGCCTTGAAGGATCCAAGATGGAAAAAAACTGTAGAAGATGAGATTCAAGCACTTTGCAAGAAAATAAAACACAGGTGATGACTTCTTTACCTCCGGAAAGAAGGTTGTTGTAGGTCAGAAATGAGTATTTACTGATTAAATATAATTCGGATGGGGGCATTGAGAGGTTCAAAGCAAGGCTGATTGCAAAGGGATTCATTCAGTCCTATGAGATTGATTATCAGGAGACATTTGCTCCAGTGGCAAAACTCAACACAGTAAGAATCTTATTGTCCCTTGTCACGAATTTGGGTGGCATCTTCATCAACTAGATATAAAGAACGCCTTCCTAAATGAGGATCTAGAAGAAGAGGTGTACATGCAAAAGCCACCTGGTCTAGATGAAAACTCAGATCCAACTAAGGTATGTAAATTGTTAAAATCACTCTATGGTCTTAAACAATCACCTAGAGCATGGTTTGGCATTTACAGGTACATTTCTAAAAGTTGGTTACCTTCAATGCCAAAACCGATCATACTATGTTCATCAAGACCTCTTTCTGAAAATAAAAAGGCTATTTTAATAGTCTATGTTGATGATATAATCATCACATGTGATGATGTTCTGGAAATTAGAAAATTAAAAGAGGTCTTGGCTACAGAGTTTGAAATAAAAGATCTGGGTCAATTAAGATACTTCCTAGGAATGGAAGTGGCGAGATCAAATGTTGAGATTGTGATAAATCAGAGAAAGTATGTTATAGATCTTCTTTCAAAGACAGGGATGCTAGGTTGCAAGCCTGCCGAAACACCAATTGAGCATAATCTGAAGTTTAGAACCGACAACAATGGAGCTACTACTAATAAGGAACAATATCAGAGGCAAGTTGGTAAGCTTATTTATCTATCACTTACACGACCTGATATTTTTTTCAGTTGGTATTCTTAGTCAGTTTATGAATGATCCTAGAGAAGAGCATTTAGAAGCAGTGTTCAGGATTCTGAGACATTTGAAGATGACACCAGGCCATAGCTTAATTTTCACCAAAAATGAGAACAGAAAAGTGGAAGTCTTTATGGATGCAAGCTGGGCAGGAGAGCTTACATCTAGAAGATCTACAAGCGGATATTGTGCTCTAGTTTGGGGAAATTTAGTGACATGTAAGAAACAATCAGTAATATCAAGAAGCAGTGCAGAAGCAGAATTTCGAGCCTTAGCTAATGGAATTTGTGAAGGGATTTGGATTCAAAGGTTGTTGTCAGAACTAAAACTCAATCACAGTAAAGATTTTGAACTTCATTGTGATAATCAGTCAGCAATTAGTATTGCTAAGAATTCTGTACACCATGATAGAACAAAACACGTGGAGCTAGATCGTCACTTTATTTCTAAGAAGATCACTAGTGGGACAGTCAAGCTAAATTTTGTTCCATCTCACAAACAACTAGCCGATGCACTCACCAAGGCACTTCCAAGAACTACATTTGATGAGCTCACATCCAAGCTTGGTCTTTACAATGTGTATTCACCAGCTTAAGGGGGAGTGAAGAATACATCCGTTATAAAAGATAAACTTCAAATATTGTAAATATTATTTGTTATTATCTGCTAACCTTTTAAGATTAAGTCTAAAGGGATAAACTCTATCTACTAGCATTATCTAGGATTCTTATCTCTTTTATCTTATCTTCTAGTTAGATTTAAATTTTAAATTAAGTAATTCGATTGTAACATAACTCTCTTGTATTCAGCCTATATAAAGGCTTTGTACCGATGCATTATTCAAGTCAATACATTTGAGAATTCATTATCTCTACAAAACAGTTTCTCAATTATTAACACATACCCCTTAAGTGTGACAATCCTAGTGTCATTTGTCTCACTAAGAATCCATCCAACATTCTAGAACCAAACACATAGAAATTAGACATCATTTCATTAGAGATCATATCTTGAAAAATGATGTAGTTCTAGAGTATGTTGACACCTTGAACCAATGAGCGGATATATTTATCAAACCTTTAGATAAACAACATTTTTGGACTCTTAGGAGAGAGTTGGGTCTAACTAGCCAATCTTGACCTTTTTAGAGCCCTAAAGTACCAAAAATTTTCTTGAAATTGCATGATAATCATGTTTATGTTAATTTGCTTCTTGATGCATCTACGCTTGTTGCTAGGGGGAGTATGCATCTATTTTAGTCTATCAATCTTGCTTATATATCATTGACATGTATTTAGGAACGTTCTAAGTTGGCTTTTTGGACTCATTTTTGTCCAAAAAAGCATTTTTTTTGGCAAAGAGTATCGATACATGTTCTTGAATGGACAACGATACAATCAGCAGTATATCAATACGGTTACGTATATCGATTCGGTATGAAAATCGTACCAATACGGTGGATCGATACGCCTAGTCAACGTATCGATACAATTATCGTTAGGGCAATAAATTTGGCTTTTAAAGAGTTTAACCTTTAATAAATATCAAATCCTTTTTCCCCATAAACCCTAGCTGTTTTCTACTATAATTACACTCTCAATCTCTCTAATTTTTCACGCAAAACTTAAAATCACTTGAGATTTTTTACTAAACACATCAAGGCTCAAGCTTTGCAAGCAAAATTGTGCATCATTCATCTTTCAATCATTCATTCTCCATAAATCAAGGTATAAACCCTTTTTCCTTTTCTTTTTAATCTTTCGTTTTATTTCCTTTATAGTTTTTAAACTATTTTTTTGTATAAAACATATATTCATAGTATGAGTTTTGAAGTTTTTGCAAAAATTCTTTAAAATCTGATTTTTTTTATTCGAATATAAAATTATACCGTATAATTTTTAAATTTTTTAAGGTATTTTTACCAATATTTATTGTTATACTTGTATATATTTTTAGCCTATAAAATATAGTGTTTTGTTCAATACCTTGACTTATTGGAATTTTATTTGGATTGAATGTGATGATAATTGCATACATTGGTTTTGATTTGTTTTGATGTTGTTTTTCAGGATCATGAAACTAAAAAAGTGATCACGAAAAGATTTACCTTCTAGCTCTTCCAACCCTAATCAAGACAATAAGGGTAATCCTAAACCTAACCTCTTATATATTATCCAACACAGTTTTCGAACCGCCAGGGCTATGACTTTTTATAAACAATATCAAGGTTTTACTATCCGAGAAGAAATAGTTGTTTCAATTCCTTTTCTCAGTTCTGAACGTTTTAAATTCAAGTATCTTGGGTTGTTTCAAAGATGGAAATTCATGGCTTTTTTGAGTCTATCCCCAATTTTGTTTCGAAACCTTGTCATAATATTCTTTTCAAATGTCGATGCATTCATGATGAACAAAGAGAATATGTTATTGCTATTGAATCTTATCTCATGGCAAAACTTTTCGAATTGACCAAGATACTCTTAGCAATGTTTTTGGTTTTATGTCGGGATTGATGATGAGTATTCTTTGGGACATGGCCAACTTGGTTTCGTAACCATCTTAGATCACCATGACCGTATCCTTCACCTTATTATCTCCTAGTGGCTTCGTTCCTCCGGTGGAAAATTTTCAACCATCCGCCAATTGATGATTTTTGACTTCGTTGTTTTCGTGAGGGTAAGCGCCCTAATCTTTGCCAAATTATGTTTGCCGACTTGGTTTATATCATCTAAAATCGCCATATCGATCAAGTCAAGTCCTTCTATTATGGTACAGCCTTGAGTCATTTGTTCCACGCATTGGAGATTGATTGTTCCCATGATGCTGCCGAGCCACATGGCCAACCCATTGATGAGCGCTCCCTTAACCGTTCACATTTTGAGTTATTCAACAATGAATGGGTTCGTGTTCCTTGCCCACGTCACCAAGTTAATCAACCTCCTTCGGTGGCTCCCCAAGGTCCACAAGCTGCTCTTATTGCTCAATCTTCCATGGATAATCTCATGACTTATCTAAATGAGCAATTCACTGCCATGCAATCAAGCATTGCCTCTTTAGATACCTCCATGAGTGCAGGGTTTGCGGCTATTGACACTCGTTTCACCTCAATAGAAGATCAATGAAGGACTTGGAACAAAGATAAGCTTCCATGGATGTATCTCTCACATTTTCCATGGTTTTTGGCTCAACTCTCGTGTTCCTCCGCCCAAAGATGATGATGTTGACGAGGACTTGGATGAGGACGATGGTGATAATGATGGGGATGAGTAGATTTGAGCATCTCATTTCTAGCTTATTATGCACCTTTGTTTTATGTTTTATGAACCTATGCTTTGCCTTGTGTTTTTAGGTTTATATGTTTGGTTTGGAATGAGTTTAAACTTATGTTCGGCTTTGGATATTTTAATCTTTAAAGATATTATGCTGATTCTTTATGCATTCAATTTGTGCTTAATTGCTATATATCTTGTTTATAACCTATGGTTATGCATTGATTTTGATCTAACAAAAAGGGGAGAAGTGTAAAACAAGAGAGCCATAATTTTTTTTTCGAAAACCTATCTTAAACAAATGGGGAATAAGTTTTTTTAAAAAAGGTTCTCAATACTTAAAAAATTATGTTTGGTTTTGTTATATCAAAAAGGGGAGATTGTAAAACCTAAATCGATTTTGATATAACAAATTGTTTACGAGCCAAATACAATAAATTTTTAAGTACTTCAAAGACTCACTAAATTGACAAGCTTTTTCAACCAAAAGACCTTTCAAGTCAAAATATATAGTGTTCAAAAATTTTCTAAGTGTTTTCAAGCCTAACTTCAGTTCCACGCCCAAGCGTAACGATACGGTTTTCCTTCACTGGAATTCCAATTGATAAAAGTGTACCTATACGATTAACCCCGTATCGATACAACATTCATCTGGGCAAGTTTTTAAGCTATAGCATACCGATACTGTTACATCCGTATCGATACGATTTTGATGATGTTTGCAAAATCTAGACATTAAATGATTCGAACGTTGTTTTCCAGTTATTGGAATCCCAATTTTTCAAATGACCGTTGGACCGTATCGATACGCTCCTTAGCGTACCGATACCGTTTTTATCAAAGTTCAACCATGGATTCTAGTGAGCAAAATCTGTATCAATACGGTTTATCAGTATCGATATGCCTCTGGTTTTTCACTATTACCGTATCGATACGCCTTCTCGTGTATCGATACGCCTCTGTTTTTTAGTCACAACGGCTCTTTCTTCTTTGAGACAGGTACCGATACTGTCTCGATGGTACCGATATGCTGGGCAGTTGAAGAACATTTATTGCGCCAAAAATACAGTCCAACGGATAGATTAATGATCTCAACCATCCAAACGGCTAAAATTCAATGCAAAGGTATAAAAGCAAGCCTCCAAAGTACCAACAACAACTATTGAACCTTCAAGCATTAATCCAAACCTTTGTGCCTTATAGAGTCATATCTTTGTACCCAACTCATTGGAGTTCTTCATTGTAAATCTTTATTTAGAGTTTGGGGAGTGTTTTGATTGTAATTGAGCAATATCCATCTTGTGAGAGATATTTTAGATTGCCAACTTCTTCTTTGTATTGAGAGATTTCTTAGGTCAATCTTTGGGTATAAAGATTGACCGATTATAAAGGTTACCTCCTAAGCCTAGAAAAGATGAAGAAAATCTAGTAGATTTTGTTGAAAATCCTTAGTGGGAGCTAAGGTCGTGGATGTAAAGCTTGTTAGAAGCTTGAACCACTATAATTGCCTTTGTCCTTCATTTTTCAATTTCCAATTTGCTCCCTCAAGTTTTTAAATAGCCAATTCACCCCCTCTTGGCCAAATCACTATCATTTGATTCACTCAACAAACCATTTACTATAACCCGAAGGGATCAAACAAACATGCCAGAATATTCAGTTTGATTCATTCTAAAGGGAAAGAAAATATTAAGGATTGGATGAATGCCTAACTTCACTGACCATGCACAACTATTAAACAACACTTCATATTCAATCATTAGAATACATGTTAAGAATTGAGAACAAGGGCACAACCTAAGGCACAAAATTTGGCTTGATGGATACCTGTTTAACAAATGTTCGTTGGAAAGGACTTTTCTCAGCGTTTAGCTGCCACATGGGATACAAAAACATACAACCATTAGCATATTTAATTGATTATTATAAAAGCAATGCTCTAAACTTGTTTAACAATTAGCAGAAATGCCTATGGTTATAATTATTAGAACAAAGCAATGAATGAAAGACAGTCTTAACACCTTCCAAAGAAAAAATAAATAAATAAGCAACCATCTAAAAGAATATGTATTCTTAGAACATAAAACCAACAGCCATTCACGACTTTAGAGATATTCAAGACTATTACATATTTGGACATATTTTCATACCAAGAGAAATTCCTTGATATAAGAGCACCTGATACCATGAGAAACTATCTATTTCTTTTAAAGAGTAGATAGATTGCATAAGATTTCAGACTAATATACTGCGAACTCCAAAAAATGGGTTATTCTGAATTATGGTCTCAGTAGAGCAAAAACTTTCAAGGTTACTTGGTCATATACTCATATCCTTTAGCCCCTTTGCAGAAAGTCTCAACCTTTTATCAGTTATCACTGAATCATAGTCCTACACTAGTTCTAACATGCACAACAAAACTACATTTTTTATTTTATTTCAGAACTGATATACATATTTTTGAAAGATTGAAGGATCATGGTCCCAAGTCCCAACTCTTAAAATCCCTCCATCCTAAATGATGGTAAAACAGTATCTTTAACAATTAGCAGTCACTATCAATATTATATCCCAGAAAACAAGAAGAAGAAAAACAAAGGTTTACACTGCAAGCATCATGAAATCAACAGAAACTTGAATCATTAGATTGATAGAAAGTCATTTTAAATACCAACAAGTCAAATGCTCGGTTATTATCTAAGCATAATTCCATACACCCATCAAAAGCATTGTCTATTTTCCAAATAGAGCAAGCATGCTCATTGAAAATGTTAAATGTTATCACGGCATTACCTGCAAAAGTATACACTACAAACTTCTACAATAAATTCAAGCCTAGTCCTAAAGATGCTCAAATTCTAAAATCTCTCCAACAAAGACAAAAACAAAAATTCCTTAATCAGAAAATATTTACTCGGATAACTTCCTTGCTCTGAGTCTAACGCCTGACATACCTTAACTAGATCCATAATTCCAACATAACTCAAATCAAACAGGGCACTCATACACAACTAATTAAGCGAGAATCTCAAATCTTCATCAAATTCAACCACCGAAACAACACCTAATCAATGAACAAATCCGCATCGAATTCAACAAATATTCCAAATGCAGGAAAAACATTAGCAACTAAGAAATCGAATAACAAGCTCTCCCGCTATAAATGAACATAAAAGTCAACCACTTGAAAAGTGGAATTTCATTTCCAATTAATGACAAGCAAATAAGACAAACGAAGCTAAATCCTAAATTCTCCTTCGCATGGAATTACCATTACCAAAGAAATGCTTAAAAACTAAAGCAACGTGAGCACAGAAGAGAAACGGATCTGAAAATAGATAAATACATACATCACGGAACTGAAGGAGGCCGAGTTCACCAAGATAAGAAACGGCTCGGTGAGCGGACTCGACAGGAATAATGAGTTGAACAAGCGACATTTTCTCCGACCGCATCAGATCCATCGAAGACAAGTTGTCTATGAATTTCTCCATTGTTTCCATTTTTCTTTCTCGACAACCAAACGGAAATAAATGAGGTTTCGATCTGAATACAGTTTTTGTATTTTTTTGGTCTTTTCGGTGGTTTACGAGAGAGTGAGTGAGTGAGTTTGTTATCAGTTTTTAAACGCAACTGTCATTGGAAAATTGGAATTCTGGGAATCGAAAAATTCGGTATCCGCTTTTCTTCTCCTTTTTCTAAAGAAAAAAACTGTTAGATGATTAAAGCTCAGAGTCCAACAAGGAGTTTGCCGGGGCAATACGGCGCAGTTTTGGATCGTTATGATTAATGTAGTTGACTTTCAGACAACATGTGTGAGTGTCACTAACTAATCATCGCTAACGGAAATTAATCATGAGTGACTAAAATAAAAACAAAATCTAAGTCCGATAACTTATTTGTAATTTTTTATTTTTGGTGACCAAAATTATAGTTTTTTTCTCTCTTAACCATGAGTGACTAACATTAAATTTCGGTTTTGTAATTTTTTGCTGCAATTTTTCAGTGACTAAAATAATATTTTTCATAATTTGGTGGAACTGTATAGTTTCATAAATAGAGTTAAGATAATAACAAAATATATTGGATAAAATTTACAAATGATCACTGAATTTTAATAAATTATTCAATTTGATAACTAAGTTTTTAATTGCTTCAATGTTATTATTAAATTTTAAATTTTGCTTCAATGTTACTCCTCACCCGTTAAAATACCGTCAACTCTCTAATGGTGTGCTGACTGAGTTGTCCATTGCACCATATATTTCCACATTATTTTAAAATAAAAATTGACACATCATTTTGAAATATAATAAAAAATAAAATAAAAAGTTTCTCTTCATCTTCTCAAAAGCTTCAACTGCAATCGACACCATCTCTCCATCAAAGTCACTCACTGTTGTTTTGATAACATTTAAAACAATGTCTAGCCAATTAGGACTAATTTCTAACTTTCACAAATTTTAGGGACTAAATTGAAAATGTGATAATTTAGGGGGCCCTTTTCTACGATTAACTATACCATAATGAAATTCAATTCAATAACCATAAGCTTGTAAATTTTCATGTCGTTCCGGTAACATTTACCCTTCTAATTAAACCATAGGATATTCAGTGACTATTTTGTAAACTATTTAAAACTCTAATGTAAGTCTTTTAACAAAATTAACTAATCCCATATCGATACATTTAGAACCGTATCGATACCATTTAATTCCCATATCTTACTTCCCAAGTCTGTATCGATACACCCCCTTTGGTGTATCGATACGCTTTGTTTAACCAAGTCCAAATATGCAAAGTCGTATCGGTACAGCTTGACCCGTATCGATATGCCAACCCTGTAATGACAGATTTTAGCTGGTTTTTATTCAATTTAACCTGTTGAACGATGTTCAAATGCTATGAAATTTTACCAGCAAGTTATTAATACATAACTCTAATAGCATGTCAAATTTGATGTCAGTATGAATCCATTTACCATGATTTTACATTTGTAAGCCAATTGTGCCATTTTAACTGTTTTTAGCCAAAATAAAGTGTCATTTAGAGCCTTTAAAACTTATACAAAATATAACCAATATACACATACTCGAAAGGCCGGATTCAACTAGTTTAACTACCTTGCCACCATTCTAGGAGTTCATAAGGACAAAACACATTACTCTAAGCTCGTGGTGACTTGCCGAATTTCCAGCTAGCTCCGATCTCGATCCGATATACTTTCTTAACCTGAAATGTGGAAGATGAATGCATTAGACTTACATAGTCTAAGTGAGGTAGCCATAAACAATGAATGAGCATGGTATGCACTCCCAACTTGCTTCAGTAACAAGTCTAATCATACTAACAATAAGCATATGATTCAACATGGCATAATTATCATACTCTACATTTATCATGGCATCAATAATCATTATGACAACGATAATCAATAGCATATTCACAATTTCATATCATAGAACAATATCAATACTCAATAGTTCCCTTGGATCGATTTCACGGTATATGGATACACGAATTCCACCTCCACACTAATATCAATAATGGTCTACTCATATTCCCTCCGCCGCACCAATTTAACCAATTCACACCAACATCCCTCCACCGTACCACAATAAAGGCCGTAGCCTACACCTGTACCAATGAGCTCATAAATTCTATGGCATGCCAATTGTATCCAATACTTTCGATCCCAAGGTTCAATAATCAATGATTCAATACCAATGTATTAATAGCAATGATTCAATAACAATGGTTTAATAGCAACGATTCATAACAATAAATCAATAGCAATATTCGAATAACAATATTTGTGTGTCAATATTTCAATAGCTTAGCATAGCAATGCTTCAATGCTTTCCATGGCAGCAATGACGGTGTTTCGAACATGATTTCAATGCAATACTTACCCATTCTTACCTCTATGACTTTCAATAAGGTTTTATGCAAAGACTTTTAATACAATGGTTAGCAATACAATAAGCAATAATCAATGATTAGAGATGGAACCTAGCCAACTCTCGAGACTCCGACTACAGTCACCTTGAATTTCGAAGCTTCTAAGGCTCTCGGATCATAATTCCTTTATTCCTAGCTTGTTTTGGAGATGATGGACTAGCTTTCTCCAATTCTTGAGCTAGGATAAATCAATAAGGAAGTGCTACGATTGATATAACAACTTCGATACTCATTTCTAAGCTTAGAATAACTATTAGCTACTCATTGGATTTCATAGATTAAAACTTGAAGAACAAGAGCTTAGCTTTAAGAATCATAACTTGAAATTGGACATTCAATAGTTAATGGAATCAACAATAAATTTAGGGCTTTCACTTACCCAATCAATGGCTATAGTTTGAAGCTTTTAAAGCAAAGAAGACTTAACTTCAAGGAGTCCAATTGGAGAGGTGTGTGCTTGAGCTTGGTGAAGAAGACAACAATAGATATGCTTGCTTATTTTAAGACAAATGGTGGTATTTGGTTACGATGATGGCTAAAACAAAAATGAGAACTCTTTCTTATTCTCTTGAAATGGTTTTAATCATAGCCCACCTCACCAAGGGCCAATGAAAAGTTTCCCCTTGGTGAAGGGTTTGTTTAAACTATTCATTTTCTATCATTTCACACCTTTTTACAATTCTAAAGCAATCAATTGCCATTTTTATAACATTTCAGATGATTCCACGTGATATGGGTGGCAACCAAGTAGGTGAATTATCCCTAAATTTCAATCTTTTCAATTTAATCCTCAAAACAGTTTTTGACAGGACCTATATCGATACACCCATAGCATGTATCGATACGGTTGATTCAAGTTCGGTAATGTTAGTTAGGAAACAATTGGGCAGTATTGATATAGGTCTTACTGTATCAATACGCCTAGCCAAAAATCAACATTTTTACACTTTCCAACGAAACCCCTAACTATGAATAGACTCAATTAAGTTCCCTTAAACAACAAAGCTAACACATAGTCAATATTGATAAAATATTTAAAGTTCTCGGTGTATGGTTTTCAATCTCTGAAACCCAATTCTAACTAGGCCAGTTTTAGGGATGTTACAATTCTCATCTCTTAAGAAAAATTCGTTCTCTAATTTTACCTGTGATAGGGTTGTGATCATCATCTTGTTTCTTTTCTCTCACATGGTACATCCTTGTAGAAACTTTAGATTCAGGATGGTGCGATGCTTTGGATGAACCTCCAGACCTTTCGAAGAATCCTTGTCTTAAAATGATTGACCAGGGGACGAATTGGCCTATGCGGAAGTAGACTTGATAGTTTTCTTAGGACAATCACGAATGAGATGTCCCATCTCACCACAGAATAAACAAGCTCTTGAATTTTATGGTATTGTCCTTCAAGATGCTTGTGATGGTAAAAATTACAAACTGGAAACTTTGTTTCTTGCTTAGAGCCTTCAGCGCTCTCAGTGAAGTTGGCACTAGGAGAGAATTGAGTCACGACTTGTGGTTTAGCAAGATATTCATACTAGGAAGGCTGTGAATACACATTCAATTTCGAATCACGATGCTTTTCTTTCTTGTAAGATGTAGAATAATAAGATTCATCTAGGTGGCTATTTTCTGACTTGATTGACCCACTGGCCCTCTGATTATTTTGAGCACATTCAATAGCTTTGACCCTATTCATGAGGTTTTGGATATCAGTTATGCATAAGGCCGTGAATATAGGAAGTAGTTCATAGTTCAACCCGTTAATGAATATCCTGCACTTTTCTTATTCTTTCTTGATATACTTATTCCCGTACTTCCAATACTTGGAAAATTCATGAATGTACTACTCTACAGGTCGTTATCCTTGCTTCAGGTGAATAAAGATATCACATCTTTCAGCAAGGTAGTATTCACTGATATATTTCTTTTGAAATTCATGAAGGAAGAACTCCCAGCTCACAGCCTCTTCAGGGACTGTAAGAACCGTAGTCTCCCACCAATACAATGCTTCATATGATAACAAGGAAAGAGCACATTCGAGCTTGTGTTCATTAGAACATTGTAGCTGCTTAGTCAGAATGTGTAGAGTATTGTCTAGCCAATACTCAGCAATTTTGGGGTTATCATCATTCCGCCTAGTAAAAGAGTAAGCCAGGGTATTGGGGTAACTTATAAATAAGGACACGGGCACTCAAAATAGAAACATTAGGAGATGAGAGAGTTTGCTCAGCCTTCAACGAGGTTATTAACGCATTGAACATGTCAGCCATGTTCCTACAACATTCTTCTTGAGCAACTTGTATCTCAGGCTTGGGGTTTTGTACTGGAGGGTTTTGTGGAATCAGAGGATCCCTTCTTCTAAATTCTTCATCATGTGTGGAGGATTCAGCGATATGCTCATTTATTCAAGCTTGTTTAGAGTTAGACATCTATAAATAAAAATATCGGATTAGCCGACAAATCACAATATACAATAAAATAACTCCTAGGTGGCAAAGTAACATAATAACAATACAATACACTTAGGTTTAGTCCTAGAATTGACTAAAATATAGCTTTGATACCACAATTGTAACATCCCCCACATGGCCTGGTCGGGAACCAGGTCAGAGAATGTTACTAGTGAACGAAACAGTGATCGGTATGATAAATTTTAAACAATGGATAAAACTTAATCAACATATTACCCTTCAAATGTTACTCAATGTCAATATTAGCTCAATAATCACATTTAAAACAATGTCTAATCAATTAGGACTAATTTCTATTTTTTACAAATTTTAGGGACTAAATTGAAAATCTGATAATTTAGGGGTCCTTTTCTGTGATTAACTATACCATAATGAAATTCAATTCCATAACCATAAGCTTGTAAATTTTCATGTTGTTTCGATAACATTTACCCTTCCAATTAAACTAAAGGATATTTAGTGACTATTTTGTAAACTATTTAAAATTGTAATATAAGTCTTTTAACAGAATTAACTAACCCCGTATCAATACACCTAGAACCGTATCGATACCATTTAATTCCTAGATCTTACTGCCCAAGTCCGTATAGATACACCCTCTTTTGTGTATCGATACGCTCTATTTAATCAGGTCCAAATATGAAAGGTCGTATCAATACAGCTTGACCTGTATCGATACGCCTGCCCTGTAATGATAGATTTTAGCTGGTTTTTTTTTTCAATTTAACCTATCGAATGATGTCCAAATGCTATGAAATTTTACCAGCAAGTTATTAATACATAACTCTAATAGCGTGTCAAATTTCATGTCAATATGAATCCATTTACCATGATTTTACCTTTTAAATCCAATTATGCCATTTTAACTATTTTTAGCCAAATAAAGTGTCATTTAGAGCCTTTAAGACTTAAACAAAACATAACCAATATACACATACTCAGCTTTCTATGGCAACAGTGATGGTGTTTCGGACATGATTTTAATGCAATACTTACCCATTCTTACCTATGTGACTTTCAATAAGGTTTTATACAAAGACCTTCAATACAAGGGTTAGAAATATAATAAGAAATAATAAATAATTCGAGATGGCACCTAGCCAACTCTCGAGACTCCAACTACAGTCACCTTGAATTTTGAAGCTTCTAAAGCTCCCGGATCGTAATTCCTTTATTCCTAGCTTGTTTTGGAGATGATATACTAGCTTCCTCCAATTATTGAGCTAGGATAAATGTTTAGTGTGTAAAATTACTATGTTTCTACCTTTTTCTCTCTTAATTATTGTTAGACTTAGGCTCATTCTAGTTGCATTTTTAGTCATTCATGCATAATTGCATTGTTTTCTTCTCTGTTATGCTTGATTATATAATTCAGTTGATTTTTGTGGAAAAGGTTATGCATGTATGTGTTTTTGTGTGTGTAGGATCTAATTCCCAAGCAAGTAGGAAATTGCCGAATCAATTGAGGATAAGAAGAAGGAAGCTACTGATTTTGATGGGATAAATCCATTTAATTCAAGATAATTATGAAAAGCAAGGATAAATCCTTAAAGAGTTGGAGTTCCACAAAGAGATCAAAAGGAGATTAAATTCTAAGAGTTTATGAGGAGTTTTTGGAGGATAAATAAATAAAAGAGATTTATCTCCTTTATCCTATTTAATTCCAACTTAAACTCATCCTTATCAACAAAGAACTTGACCTAGCCATCTCTTATAAATAGAAAACAAGTCGCAGCCCTCCAAGAGCTTCTATTTGAGAAAAAATTCAATAGGGTTGCTCGACATCATCATCATCATCATCTTTTTCTTCTTTTATTCCATTTGATTCATGTTGGGTAAATTTTATCTTGTATTTCTTTTGCACCTAGCTATGAACTAAATTTTACTTGGGTTATTGTGTTTTTGTGGTTGTGAAAACGTTTGGATTTCTTTAGGTTTTTGAGTTGCAATTAAATTTCAAGGTTTGTTCATTTTTTGTTCTTAATTGTGATTGCGAGTGAATTGGGAGAGGATCTCATGAATTCATCCATTTATCTAATATCTGTAGAGTTAGATTCAAGAAACGAATGAGCATGGTTTTGATACAAACAAATGTTGGTGAAGACTAATTCGACTTAGGGATAAGTTGTGAATTTCAACGGCTAAGAGGAGCACAATATCGGTTGTTTTTCACCCATAGTTAACGTAGGGATGTATCACAAAGGCATGCACAATTAATAGTGTTTCACGTTAGGGATAACGAGAAGCCATTGAAGAATGCTTCGCCGAACTTTGAAGGAAGTTGCCTAGGCAATCGCACCATTCCCAATTGCCCAGGCAATTTGACTGATGCTAATTGTTAAGACGATTGAGTTACTCTTGCAATCAATTAACACGACGGTCCATTCAATCATTACGCTTACTCATGATAACACGACCTACTCTCGCATTCGATCAACATCTCTTTTATTTAATTGCACATTTTACTTTACTCGTTTATTCAAACTTCTATTATCATAAATTGTGTTTTCTTTTTAGTGCGAGGAATTAGAATCTGAAATTACAACCAATCCCTGTGGAGATGATATCTAATCTATACTATAACTTACGACGTGTACACTTGCACGAATTGTGAAGCACTCTAAACACGTAACAAGTTTTTGGTGCCGTTGTCGGGGATTAGCAATAACGGCTTTGTTTTTTATTTCTCGCACCTTTGTTTCTTTTATTTTTATATTTTATTTCTTTTCTAGGTTTCAAAGGGCTAACGTCTTGGTTTTTGCTTTTATGTATGACCAGGGCAAGACCAACAACACAAGACCACCCCTTTGAACCCGAGATAGAACGAGTTCTCCATAGACGGAGGCGTAAGCAAAGAACAATAATGGCAGATCCAATTGACGATAATCTAAATGCCAATGGCAACCAAAATGCTGAAGCAAGTGAAGGATGAGCTTTAGTTGTACAACCTGTTCAAGTAAGGAATAGGCCCATCCGAGACTATTTAGAGGAAGATCTCAATGGTCTCACTCCAGGTGTTGTCACACCTTAAATTGAAGCCGCCCACTTTGAATTAAAACCAGTAATGTTCAAGATGATCAATACACTTGGTCAATTTTTTGGCTCGGCAACTGAAGATGCCAGAAAACATATCAAATCGTTCATGGAAATTTGTAATTCATTCAAGCTACAAGGAGTCCCTGCAGATGTTCTAAGGTTGAAATTATTTCCCTATTCACTAGGGGATAGGGAAAAATCATGGTTGAATAGTATCCCATCCAGATCTTTAAAATCTTGGATGGATCTATGTCGTGATTTCCTTGCTAGATTTAGTTCTACATATATGATTGATAAATTACGTAACGATATTACTTCTTTTCAGCACGTAGATGATGAGTCCATGTATGAGGCTTGGGAATGTTACAAGGAACTTTTGTGCAAATATCCTTTGCATGGATTCCCAGAATGGACATAAGCGACGATGTTTTACAATTCAGTAAACACATTGACAAGGATGATGCTTGATGCCTTGGCAAATGTCATACTCCTAGACAAGTCACCAGATGAAGCAATAGAGATCTTGAATAGGCTTTCCAAAAATGATTATCTATTCCCAACTACTAGAAGGGGAATAGCCAGGCGAAATACCTCAGCAATTGAACATGGTCCGTCAGATACTATTTCATCACAATTGGCCACATTAACCAATTTGGTTAAAAATATGCTGTGACTTAGCAACACACATGAGATCAAGGTAGTAGACTTATTTTGTGATTTTATGTAACGGTAACCATGATTCTTTTGAGTGTTCACATAACCCATAATCTAGCTTTTACGTTGGAAACTACAACCGAACAACAATGTGATGTCTAACACATACAATCTAGCCTAGAGGAAGCACCCTAATTTTTCATGGAGCAACCCGAACAACGCCATTAATTAAAACAGTCAGAATACACAAGTATCAGGATTCTAGCAGAACATGTCATGGAAACAGATGCTGCAACAATAATCGACACCATCTAGTTCTTTGGAAAATTCTCTCAATGCTTTCATGTTAAGAACTGAATCTTATATGGTTGAGAATAGTAGTTTCATGAAAATGACTGACGCTTTCATTAACAGGACTGAGATGAGATTGCAAAATCAGGAGGCAGCCTTGAAATCCTTGGAAACACAAGTCGGGCAATTAAAATATGCTTATATGGGAACCAATGACATATTGCCCATAATTGTTTCTTCTAAGTTGCAACCAGAACAAGAAAAAAGTTTGACCGATTTGTTGAAGCTGCACAAAAAGGCAATTGGATGTTCAATTGCAGACTTGTAGGGATTAGTCCGATGGTATGTATGCACATGATCTTATTGGAGGATGATCACAATCCGTTAATTGAGGCACAAAGAAGACTTAACCCTGCCATAAAGAAGGTTGTGATGAAAGAAGAAATCATGAAGTGGCTTGACGCCGATATCATATATCCTATCTCCGACAATACATGGGTAAGTCCGGTACAATGTGTACTGACAAATGGAGGTATAATTGTGGTAAGTAATGAAAACAATGAACTTATTCCGACTAGAACTGTTATGGTTGGAGAGTTTGTATGGATTGCCGTAAGTTAAATAAAGCTACTAGGAAAGATTATTTTCCTCATCCCTTTATTGTCCAAATGCTTGACCATCTTGCAGGTAAATCCTTTTGTTGTTTTCTTGATGGTTACTCATGTTATAACCAAATCACCATAGCACCAGATGATTAGGAAAAGACCACCTTCACATGTCCGTATGGTACATATGCATTTTGAAGGATACCGTTCGAATTATGCAATACCCCGACAACCTTTCAATGATGCATGATGGCAATTTTCTCCGACATGGTGGACGATTTCAAGGATGATTTCTCAGAATATGGAGATAGCTTCAACAATTGCCTCGACAATTTGGAAAATATGTTAGCATGATGTGAAGAATCCGACCTAGTTCTCAATTGGGAAAATGCCATTTTATGGTGGAAGAAGGTATTTTACTATGCCATAAAATTTCGTCCAAAGGAATCAAAGTGGATAGAGCTAAGGTGGACGTGATTGAGAGATTGTGACCACCAACTTCATTCAAAGGAATCTGAAGCTTTCTCAGACATGCAGGTTTTTACATAAGGTTTATTCATAATTTTTCTAAAATTTCTAAACCCTTGTGTAACTTGCTTGAACATATTTTTTTTCAATTTTGATGATTCCTGCCCCAGGGCATTTTAAACCCTGAAAAAGCAACTTGCCTCGGCGCTTATCGTTGTTTCACCTGATTGGTCCCTACCTTTTGAAATCATGTGTGATGCAAGCGATTTTTCAGTCAGAGCTGTATTAGGCCAACGGAAAGGTTAGATTTTTTTATGTGATATACTACACTAGTAAAACCCTCAATGGTGCTCAGTTGAACTACACCACAACAAAAAAGAATTACTAGCAGTATTTTTCACATTTGATAAGTTTCGTTCCTACTTGATTGGTACTAAGGTAATTGTTCATGCTGATCATTCAGCAATTAAATACCTCTTTACTAAGAAAGATGCCAAACCTCATCTAATTCATTGGATTTTACTTTTAGAAGAGTTTGACATCGAAATTAAGGACATGAAAGGAACGGAGAACCAAGTTGTTGATCACTTATCAAGGCTAGAAAAAGGCGATGAAGATTTAGACTCTTCGAGATCTACGACATATTCCCGGATGAGCAGTTGTTAGTTGCCACGAAAACTCCCTTGTATGCCGATTTAGTTAATTTCTTGGTTAGTGGTATTTTGCCTTATGACCTTACTCACCAAGGAAAGAAGCGGTTCCAACATGATGCTAAGCATTACTAGTGGGACAAGCCACTTTTATTTAAACAATATACATATCAGGTGATATGACGTTGTGTCCCTAAAGAAGACCAACAAAATGTGCTATGCCAATACCATTCTTTACCTTATGGAGACCACTTTGGAGGAACTCGAACATCAGCTAAAGTCCTGCAATCTGATTTTTACTGGCCTGCCCTTTACAAAGATGCTCACGAGTTCTACAAAGGATGTGGTCGTTGTCAAAGAACAAGGAATATATCAAGGAGACATGATATGCCATTACAAAACATACTCGGGATGGAATTATTTGACGTATGGGGCATCAATTTTATGAGGCCTTTCTCATCCTCATTCAGTAACCTTTATATCCTACTCGTCGTAGATTATGTATCTAAATGGGTTGAGGCAGCTGTAGTCCCTAGAAACAACTCCAAGATGGTACAAAGGTTCCTGCAGAAGAACATATTCACGTGATTTGGAATGCTAAGGGAAATTATCAACGATGGGGGCACACATTTCGACAATAGGCTAATTGCCAAAATGTTGGAACGCTTTGGAGTGACACACAAAGTTGCCACGGCATATCACCCGCAGACAAACAGGAAAGCCAAAATTTCCAATCGTGAATTTATAATCACTAATTTTGTCCAGGGGTTAACTCGTCTTTTATTTTTACAATAATGGGCTTTCTTACATGGTGCTATTCTATGAGAATACATACAAGGGGCTTTGTTTATTTACCTTATCTATGTTATTACTATATAGTATGTACATATGATTGTCATTTAAAGTCCAAAAGCCAAAAATATTACTATTGTCATTTGTTATCTATCATGTTCTTTGTTATCACATCATTATCCATTTGAGAAAACCCCTAAATATTAACTAGTTATATATGTATATGTTCTGCTATTATGATTATTACTATAACGTTATGTTAATATAGTTATTATTATCTTCTTTTGTTTATTATACATTGCTATTATTATAATTATCATTATTGTCTTCTATTATTATTACTAGTATATATTACTCGAATGTTTTTGCAATCAACAAACAAAAGAAAAGAAAGCCCAATAAATAAATAATAATAACCTAAGTTTATATATTAGTCCAATATACAAAAGCCCAAACAAATATATGTACATATGTTATATCCGGCCCGACTAATTAAGCCCTAATACTGATGTCCTCCTATCTTTTGCAGCCACCTAATACCAGCTGTCAGATCTAAATGAGATCTGACGGTCCAGATCAATTGAGAGAAAGACCCTCCAACTTTGCACACGCGCCTCATCATCTTTCACCCCGCGCGTCGCCCGATTGTTCAACTCTCTTCGGCCGCGCGTGTGCCACACACCCACGTCTATTGCCTTTCTAGGTCATCTCCACATTGATAGAAGAAACCAACAGCCAGACACCACATCGTCCACAACTCTGCCACGTCGGTTCAAATCACCATAGTGTTGTTGCCCACGATATTTCTCTCTCTGGTCCCCGTTTCCCCAATGCTCAATTACATGCAAAAGGAATGAAATAGTAGAAAATTGCAAAGAAATTATAGGACATGCAATGCACCAACAACAACAGAAGTAATATGAATTCGACCAAAATAATACAGTAGCCAATAGGGATTTTAGGTAGTATTTTTATTTTTCTCAAATGAATGTAATATCAGGATGTAACGTCCTAAAACTAGCTTAGGAGAAACAATCAAACAAGGATATACACATAAACAAGCATTCGACCTAATTAAGGACCTTTCTTGATGGGCAAGACTTCAAAAGGGAACCATGAACTCAAAAAAATAACTTAGTGAAAAAAATCATGCTACCACAAGCAATCATGAGCAACCACAAAGCACATTAGTTAATATTTACATATGACAGCAACTTAGAATTTCAAAACCCAAACATCATCTACTAACATAATTATATACAATAGTACCACCATCCTAGGAGTTCTTGGCAAAATTTAACCACATACTCTTAATTCCAAAATGTGACTTGATCAAGCTCCTTGCAATTTCAAGTGTCTAAAAAGTCAACTTGAGATGTAGTGAAAGAACTTAATAAGCAAAAGCTTAGTGAGTGAGTTTAAAGTACGATAAATAAAGTTCATAACATTGAGGTCTTTCACTACAATTATCATCAATATGATTTCATAGTTTCACATTAAACCAGTCAAATTCAATCAATCAATCCAATAAGACCTTATAGCATTATTATGTCATTTAGGCTTACTTAACCATGCATATATCACATACCAATTTAAATAGATGAGATATTAGTCAAGTATTTCGAATACCATTAAAGTTTCTACTCTTGTTCATGATTTATATAGGCAATGTAGCTAATTGATTACCAATACATCATTACATTACAATACACTAACAATCCATTTGTCTACAATACACTGCATTACAATGTTACAAGCTAATTTTAGACTATGTCAATGTACTTATTTTAATCATTGCAACATTTCGTTTTCAAACAATTCTTTTTAATTTAACTTTTGATTTAACCTTGAGAATTGATATCTCAGTTTAGATATACGAGTCCCCAACCAAACTGTCACCTATAAACAATATGGTACTTGAAGTACCGGTCAAACCCTCCTACTGTCGCCAAATGACCATACCATACTTCCCTCCTACAGTCGCCAAATAGGGACCACTGTCCTGAACCGTAGTCCACCCCGTCTGTAGTACCCCAAATTCTAGCTTAGAAGTATTGGAACCAAATTGAATAAGTTGATAGCTTAATTGAATTTAGAATTAAGCTAAATTGATTAGTTAAGGGCCTAATTGAAAGAATGCATGAATTAAGTGATCAAATTATAAAGGATCAATTTTAATTAAAGGAGAAAGATGAGGCTTGCATGATAAACTTCATGGTTCTGTTATTTTCCCTTGACTAATTACATGATTAGTATTTAATTAAGGGATAGTTTAGTAACTTCATAAATCCACTAATGTGGATAACCACATTGTCATCCTCCCTTCATTCCATTACCAGCCGAATAGAGAGAGGAAAATTGAGAGAAAGAGAGCTTGGAAAATTCAGCCATTGAAAAAGAAATCAAGCTTGCATGGGTAGGAATTTTTCATTGAAATTAAGCTAGAAGCAAAAGTAAGTATAATTCTTCTTGTGATCATTTGAATAGGCATCTATGATTATTGAATTGGACTGTTTTGATGATTATAGATGGAATTAGATATTGAATATGTTGTTAGATGATTGAATGGTTGTATAATTATACAAATTTGAAGAAGGAACACTAGGTACAATGCTGGAAATTATGTGTTTAACTTAGGTTGCTGGAAAATTAAATTGTGATGTTGAAGTGAGAATTGAATTATTAGAACTTAAAATTAAGCTATGGAATTAATGAATTGATGATGATCATGATTAGATATTGTAAAGAAGGTGTTAAACAAATTGAAATGTTAACAAACAATGCTGGAAATGAAGGATAAAAGTATGAACATAGTCACACAACATAGAAACTGTTTTGTGGAATTGAAATTGAGTAAACATGCAAGATTAGGCATTGTAACCAACTTAACCTGTTTTGGTAGACTTGAATAATGGATTAACATTTACTGAAAATGTTTAGGATATTATATGAAATGAATTATAGGGCTAAAACATTGGTTAAAATGAAATTAAGGAATTAAAATGTGATTAGATGCAATCTGCCCAGAATTGCTCTGTTCTGGACAGTCACTTTGAAAATTCACCAAGAATTGTATAGATTGAATTCAGGGCTGAAATTTTAATGACATGATCCTTATAATTTCTATTTTCATTAGGTGAAAACAGAACTGAAAACTGGGTCCTATGCTGGAAACTGTAAATAGAAATTGCTGGACAGGGCAAACTGTCCAGGCAGTGTAAATGCCCTGTCTTTGAACAATAAACTGTATTAATTGGATAAGAACTAAAATGCAAGTCTTGCATATTCTTATAGGAAAATTTTTTATCTTTCCAACGGTGTATAGAAATCAAAATTACGACGTACGGATTAAAAGATATGACCATTTAAAGGGTCAGTGTGCAAACTGCCAGACAGTAGTGTCCTGGGCAGTTTGAGACTGTTTTTGTACCTAAATGCAAACTGTTTCCAAAACAGTTTTGGGACATTGTAATCTGTCCAATTATGTATTAAAAATGAAGTAATAACAATGTGGAGATAAATTGGTAAGAAATGCTTAAAATGAAGCATAAAAACAATAGCTAAATGTTAGGTAAAATGTGATAACATTGCTACTATGATTGTATGATTTATTGTGCTTGTTTTTGATGAAATGTGTATGTGTTATGCTTGCTAGACCAAGGACAACAAGTTGGAGAAGAAGAGGATAGGAGTGGACATCCCAAAGCTAGAGGCAAAGGGATTTGGATCCAAGATAATTGAATTGCTAGGAGTATTGTGAGTGTAACTATCCTTAGGGTTGGGACTAGGTCCTAACCAACCTTGATATTGTTAATTCAATGAAATTGCCATGTAAAATGACTTAATACCTATTTGGCTAATTAAGGGAAGAATGACATGTATGATACTTGTTTGATGCCATGATCTATGTGTTACTTGGGTGTTAAGTAAATGTAATGAATTGTGTATCATGTTGCATTGCTTATGCCTAAGGTATGAAATGGCATGAATAAGGTACGCACAATGCATACATATGCATGTGTTTGTGAATGTTATACATGGCTGATTGAAATGAATTGAACAAGGATACTACTTTGTATTCATGCTATTCGAATGGCATGGATGGTTTTGTATTGGGAGTTAAGACTTCATAAGCCTAAGGGCTTGGCCTTTAAAGGTCATAATCTTGTATTGGATCATGAAATGTATAAATCTTAAATGAAATGGATAATCAACAACCTTGGTAGCTAGTTTGATAGATAGGAGGGTATGCCTTAGAATCTTAAGCTCATATTGGCACTACAGTGCATATTGGTACGACGGTACATATTGGCACGATTGGATCATAAAATGTATAAAGCTTAAATGAAATGGATAATCAATAACCTTGGTAGCTAGTTTGATAGATAGGAGGGCATGCCTTAGAATCTTGAGCTCATATTGGCACTACAGTGCATATTGGCACGACGGTGCATATTGCGGTGCATATTGTTAAGATCTTGATAGCTAGTTTGATAGATAGGAGGGCATGCTTTAGAATCTTGAGCTCATATTGGCACTACAGTGCATATTGGCACTACAGTGCATATTGGTACGACGATACATATTGGCACGACGGTGCATATTGGCACGACACTTTGGTGCATATTGTTAAGATTTGATTATCTAGTAAGCTAATTACCAAGGATGTTGAAAGATGACTTAATAATTCAAATGATTATTGCTTGTATTGTAAGAAGCTTGTATGAACTTCCTTGCTTTGAAAGTAGACACATGAATAGATGTATAACTAGTTACTTATCAAGAAAGAAACGTATAGATGATGGCTTTGTGTATGAATGCCTAATTAGTGATTAGAGTTTTTGATTTCTTGTTACCTAAGCAAGATGATCGAATGGTACATGTGTATTATGATGTATGTTGCTTGTCTTCTAAGCAAGGTGTTCGAATGATATGTTGTGATTACATGATGGATGTTGCGATGATTGAATGAGTGATATGTGAAACTTGGACTTATATACATGAAAACCACGGCGGTGTTCATCCCCGTTTTGGGAACTAAAGAGGGGCGTGGAGAGAGTTCAACATAATTTCTTTACCAAAAGAAGTAAAAAGAACGGTTATGAGTTATAAATAGTAGGTCCCTATTTTAAAAAGGGTATAATCGCTTTATAAATCCTTCTGCCCCATCAAAATAGCACACGCGGTCCTTCTGCACGGGCAATTAACAGCTTTGTTCCTCCCGCGTGGGTAAATTACGCCCGAAAGGGGCTTTCACCTTTTATAGTTCTGTCCCTAATCCTTTGAACTTTACAAATGTTTGCAATTCGACCTTCTTTTAGCCAAACCTGTTCTGTTCTTTCGATTCAGCCCTTAGAGTTGTTTTTCTTTATGTTTTGGTCCATATTTTAGTGTATTAACTCCCTGATCATCATGCATTTTTATCTCTATTCAGTTCCTTTTTATTTAGCTTGCAACCTTTAATTTCATGTTACGTGTTTTGATCATTTGTGGTAAACTTTTTAAATGAGGCCTTGATGTGTATATGTATATTTTTTGTACTAGTGTAATATATGCCTTTTAGTTAATGTGTTTTTTTATAATATTTATACATATATATAATACCCGATATATATATATATATAATGCAGTTTTTTAAATTATATATATATATAATTTACAACATATAACCTTCCCTTATATGGAATATGTAATATATGTAATTTTCATGATATATAATATATAGTACATATATATAATATAGTTTTTATATAAAGTACAATGTCTATTTTTTATAATGTGAGTATAATATAGTTTTTTCTATATGATAATGTTTGTAATATGAGGTTCTTTCACATATATAATATAGGTGTTTTTATAATATATAAATAATATAGTTTTTTCTATATGATAATGTTTGTAATATGAGGTTCTTTCACATATATATAATATAGGTGTTTTTATAATATATAAATAATATAAGTTTTTTATAATATATTTAATGTGAGTTTTTATAATATGTATAATACATAGCTTTTGTAATACATATAATATGGTTTTAAATATATATTGTTTTTTTATATAGTGGAATATATTTATATGCTTGGGCTTGTTTTGTTTATTTAGTTTTGTGTGGGCCTTGTTTCTTAGGGCTTGTTAGATTATCCTTTTATTAGAAGTAGGCTAATTAACTTAATTAGTCTAAGATCGTATGCTCGTCTCATAGGGGCACGATCTTTAAATTAATTAGATTAATTTAGGTTTAGTTTAGAGTCGTAGTTAGATTAAGGTTCGAATGAGTTTAGTGAATTTAAATTTACCCTTGGCTTATTGGGATAAATGTTAAATTCAATAAACTAATTGAACACTTTTTAATTACTTTTGAGATAAAATTTACGTGGAAATTAGAGTGACATTTCAATTAAAAGTTATGATTAATTAATTTGATTTATTTTAAAAGTATTCGTGGCTCATTGGAATACTAGTTTAAAATTGATCAAATTAATGATTATATCACAAGATAACTCATACTTTATTAGGGTTTTTCTAGCTTTTTTAGGGTTAATATTAGACTCACTCAATTAATAATTAGATCACTAATTAAATTTCCATAATTTAGGCCTTTTAGGTTAGGGCTTTAGTGGGCCTTTGAGTGTTTGATTTTCTAGCCTTTGTTTAACATTCATTTTATTTGTAATCATTAGGACCATTTGATTCATATGTTAATCAATTTAAATCATAAAACGGGAGGTGTTCATTAATTCTAATATTTGTGTCGTAATAGTCCGAGCTTAATGGATGTTGACAAAATATTTGAACTAATCCTCATTGACTTAAGGCAAAATTAAAACTTAACCAAAGCATTACATCATGGTTTAATTGCTTGCATCATGCATAAAGGTGACGTGCGGGATTCGAACCATAAACTAACACGACAGTCAGGCTTACATGATGTTAGTTTAGTTTATGGTCCGGTGTATCGTCAACCTTATTAATTAAATGTCTAATTAATTTGAATCCACCAATTTGATTAAGCTCGTTCAATTGAGGTTAATTTTGAATTAAGGTCACCAAATTAAATTCCTTCCAAATTTCGACAATTTTCTTCGATTAAAAGCAACAAGTATTTTGGTACAGATTTTTGGGCGTGATGGGGGTGCTAATCCTTCCCCACACATAACCAACTCATGAACCCTCTCAAGACGAATCTCTAGTTTTATGGTGTCCGACCTACCTTATCCAAGTGGCCGGTGGAGACTCCAAGTTTTATTCTTTTCAAAAAATATTACGATCTTTCAAAAGACGTTCCTCTTTTAAATGAATATTTACTTAAAAAATAGGACACTTCAAAGGGATTTCAAAAAACGTCGCTACAGAATTGAAGGCTATCCTTGAAAAGTTGTCAATCATTCTCGAAAAGATTGGTTTGCAAGAACCGATGAAGCACTATGGGCTTATCGAACAACATTCAAGACGCCTTTAGACATGTCACCTTATATACTACTCTATGGCAAAACTTGCCACCTATCGGTGGAGATCGAGCATATGGCTTATTGGGCAATCAAAACCGTTAACATGGATTGGGAAAGTGTAGGGCAAACGCGATTACTGGACCTAAACGAGATCGAAGAATTTAGTGCCATAGCCTACGACAACGTGAGAATTTACAAGGAGAAAACGAAGCATTGGCATGACAAAAAGCTATTGCCGCGACAATTTTTGCCTGGGCAATTAGTACTTCTCTTTAATTCTCGGTTAAAGCTTTTTTCGAGAAAACTAAGATTGAGATGGTCTGGGCCATTTGAGGTAGTAAAACAATTCTCCCATGGTGCTGTGATAATCAAGTCCACCATTGACGAATATGAATTCAAATTTAACAAACAAAGATTAAAGCACTATGCCGGCACCCATGTTGAGCGCGACAAAGAAGTGTTTACTTTAGGAGATGCATGATCACGCTCTCCTTTAGTATTTCTTATTTTTTTAGTTTTGTTTTTAATTTCAGACTTATTTTTAATTTTGGTTTTATTTTTATTTTGTAGTTTAAGTTTTATTTTTGTTTTTAGCTTTATCTTTCCACATTCTTTTTAGGATAATTATCTTTTATAATTTTTAGTTTATCTTATTTATCTTTATCTTTATTTTTTAATTTTATTTTTATCTTTAATTAATGTTTATATTTTTATTTGTGTTTGAATTTTAGGATAAGATTTCAAGATAAGGAAGAGTTGGATTAAAGATTGAAGTTTATCCTTAAGAGGAATAAGGGCTGATTTTGGGGGCTTACAAAAGCCTATTTAATTATTAGTTTTTACCATCCCTTTTAAACCATTAGCCGCATGCCCCTCTACATTCCTTCAATCCCCTTTGCCGCATACCCTAACCAATCCCCTCACCATATTTTATTTCCATCATTCTTTCATACTTTTTTTCTCCCATTAGCCGAAAATCACCATCATCTTTACCATATCATACTTCACCATTAAACTTTCAAACTCCACCTATTCTTTCTTCTACTCTTTGAACTCTCAAAACTTTCTTTATTTTCTTTGTTTTAGAATCCAACCACAAACCACAAGATCCCATGGCCAAGAACCTAAAAACTATGTCTCACCCGAGTTCATCCAAAGAACCACCATTCTGCCGATTTGCAACACCAACCATTGAGGAGAAATACCTAGCCAAAGTTTGCAAACTGCAAGGTATAGGAGGAGCAGGGATTCGCCTACCCCGTCTCCTTCAAGAACTTCAGCCTTGATGCGTTCATCTTCAAAGTTATCGAGCACCACAAATGGCAAATCATTTGCCATCAATCAAGGCCCGACAATTTATCATGGTTAAGAGAGTTTTATGCTCATTCTTCTAACCCAAACAACCCCTATGTTTATGTTCATGGAAGGGCTATCCTTATCGATGTCGACACCATCAACATTTTCTACAAGATATACATTGTGAAAAATGAACATAAAGCCTTTGTAGACAACATCACGACCGAAAGAGTCGAGAAAGTATTCAAGGACCACACGATCGAAGGTGCCGAATGGAACCGAGGATCCTTGAAAGGGATGGTAAATCATCTTATGTTAAAACCTGAGGCAAAATTGTGGAATAAATTTGTTAAAACTTGTTTAATGCACACTACACACAACACCACAGTTTCAAATTCTCCTATTTTGTTATTGTATTCTATTTTGAACAAGAGGATTATAAATATTGGGCAAATTATTTGTGATGAGATATTTTCTTGTAGTCAAAAGGATGTAGGTGCTCTTTCCTTCCCGAGCTTAATATCCCAACTATGCAAGAAAGAAAAAGTACCAAGTGATCCAACGGACGAGAAATTACCTTCTAGAATCGGGTGGAATCGCACTTAATACTTGAGGATTATGGGTGAAGAACTGGCAAAAGAACATGCATTGCCAAAGAAATCCCCTGCACCAAAAATTTCCCAGGCAACCAAAGATGCCTCGACAATTCATGATGCCTCGGCAAGTGAACCTGCCTCGACATGCATGGATTGAATCGAAGAGATGCTCCGCCCACTATCCCACCGACTATAGCGAATGGAGGCCCAACAAATACAATTCATACGGTACATGAGGGACCATAACGTAGCCATCACTCAAGTGATTTTGGAGAAGTACCCTGTGTTGTCACTGAATTTTCACTTGTTATATTGTTATTGTTTTCTTAATTTGTTACATGTTAGTGTTATATAATATTGTTAACGTAGTAGTTAGTATTATCTTTATTATATACACTTTTGTTAATGTTATAGTTAGTGTTATAGTTAGAGTAATAGTTAGTATAAAACCCAAAATATAATATTTAAAAAAATAGTCCATTTGTATTAAAATTTAAAAAGGTCCATTACAAAAAATAAATAAAAAGTCCATTAAAATAAATTTCAAGTCCATTGCAATGTGTTTACAATAAGGGCTTGCTCGGCCCATTTTCAATCCAAAACCAAAACCCTAATTATCTTCGTGTTCTTGTGCAGTCAAAGGAGGACCGTTGGATCAGGGGATTGATCCAATGGACATCTCCCAACCGTTAGATCTATACGAGATCTAACGGCCCAGATCACTCCAGAGCAGGGCACGCGGATCACCACTCGCGCGTGGCAGCCACGCGCTCATCGCTTGCCTTCTAGCAACTTTTTCACCTTCTCCAATAGAGGCCACACCATTTTCGCCCTGGACCGTTCCTCGTCGGCGTTGAAGTCATCAAAAACATGCAAAAAGGAAACAAAGAAGAATAAATCCCAAGACAAAAGCAAAGTCAAAGGAGTAAATCCCTAAATCAAAGCCCTAGCAAAAATCAAGCTACAATCGGATTAAGACAGAGAGCAAAAGGGTAACCAGCTTAAAATTAGAGCCGAGATAAGAGCAAATGGGGAAGATATATGGGATTTGAGCTTAAAACTCAAGCATTCTTGTAACTATAAGTACCATGTAATTTTAGCCACAACAACATGATTCATACACAATTTACACAATACATAGCAGAATACATAAAAATCATTTGGATTCTAGTGTAGCATTAAGGAGCAGAAATCATTTGTAATCAGTTTCAAAGGAATAAAAAGCATTTTTTTGGTAACTTTCTTTTCTATATTCATTCTTTCAAATTAAAGTAAGGAAAAGAGATAGGTTTTTACTTTTGTTTTTGCAAAGCGCCGCCGTGGGTTTGGCTTTGATATAACTCCAATGATAAAATACGAATTAGAGTCTGCCAGATTCTAAAAAAGGAGGAAGTTTTTGGGAAATTTTGCCACTGGCAACGGCGACAGACGTTAATGGAAGGCGACCGGCACGACGGATGTTCATCGTGTTCTTCCATTCATGAAGAACACGAAGAACACTTTAGAGGATTTTTAAGGAGCCGATTTTGATCTATTTTGAGAAGAGGTGGGAATTTTTTTGTTTCTGATATATGTTTTATATACTGACTCGGTGACCCAAATCAAACCCGTTTTTGACCCGCACCCTTCTTTCCCAGACCTTTCACCGTGGCTTTTATGTTTACCAACTTTTCAATTTTGTCATTTTGTTTATAATTTAACCATCACATTTTGTTTTCTTTCAAATCTGGTCACCAATTTCCTTTTTATGTTTTTTAAAAATATATAAAAATATCTTTATCTCATTCCTTTATTTAAAATTTAGTATTTTTTAGTTATTTATTTTTGTTTTATCAATTTAGTTGCTTTCTTGTGTCTTTTATGTGTACATATGTGTTTGTTAAAACCCTAGGAATAGGTTCCTTAATAAGCTTAGATTAGAGACATCTTTAAAGTAAATTTCCCTCAATTTTTTAATAAAATACACTTAATTTCACTTAAACCTTAATAATTAAAACGAATGTAGATATTTTAGAGATTAACCGCTAACTAGGTTTTAATTTAAAAACTATAACACATTTAATTATTTCTGTTCATTTGTTAAACATGTGAAAACTAATTAATGCGGTGTCTTACCAAACGGAAATGACGGGTTAGTGCCAAGAGTGTTGGCGGTGATTAGAGTTCATTTTTCGAGCAGTAAGGCCATTAAAATAGATTTATATTCATAAAACGGATGAATAAATTGAAACCTTGTGAACTTGCAAATTCCTATTTTGAAAATGTTTGTTTGAAATCAATAAGGTACCAATTTTTGGGCGTGGTGGGGGTGTTAACCCTTCCCCACTCGTAATCGACCCTCGAACCTGTTTTCTAGTTTCTATGGACTAAAAATGTTGTTTTAATAAATAAAACATTTTATTAAAATAATCTCATTTTAAAAGTGATACAATCACAGTTTTTTTTCAAAAAATATTGGTGGTGACTCCGTGTGTTTTAGTTTAGTTTTCAAAATGTTTGGCCTTCCAAAAAAGAGGGTTACGACACCCTGATAGCACCGTGCCTTTCCCAGTGTTTCCTGCTGAACTACTTGCCCCAACAACTCAGGATGCCACGGTAACTGCCGCACACGATAAAGGTCAAACCCTTATGACTGAACCTTCTCGGACTGAATCTTTATATGGATTTTTAGATTTGGACGAGACCATCTCCGAACTAGTGACTTCGCCACTGGTCGAACCACCAAAGCCAAAGAGAAAAGCTCTGATAATTGAAGAGACAGGCAAAGAGCAAGAAGCGAGCGATGAGGTTCCGGAAGTGAGGGTTCAAGCCACACCACCAACCACACACATTCAACCACCGCGAACCAAAAAAAGAATTAAGCATACGGATCGAAGGAAACTCATCATTCTAGGTGACGACCTTTCCGACTAACTCATTTGCATTTATTTTTAAATTTTCTTGTACTAGCACGCATTGAGGACAATGCTTCTCTTGAGTTTGGGGGTGTTTGTTTCTAGTTAGTTTAATGTTTAGTTGCATTCATCTTTAGTAATTGCATATAGGTTGCATATATTACTTTCCATGCCTTTGATTGGATTTAATTTGCCTAGACTTGTTGGATATCTAATGATGACTTTGCCACTGCACTAAATTGATAGAACTTTCAATTTTAGGATGCGCATGGAAACCATTTAGAATCCTACTATGACGCTGAATATAATTGGACACTGTTGTGACTTGATTGATTAAAGGAGACTTAGTGAACTTAGGTTGCTTAAAATTGGTTAAATTAAAAAAATTCTTGCTAGAGGTGCCTGAAACCGACTCTAGTGTTACACATTAAAGAATCGCTAGAGGTGCCCGAAATTGGCTCCAGTCGACTAAAAATTGAAATAAGAAATTGCATGTTTTGCAAGAGGTGACCAAAATTGGCTCTAGTAAAAATAAAAATAAATAACCCAGTAATTAATTTGCTAAAAACATATTGTTCACATGGAATTCTGAAAATCAACTTGTACACAACTCCACACACACATTGTCACAAGCATTATAGTTTAATTTCGAGTAAATTCTATGCCATCCAAAAAATTGAAAGGCAATCATACTTTGTTCCAAGGTTCTAAGGATTAAAGTCAAATACGAAGAAATTTTTTTGATGATTGAAGTCTTGGTAGGTAATTGTTAGTTTTGCATTGCTTGAGGACAAACAATAGTTCGACTTTGGGGGTGTGTTAAATGTGTAAAAGAACTATATTTCTACCATTTTTACTCTTAATTATTGTTAGACTTAGGCTCATTCTAGTTGCATTTTTAGTCATTCATGCATAATTGCATTATTTTCTTCACTATCACACTTGATTACATAATTCAGTTGATTTTTGTGGAAAAGGTGCTACAAGTATGTGTTTTTGTGTATGCAGGATCTAATTTCCCAAGCAAGTAGGAAATTGCCGAAGCAATTGAGGATAAGAAGAAGCGAGCTGCCAATTTTGATGGGATAAATCCATTTAATTCTAGATAATTACGAGAAGCAAGGATAAATCCTAGAAGAGTTGGAGTTCCGTGAAGATATCAAAAGGAGATTAAATTCCAAGAGTTTATGAGGAGTTTTTGGAGGATAAATAAATAAAAGAGATTTATCTCTTTTATCCTATTTAATTCCAACTTAAACTCATCCTTATCAACAAAGAACTTGACCTAGCCATCTTCTATAAATAGAAGACAAGTTGCAACCCTCTAAGAGGTTCGATTTGAGAGAGAATTCAATAGGGCTACTCGGAATCTTCTTCTTCTTTATTCCATTCGATTCATGTTGGGTAGATTTTATCTTGTATTTCTTTTGCACCCATCCATGAAATAAACTTTTCTTGGCTTGGGTTATTGTGTTTTTGTGGTTGTGAAAATGTTTGGATTTGTTTAGGTTTTTGAGTTGCAATTCAATTTCAAGGTTTGTTAATTATTGGTTCTTAATTGTGATTGCGAATGAATTGGGAGAGGATCACGTGAATTCATCTATTTATCTAATATCATGAGAGTTAGATTCAAGAAACGAATTAGCATGGTTTTCATACAAACGAATATTGGTGAAGACTAATTCGACTTAGGGATAAGTTACGAATTTCAACGGCTAAGAGGAGCGCAAGATTGGTTGTTGTTCACCCATGGTTAACGCAGGGATGTATCACCAAGGCATGCACAATTAACAATGTTTCGAGTTAGGGATAACGAGAAGCCATTGAAGAACGCTTCGCTGAACTTTGAAGGAAGTCGCCCAGGCAATCACACCATTCCCAGTTGCCCAAGCAATTCGACTGATGCTAATTGTTAAGACGATTGAGTTACTCTTGCAACCAATTACCACGATGGTCCATTCAACCATCACACCAAGACTCATGATAACCCGAGATACTCTCTCTCATTCGATCAACATCTCTTTTATTTACTTGCGCATTTTACTTTACTATTTTATTCAAACTTCTATTATCACAAACTGTGTTTTCTTTTTAGTGCAAGGAATTAGAATCCGAAGTTACAACCAATCCCTGCGGAGACGATATCTAATCTATACTATAACTTGCGACGTGTACACTTGCACCAATTGCAAAGCACTCTAAACACGCAACAATAAATCAATAAGGAAGTGTTATGATTGATATAACAACATCGATACTCATTTCTAAGCTTAGAATAACCATTAGCTACTCATTGGATTTCATGGATTAAAACTTGAAGAACAAGAGCTTAGCTTTAAGAATCATTACTTGAAATTTGACATTCAATAGTCAATGGAATCAACAATAGATTTAGGGATTTCACTTACCCAAACAATAGCTATATTTTGAAGCTTTCAAAGCAAAGAAGACTTAAGTTCAAGGAGTCCAATTGGAGAGGTGTGTGCTTGAGCTTGGTGAAAAAGATAATGATGGAGGTGCTTGCTTATTTTAAGACAATAGGTGGGATTTGGTTACAGTAATGGCTAAAACAAAAATGAGAACTCTTTCTTATTCTCTTGAAATGGTTTTAATCATGGCCCACCTCACCAAGGGTCAGTGAAAAGCTTTCCCTTGGTGATTGGTTTTCTTAAACTATTCATTTTCTATCATTTCACACATTTTTACAATTCTAAGGCAATCCATCTTTCTAACATTTTAGATGATTACACGTGATATGGGTGGCAACCAAGTAGGTGAATCTTCCCTAACTTTCAATCTTTTCAATTTAGTCCTTAAAACAGTTTTTGACAGGGACCTGTATCGATACATCTATAGCCTATACCGATACGGTTAATTCAAATTCAGTAAGTTAGTTAGAAAATAGTTGGGTTGTATCGATACAAGTCTTATTGTATCGATACGCCTAGCCAAAAAGAAACATTTTCAGACTTTCAACGAAACCCCTAACTATGAATGGACTCAATTAAGGTCCCTTAAGTAAAAAAACTAACACATAGTCATTATTGATGAAATATTTAAACTTCTCAGTGTAGGGTTTTCGATCGCCAGAACCCAATTCTGACTAGGCCTGTTTTAGGGATGTTACAAGTTCACTAAGTCTTCCTTAATCAACAAGTCACAATAGTGTCAAATAATATTCAACATTATAGTAAAATCCTAAGTGCTTTCCATTCAAATCCTAAAAATTAAGGGTTCTATCAATTAAATGGTGTGGCAAAATTCATCATAGGGTATTACAACAGGTTCTGAAAGTTCTACTCAGGCATGGCAAGTAACATATGCAACTATATGATAAACAAAATGAATGCAACTAGCTAATTATAAAACTAATTATGAAACAGCCGAAAACAAACGCCCCCAAACTTGAGAGAAGCATTTTCCTCAATGCATGAAGTAAAAACAAAATAAGAATGAAAATGAAAATGAATTAGTCGGAGAGTTTGTCACCTTGAATGACTAGTTTCTTTTGAGCCATTTGCTTGGTTCTCTTTTCGGCTCGTGGTGGTTGTGTACGCAAGGCTGGTGGTGCGGTTGGAAACGTAGTTTCCTCATCCTCGTCATCCTCCTTGTCTGATTCCTCTAATTTAGAAAGTTTGCGCTTTGATTTGATTTTGGATGGCGCAACCGGCGGTGACTTTCTTGGTGTAGAAATAGACTTGTCTGAATCTGAAAGAACATGAATGGATTCAGTACGAGTAGGTTCAGTCATAGGTTCCTTACCTTTTGTTGGAGCAGTAGTTGTTACGGCAATGTTGCTAGGTGCATCATCAGTTGTCGTGGCAAGTTGTTTGGCAGGGAAAACGGGGAAAATAATGGTGCTATCGGGGACATTTTCCAAGACAAATCTCGTGAAGGCGACATCGTGTTCCTTCATGTATCGCATTAACAACAGCTAGTGTGCCTTCATTTGCTCTATTCGCGTAGTTAATGGGCGGAGAACTTCGACAATTCCTTCGATACTTGTCGTGGCATGTGCACTTGCCATGGCATTTTTGGTTGCCTTGACAGTAGCTGGAGCCGAAAGTGATCGTGCTACCTTTGATTCTCAAGTGAGTTCTTCACCCATCATTTTTATTGACTTCGGGACCACCCTCATTTCTCGACCATTTTCTCGTCTAACATATCAATTGGCACATGTTCTTTCGCGCATAATGCCGATATCAGGTTGGGGAAAAGTGTTCCTGTATCCCTTTGACAACAAGAATAAATCTCATCAACAATGATTTTCCAATATTAATAATGCGCTTGCTCAAAATGAATGGAGGAGTAATAAACGAGAATAAGAAACCATAGTATTATGGGTAGTAGGCAACAAATGGGTTTTAAGGAAATTGTTCTATAGTTTGGTTGTCGGCTTCAATAGGATACGATTCACCGTCCCTTTTAAATGTCCTCTGTTCCACTCGACTCCCTCAATTGTGAGATCACATAACACCTTCTCCATTTCGTCGGCTGTGATTTTTGCAACAAATTCTGAGTGCCCATCCTTCTCATTATGCAGCCTAAAGTAGGTGTTGATAGCATCAGAATTGACAAGAATTGCCCTGCCGCACACATAAACGCAGTGGTTATCTGGTGTAGAAATATGTGAATAGAATTCCCTTACCCATGATATATTTCTGGGCTTTGGTTGTTCACCGAAAATCTGCCATTGATGTTGCTCTATGATCTTGTAGATGGTATCGTCAAGCCCTTAGTTCTCGAGGGACACATCATACTTGAATCCAAGCTTTTCCCACACTTTTCGATTGAAAAATTTTGCAAGGTACTGCTTCTCAATGAGTGGAGTTGAATACCGTTGGAAAGAGGGGTCGCCGTCCTTTGAAGAACTCACCTTGGGTATTGATATGAACTTCTTGGCCATGACTATTTTGGGTTCTTAGTTGGAAAGAAAATCAAAGAAAACTAAGAAGAAAGTTAAGAGTTTTCACAAAGAAAAGAGAAGTAAAGAAAAAGATGGAGTAAATGGAAGATATGAATTTAATGGTTGAGTGAAGAAGACAAAGGTTAGGGATTGGGTAGAATGGGCGGCTAGGGTATAATGGGAGGAAAAAAATTTATGAAAATTTTTGGTGTAAAAGGGTTGTGAAATCCCTAATAGCCAAAATTTTGGATTTATAGGGGTGATTAAATCCCCTAAAAATTGCTCCCTTATGAACTTCAAGGGATAGATGGAATTCTATCTTTAGCCCAATTCCTTCTCTTTATAAACTCTTATCCTAAAATTAAAATAAAACAAAGAGATAAATATTAAATCAAAATTAAATAAATAAACAAAGATAAAGATAAATAAAAGAAAAACAAAGTTAAATATAAAAGATGACTATCCTAAAATAATAAAAAAAGAATAAAAACAAATATCCGAATAAAATTAAAAAGAAGTCCGAAAAGTGAATTAAAAAGAAACCAAAAAATAAAATAAAAAATAAATGAAGAAGAGCATGTTCATGCATCATCTAAAGTGACAACTTCTTTGTCACGTTCAACATGGGTGCCGACATAGTACTTCAATCGTTGTCCGTTAACTTTAAACTCATGTCCGTCGATGGTGGACTCGATCACAGCAGCACCATAGGAGAAAGGCTTTACTACCTCAAATGACCCGAACCATCTCAACTTCAATTTTCCTGAAAAAGTTTTAACTGAGAATTAAAGAGGAGCACCAATTGCCCTGGCAAGAATTGCTACGGTAATAGCTTCTTGCCATGCCAACACTTCGTTTTCTCTTTGTAGATTCGATCATTGTCATAAGCTAAGGCACGAAATTCTTCTATCTCGTTTAGGTCCAGTAAACGCTTTTGCCCTGCATTTTCCCAATCCATGTTCACGGTCTTAATAGCCCAATACGCCTTATGCTCAATCTCCACCGGTAGGTGGCAAGTCTTACCATAGACAAGTCTATAAGGAGACATGACTAGGGGCGTTTTTATATGATGTTCGATAAGCCCAAAGTGCATCATCAGTTCTCAGAGACCCATCCTTTCGAGAGGGATTGACAACCTTCTCAAGGATAATCTTCAGTTCACGGTTGGAAATTCTGGCCTGCCCATTTGTCTGTGGGTGATATGTCGTGGCAATTTTGTGTGTCACTCCAAAAAGCTCCAACATCTTGGCAATTAGCCTATTGTCGAAATGTGTGCCCACATCCCTGATAATTAAGAAATAACAAACAAAGGCACAAAAATAAACACAAAAGGCCCAACTAAGACTTAACCTATGAAGACCCAAATTATGAAAAGCTCAAATGGTGATCTAATTATTCATTGGATGATTCTAGTATTTAATCCTAGGTTAATTACCCTAAAAGCATAAAACTCAAACAAATTATGGCAATTAATTAGTTTAATGTTAATCTCAAATTTGATGTTCATCTTATCTTAAAAGGTATTAAGGAATATTCAATTAATTTAATGAATTTAACATTCACACAAATGAGCCAAGAATGAATTTAAATTCACTAAACTGATTCGAACTATAATCTAACTAAGGCTCTAAAAATCTAAACCTAAATTAACTTAATTAAATTAAAAATCGTGCCCCTATAAGACGAGCACACGATTTAAATTAATTAAATTAATCAGACCTTAATCTAATCTTAAAGGCCTAATCTAACAAACCCAAAGCCCAAATAACAAGGCCCTAAACTAACTAAACATATATGAAAATCACATATATAAGAACTATGACTATGTATATCATATACCACATATAATATATTCGTTTAAAACTATATTATATTATAAGAGCATGTATTTTATGCACATTGCAAAACCTTACGTTACATACATTATAAAAACCTCATACTATATATACATATATTATAGAAAAAACTTATAGTATATATATTATAAATACCTTATATTATAAAGACCTTATATATAAAGACGTATATTACATATAGAAAACTATACCTTACGCATGATTACAAAAACTATATCGCATACGTATACTATATATTTGAACCTTGTATCATATTATATATATAAACTATACGTATCATTTAAAAACATATGTATCTACCCATGTAATTTTTAAAACATACATATATTATATATTATCAAAAAGGTATATTCTATAAAACTATATATTATATACATTATATATTATGTAGAAAACATATATTATATACATACTTTATGTTACATAGAAATTATATATTATATGAACTATATATACATTTATATAACCATATGCTAGATCTAGCAACCACGTTACATATATGTATCAAGGACAAATGCTCAAACATATACAAAGCAAATAAATAAAGTAGGGACAGAAATTGAAAAAAAGTAAATACAGAGCAAAAAAATTAAAATGCATGACTAAAAGGGAAAACACTGAAATCAGGACTAAAACGCGAAGAAACAAAAACCTCAGGGGTCAATTTAAAAAGAAAAAAAGTTTGATAAACAAAAGGACGAGATTGAAAATCGTAAAAAAATAGAGGGACATAGGACGGGATTTTGAAAGGCGAATGACTTATATAAGTTAATTAAACCAGACAGAGGGACCGATAGGGTGGTTTACCCATGCGGAGACCCTCCGGGCATAATTAAAATAGGGCAAAGGGACTCATCATGTAATTTCACCAAAATTAAATGGGGACCAAGTATTTATTATAACGTTTTATATTTTTTCCTTTTTGGCATAAATCCTAAACCGAGCTCTCTCTACTCTTTTTTCCAAAACGGGGACGAACACCACCGTGGTGTTCATCCCCAAACCTAAAAACCACATCACTACCCATAATTCAGCTATACTCCGTCGCGTCAGCCGCCGCTCACTGGCGGCTAGTGAACCTAAAAATAAACCCAAAACACTCATTTATGCCCCCTAAACTCTAATCTGAGCCCTATTTTGACAAAAACCCAATGGAGATGCCTCATCTTTTTAAAAACCGAAGCGAAAGACCCCCTCCCATTTAAAAAAAACAAGACAGAAATCACCTATCCCTTTAAACCAATTCACCTCACGTGGTCCTGGAGGACACCACGAAGCTTATCATCGGAGGGGAATATGCTTCAATGGCAGATGTAAAATTCTAAACCTAATTTCTATATGCATGCTTTGAAAAGAGTGAAGATACCTTAGAAGGTTAGCCTCTATTGCTTTCTGAGATCCGGATGGGTTTACATGTCTTTTGGGTTTCTCCTTTTATACCATGAGTATTAAATTGTTTAAATGAGATAAAAAGAGAAACTAGAGTTCCTATTGGTTGCCTTTGTGATATGATATTTTTCTAATATTCTTTTGATTTTCTGCTAATTATTATCTCTGATCCTTTTGTTCTTGTTTCTTTCCCGTGAGCCTTGACGCTTGGCTATGGAGGAGGGTAGTCAGATGTAGGGCGGCGCTTGTCTCCTAGAGCGTCGTGGCAGTTAGAGAAGGGGACCAGAGTGAGAAGTTGCTTGGAGAGCAAGGATCACTAGAGGCCGTTGGATTTGCCAGTACAGAGATTGGATCGAACGATCAATCGATGTGCGTGAATCCCACGTGCGCGTGGGGATATCTGAGTGGTCGCGCATGTGGCGCGTGGCATTTTGGTACGTTCTGCGTGGATCTCAGCCGTCCGATCATACCTTTAGATCTGACGGCCTATGATTAGTTGAACAAAGGGAAAATGGATAATTAGGGTTTCTGTTGTTAGGGTTTTGTGTATTTAGGGCCCTATTGGACCGATTATGTACTTTTTTTTGTTTTAAGTGGACTGTTGAATAAAAAGGACTTGGGCTCTTATTTTAAATATGTTGGGCTTACTTATTTAGCCTTGTAGTTTTAATAATAGTAATACTAATTAACATAACAAAGATAATATAATGTAATAGTAATATGATAATAATATCTATATGAACGTAATGGTAATAATAATAGTACGAATGATAGTTAAAGTCAAATATAACAACAATAACAATAAGATCTCAATAGTATACTATCTAGTAATAATAATGTTTAAGGGTATTTCTCTTTTTTTTCATTTTTTCAAATAGATAGTAATAGTACTATATATAACACTTGATATTTAGGGGCTTTTATGATAATAAAAGTAATATATATATATATAAATAAAGAAAATAGCAATACTAATCTTTTTGTTGTTTCTTTGTGTTAATAGTAAAGCCCTTATTTGCAAAAAACGTAAAAACGGGTTATCACCCCGGATAAAATTAGAGATTACAGCTGCCCCTCTTTACTTATCCTTGTGAAACAAGAATAAAGCAAAGACCACAAGCACTAATTTTATCTGACTTCCCCGTCGGGCAATTTGGTCTTTCGAAATGGCAACAAACAAATCCAATTATCTTACTTTCCCGAAGCGGCGAAAATGAATGGGTGATGCTGGCATGTCTTTCTGAAGCTGCAACGAGTAGGCTAGATAAGCGACTCATTCCTCCGAAGTGGCAGCGAACAAATCTAAATAACTTGTTTTCCCAAAATGGCAAAAAGAAAAGTGGAAGAAGGTGACATGTTCCTTGAATTTGTTTCCCTAAGCGGCATAAACAAAACCAGGCAAATATGGTATGTCCCTCCAAAGCGATGATGAACAATGGTGTAGATGTGTTCTTCCGAAGCGTCAGTGAACAAAAAGTTAGCACCTGACCCATCCTTTGAACCTGTAGAAGATAAATGATTATGAAGGAAAGAGTTAGCATTCTCCTAACTCAGGGATGTGTAACTAGGTATGATGTATGAGTGAAGTCAATTTTCTCGGACACTTTCTTTTCTTAATTCTTCATATTCATTCTTTTTCATTCTTCTTTTGATAGCGGTATCCAATCTCTTACTCGGGTTTGCCTAATATGCCTATTTTTCTCGAGTCCCCTATCCTTTTGTTCTAAAGCCTTTTCAGGTTTTCACTTTTAGCAAGACATTTTTTCCTTTTTTTTTTTTTTTTTTTTTTTTTTTTTTTCTTTCTTTTCTTTTTTTTCTTTCTTTCTTTCTTTTTCATTTTTCTTTTCTCTTCTTCTTTCTTTTCAGGCATCCTTATGGTTTTCACCTATCACTCCTTGAATTTTAACACGAGCAACTTTCAGGTCCTTGGCTTGGTGGATCTTGCCAACTTTACCTTCAATGATCTTCTACCTTATCTTTGGCGAGTTCTTTTCTTATCTAGGAACAACCTGCACTTGATAGATCAATCCATAGTAAAGCCGAGAAATCCTTTGCTTTTTCATAATCTATGTTAATCTATCCGCCTAATGCTTGTGAAATAGACAATAGATATTAGAATAACACTTTATTAATACTAGAAGAGATATTAGGACATTTTTGACAAGTATGGCAAACATGAGATGATATAGATGGTATCAACCATGTGAATGATTAGAACCCATCGACCTAGGTAGATTCCTTGCTGGCCACGCTTAGTTGGTACCTATGATGATTTGGGGGCCGAAGCATAGTCTTTCACCTGGAACCAGGCCTATCAATCGGATGCCAAGAATCTTAACCTATCTAAATCGCCCCATTTGGGTTTTCAATCCAAATCCTCCTTTGGTTTTAAGGTGCCCATATTCGGGTTTTCACCTTAAACCCCCATTTTTCTTCTGTTCTTTTTTTTCGTTCTTTTCTCCTTTTCTTTTTGTTTCTTTTTCTTCTCGCCTTTTATGTGTAATATTTCTTGACAATATCTGAGTTGATCGGGTTACTCAATTCTTTCCCATCCATTTCTGCTAAAATTAACGCTCCACCGGAGAAAATCTTTTTAACAACATAAGGCCCTTCCCAGTTTGGCATCTATTTTGCCTAAAAAATCTTTGATTTAATAAGATCCTCTTAAGCACCAGATCCCCTACTCGAAACTCCCTTAGACGAACCTTCTTGCTATAAGCTCGCATCATCCTTTTCTGATATATTTGGCTGTGACAGATGGCCTTCAACCTTTTTTCTTCAATAAGGATCAATTGATCAATCCTTGTTTCCATCCATTAGGCTTCGTCCAACTTGACCTCATTCAAAATTCGAACCGAGGGGATCTCTACCTCGATGGGTAACACTGCCTCTATGTCGTATACCAAAGAATATGGTGTTTCCCCAGTAGAAGTTCTTACAGAGGTCTGATAGGCAAATAGGGCAAAGGGTAGCCTTTCGTGCCAATCCTTGAAAGTCTTCGTGGTTTTAGCTATGAACTTTTTGATATTCTTATTTGCTGCTTCTATCGCTCCATTCATCTTGGGGAGATATATGGTAGAATTATGGTGCACTATTCTAAACTGTTCACACATTTCGTCATCATCTTATTGTTCAGGTTGGAAGCATTATAGGTGATGATTCTTTCAGGTAGACCAAAGCGACATGTGATTTCTTTCTTCAAGAACTTGCAAACCGTCGCTCTAGTGATGCTGGCATAAGAGGTGGCTTCCACCCACTTGGTAAAGTAATCTATGGCTACCAAGATGAACCGATGCTCGTTGGAAGCCTTCGGGTATATTTGACCAATAACATCCATGCCCCAAGCAGGGAAAGGCCATAGAGAATTCATGGTATGGAGTGGAACTATCGGGAGTGTATCTTATCAGCATATATCTGACATTTGTGGTACTTCTTGGAATATCTAATGCAATCTCCCTCCATGGTTGACCAGAATTAGCCATATCTCATTATCTTTCTTGCCATTGAGAATCCACTGGCGTGGGTCCCATATAATCCTCTCTGGACTTCGGCTAAAATAGCTTTAGCTTCTCGAGTATCAACACATCTTAATAGTACCTGATCTTTTCTTCTTTTGTACAAAATCTCCCCATTAAGGACATATCTTGATGCTAGCCTTCGGATAGTTATTTTGTCATTATCATCAGCCTCTTTGGGGTAAGCCCGGAACTTGATGTATTGGAGGATATCATGGTACCATGGTTTACCATCTTCATCCTTTTCCAAACTATAACAATGACCTGGTACCTCAAAAGTCTACATTTCAAATGACTTCATTTCGGCCATCGAGTTCAAATCAAAAATAGCGGCCAAAGTTGCCAGGGCATCGGCCATCTGATTGTCCTCTCTTGGCAAGTAAACAAAGCTAACTTCTTCAAAATTCTTAACCAACTCTTGAATCAGTTCATAGTACTTGATCAATTTCAGATCTCTAGTTTCCTACTCTTTCCGAAGCTGGTAGATCACCAAGGACGAGTCTCCGAAAACCTAGAGTATTTTGACTTTTATTTCAATGGCCACACGAAGCCCCATGGCGTAAGCTTCGTACTCGGCTATGTTGTTGGTGCAGAAGAATTCCAACCTACTGGTAACGGGGTAGTATACCTCATCAGGAGAAATTAATATTGCCCTTATTCCATGACCCAAGGCGTTAGACGCTCCGTTAAAATAAAGCCTCCAAGCTTTTTCTTCGGCGATGAGTTCTTCCTTGAGGACAACACTAATCAAATATTCTTCCGGGAAGTCAAAGTCCAACGGCTCGTAGTTGCCCGCAACACAACTTGCCAATAGATTTGCCACTACAATTCCTTTTACCGCCTTCTGGTTCACGTAAACGATATCAAATTTTGACAATAACATTTGTAACACCCCCTACCCCGGGCTAGTAGCAAATCGGTTCAAAAGTGTTACATAAGCACGCAAGAACAATGAACAAGGCAATACAAGAACAAGAAACCAACAAGGTATACTTACTTAGCTAACAAGTAAGCTCACATTTGATTTCAAATTATCAAAGGCATTTGAACAAGGTATATAGTTGTTTCCTTTCATACTTACATTATATGTTACTACATTATCAATACACTTTACTTCATTTTTATCCCTATCATTCGAATGAACTAAGACAACCACCTAATTTCATTTCATTTCTTTGTTCCTTAGACTTATACATGTACATCTTATCCCTAAATTACTAACATGATTCTTAAACATTCAAATTTCATGAAACTAGCTTCCATTCAAGTCATTCTCTATACCTAACCATTCGACCATCATCATGTTAATACCTAAACACATACATTATAGTATATACACACAAGTGACCATATAGTTCCCAAAGCATTCGATTGAATACAAGCAAACATGGTTCGATCATCCAATGTTCAATTCAAGCAAGACATGTACACAACAAAGCATTCGAATGTTATCAAGGTAAACTAGATCAACATTTGATCATTCCATAATTAAATCCATATATGCTCATCAAATACCATTCATTACATGAAACTTAAGTTCATTACATACTTGACCATAGGTTCATAACATAGTAGGCCCATCAAGAACATTATATACAAGTACCAAAATGCATGATCTATCTACACTCTAAACAATCTAGTGCCACCATTCTAGGAGATATACAAAACAAGTATGAAACCATACTTTAACTATGGTTGTGTGACTTGCTTCGAGCTCAAGTAATCAGGCTTCAAGATCAAGCAACACTCGTATCCTTTATCCTGTAGTTGGGAAGAATGAACGAGAGTGATAAGTACAAGAATGTACTTAGTGAGGTAGTACTAAATCTAACCATTTGTTATGTCAAGTTATGTGTCATTTAAACAAGAATGAGCCTAGCTAAGGCTTTCAAGCATTAGAGTGATCTTAGCTAAGGCTTTCAAGCATCAAGATAATCCTAGCTAAGGATTTCATGCATTCGGCTAGTATAAGATACAAGAATCAAGAATTCATACTTCATGTTTTCATATCATGAATCAAGCATATCATGCTTACAAAACAAGTAACATACACTTCATGACTTTCATGTCAAGTAACATACAATTCATGGCATTCAAGACAAGTAACATATGATGTATGATTGTTATTTCAATTGTTATTAATTAAACAACCCCCTTGGTACTTAGTTTGTATAGGTAATTGAGTCTCCAACCAACTGTCGCCAAAGACCACATACGTACCCTCCATCTATCGCCAAATAGGGGCCTTACCCTGGACCGTAGTCCACCCTGACACATTGAGCTCTATACTCTAAGGCATGCCCTTCTACCTAGTCCAACTAGCTACCAAGGTTGTTCGATTTACCATTTATTCAAGTGTTTCAAGATCAAGTTCATGTCAAGCAAGTTCATTTCATATTAGGCCCTTAGGCCATTGAGCCATAGCTCACATATCATGTAGTTTTCATGTTTCATTTCATCAAGATGAAATGATATCTCAAGCAAGTTCTTTAGCATTTGATCACATGCATCATGTCACATACAAGAACCAATGTACCATTTAAACATGCTTAGCATTCAAATAAAACATGTATTCAAGATGTGATCAAATTTCATGCATTACTAGTCATTCTTCCCTTATTAAGTCAAGTCCATGATTAGGTTCATTTGACATTCCAAGAGTATAAACAAGTAGGCATTGGTTAGGACTCCTAACCCTAGAGATAACTACACTCACAATACTCCAAGCTTAGCTAGTCTTGGATCCACACTCCTTTGTTCTTGGCTTTAGGATGATCCATTATATCCTCTTCCACCAAGTTTACTCCTGGTTCTATCACATTACAAGTACAAACATGTCAAGACAAGTTCATATGATCATCCAATCAAGGCAATGTTACAAACATATAACATTCACAAATCTGGCAGCATGCTCATATACATTTTCCATTACACTTAACTACAATTATCTATACTCTAGTTCATGTAAAACAAGGCAGAATCAATGTCCTAAAACTGTTTATAAAACAGTTTGCAAATTGCCACAAAACAGTGTGCAATTGCCTATACTGCTGCTGTCAGGCAGCTTGCACTAAAGTCACTTAATCATGCATAACTTTCATTCCGTACGTCAGAATTTCAATTGGTTTACACCTTTGGAAAGCTAAAAAAAATGTCTTTATAAAAATATAAGGCTTTCATTTTCATTCTTTGCCAATTAATACAGTTTTTAGCTTAAAGACAATGTAATTTGTTACACTGGACAATTTGCACTGTCCCTAGTGTTTCTTCTCTACAATTCAGTATACAATCCAGAATTCAGTTCTGTTTACTCCTAATGAATTTAGAAATATCAAGGTGTTGTCCATAAAAATTTCAGCCTTAAATTCATTTTATACAATTTATAGTGATTTTTCAAAGTTACTGCCCAGAATAGAGCATTCTGGGCAGATTACACTAGGTTGAATTTCTAGCTTCTTAATTCACCTAAGCAAGGTTCTAACATGGAAATTCAATTCATTTTCATGTTCTTACATGTCTAGGTCATTCTAATTCACCTATCCATGTTCTTAAAACAGGGCATTATCATGTTGAACCTAATTTGATCTATTTGATCAACATTGCACATTCAATTTACCAATTGAGCAGTCCATTACCTAATTTAACTAGTCCAATTAGGTGTAGTCATTTTCCAGAAACATATCTACTCAATTCAATCTTCATTTCATCTAGATACATGATCAAAACAGGGTTCTATATCCAATTGACATGCTTACACATTTTCTCTATCAAAACAGTCCCTAATCAAGACTGTTTTCAACCATAAATACATTTCTCAAATTTCCAGCAACCATCTATATTTCCTTTATCAATTTGACTAATAGTATCCACTATTTCAAATTCAAATTGAAGCTAGCATGACCCTAACATACATGCCAATCATTCAATTCAATTTACACAACAAAAACATCATCAATCACTCATTCAAACAAGTTGCTAGCGAGGAAGGATTTAGAATCCACTTACAATCTTCCTAGCTATTCAATTTTCATGCAATTGTGATCTCATGCAAGCTTTCTTCCCCAACAATGGTGATTTTATTTTTCTAGATGTATGAGGAGAGTTTCAGCCAAGGTGGAGTGGAGAAGATGATAGCAAGATGGCCACTTGGCCATGGTGTTATCACATGGCTTAGCTATTTGCTCCACTTGGAAAATTTTGGTCTAATTGCTTCATAAATCCTTAATTACTCATCCTTATTGCATGCAATTCTACATTTACAATTTGTTACTATTTGATCCTTCATTATTAGGCTACTTCTTTAGCAATCCATCTAATTTAGTCACTAGGTTTAATCAATTCTTCTAATTTGTAGATTGTTTGTACAATTACATTCTAATTAGTTTATGACATGTTGCTAGGCCATGATTTGGGGTATTACAATTCTCTCACCCTTAAGATAAATTCGTCCTCGAATTTACCTGAATCGAATAGGTGAGGATATTGCTTCCTCATGAATTTCTTAGATTCCCATGTTGCCTCTTCTACCTTGTGATTTCTCCATAAGACTTTGACAAGAGGAACGGTTTTGTTCTTGAGCTTTCTATCTTCACGATCAAGAATCTAAACTGGTTCTTCTTCGTATGACAAGTCAATATTCAATTCCACTTCTTCAGGCTCAAGAACATGAGATGGATAAGACCTATATCTTCTGAGCATGGAAACATGGAAGACATTGTGGATCTTATCGAATTCACTAGGAAGTGCCAATCGATAAGCCACTGGACCAATCCTTTCAATGATTTCAAATGGTCTGATAAACTGAGGGCTGAGCTTTCATTTTCTTCCAAATCTGAAGACTTTCTTCCAAGGAGATACTTTGAGAAAGACCTTGTCTCCAACATTGTATTGGATGTCTCTCCTTTTCAAGTCAGTATAAGATTTTTGCCTATCAAAAGCTGCATTTAATCGATCATGAATGATCTTCACTTGTTCTTCAGTTTCTCTGAGCAATTGAGGTCCTAAAACCTTGCTTTCTCCCAATTCAGACCAGCATAAGGGAGTTATACATCTTCTTCCGTATAGAGCTTCGAAGGGAGCCATCTGAATAGATGTCTGGTAGCTATTGTTGTAAGCAAACTCTACTAGGGCTAGAGATTTCTCCCAATTCTTTCCGAAGTCTATAACACAAGCACGTAGCATATCTTCAAGCACTTGAATGATTGTTTCAGATTGTCCTTCTGATTAAGGATGAAAGGTTGTACTAAGATGCACTTTAGCTCCTAGAGCCTTCTGCAAGGAATTCCAAAATCGAGAAGCAAATTTGGGGTCACGATCAGAGATTATAGTTGTAGGCACATCGTGTAATCGAATCACTTCATGGATGTATAGCTCGGCTAAGGTTTCCAAGCTCATGTTCATTCGAACATGGATGAAGTGAGTAGACTTTGTGAATCTATCAACAATCAATCATTCTTTCTTAGAGTGGAAGGAAGACCAGTAACGAAATCCACTGTAATCCGATCCCATTTCCACTGAGGGAATTCGATTGGTTGGAGCAATCCAGTGGGGACTTGATGCTCGGCTTTAACCCTTTGACAAGTTAGTCACTTTGAAACAAAATTTGTGATAGCCGATTTCTTGCCTGGCCACCAGTATAGTGGCTTTAGATCCTTGTACATCTTAAACGATCTTGGGTGAATCGAGAAAAAGCTTTGGTGAGCTTCTTGTAGCATCTTTTGTTATAGATCCTCATTGTTAGGAACACATACTATATCCTTGAAATAAAGAAGTCCATTCGACTTGAAGGAGAAGTCAGAATTAGACTCAGAGTCTAGCTTGGATACGATATTCTAAAGATCTGGATCAATTTGCTAGAGTTCTTTGATTCTTGAGATTAAGCTAGATTGAACTTGAAGTTCAGACAAGAATTTCTGTCATTTGGATAAACGGAAACGAGCATTGATAGCCAATGAAGATACAAACAAATGAACAAGATCATTAAGGAAGATTTTGAATAGTTACTTGCAAGACAAGAAAGGTCAATTCGAATGGATTACTTGTAATCCAAGAAAGATTAAATTTGTAACGTCCTTAACCTGGCTCGGGAGAAAACCGGAGTTAAGAACGCTACCGCAGAGAAACTGAAAACGAGAACCAAAAAATTTCAAATTTATGATTGTCCAAAGTAAGGTCAACAGTAAGGTTGTTTAACACTTATAAACTTTCTTGGATTCTACTATTCTCAGAATTATTAAAATCATTACGAACTTAAACTTGATGTCCATCTCATTTCATATCTAACCAATTCATATTTAATAACAACACCAGGCACTCAATCAACTCAATTCTAATTATATCATACCTCATACCATCGCATTATTCACATATAATATTCCAAGTCTCGATCCTTACTTATAGTATCATTTATCACTAGTTTAGATTTTATACAATTAACCTCCATGCATAGTTTATACCGCAATTAACTTGGTGATCACATTCTACCTTATTTAGAAAATTAAGATTTATTTTGAACCCCATAAAACTTAATCCACTCTATATTCAAATCTTTACGACATGCATAAAGGACATCCCATTTAGAAAAATCATTCAATTATACTTTAAAGACACAAATATCAAACTTAAGCCAAGCTCCGGATGTCACAAAACATACATACATTTTATTAGTACTCAAGATATCATTCATGTATAACTCTTCTGAATCATTAACTTACACGGCCATTTAATCAAGAAGGTACAATATTGATTACAAAACTGCCGCTAGTTATAATATACATAATAAATACACTTCACAAAAACATCTTCCAAGTGTTATGCCACCATTCTAGAAGTAAACTATACAAAGGAGTTCCAAACACTACTCGACTCTTGATTACAGTTGTACAGCTAAGCTTTACCTAACCTGCGATGCATATGAATAAATGCATTAGGCTTATTTAGCCTAAGTGAGGTAGCAATAACAAGTAATATACAATAAACGGTAATGCTCATAAGAAAAACACCCAATTCGAAGCAATGGTCATCCCAGAATTTTCTTGCCAATCAAGTTAATATTTACATATCTTGTTTATTGATGATCCTTTAATAATATCAGTCTTTTAGGATTATAAGAATTATTCTAGCTTGTAACATTTAATTGCTCACTAAGAGCTATCACTCACGAGTCTCTCCACAAATATCCATTATCGGGCTCTACATGAGATGTCACACAAGGTGCTTGATCACAATTCTATTAATTATTGGCTTAATATAATCAGTTCATATCTTTTACAGGTTTGCCTTGGATCACTATTGGTGATGAATAACATTAGTTCAGGCGATACTTAGCTCAGAGCACATAGCAAAGGCTAATATCAAAACATATCAAGAGGGCGTCCCCTGAGCAATTGCTTAAACAAGAGTACCAGAGGTACTAAAAGATCATTCGATCTTAATAACAAGGGACCTTAGTCCAAACATTTCAAGCATCAACCAATATATCCAAGGTCTTCCATTTACAGGGGCAACTTATATGTTTTATCTTAGTTTTGTCATTCAGGAAGTTGCTTATTGTACAAGTAACTTTACTTTTAAAGTTAACAGAGATGTCTTAGGTTACAAGTAACCTAGCTTGTTTTCTTATTTCAATAACTTATTATACAATTCAAGCTTCCTTACTCTTTAACTCCTTAGAGTTAACTAGTCAAACTTTATTGAGGACCTTACTGTCATTGATTAGTGGTTATGTTATTCCAAGCTTTTCAACAAATACACAAGTCATCTCAACATCATGGAAATTCCATAAACAATTATTCGAGCATAGCTAGGCATTTAAACATAAAAATACAACATTGTTCAAGTCTAAACATGAATGTCATGCTATGAATTTATGCTCATCCACAATTAACTCTATTTTAGCCTTTTTACACAATGTACATGTAATGCAATTCATTCACAATCAATCAATAAATAATCTTAATAAAGTAAATATCGGGATAACTCCGCGTTACCCGAGGCTCAAGTGACTACACTCACCTGGTTATTCCAAAGTTATGGAATACCTGAATTCCACAAACTCCAATTTACTTCTTCACTTAGCCATCCATGACAAAGTGTACCTCAAAACATATAATCAAATGTTACCAACCATGTCATACAAGACAATTTATTCTACCAAACTATGCACTCATTGTTCATTGTCAAAACAGCCCCTATGATTTCTTAATTAAGTAAAACAGTCCCTAACACATGTATACACATTTGTAATCATCAAGAAGGTCCACTATTCGTATATGTATATGCAAATAGTCTAGATTACGTATATGTACATTTTTATACATGTAAATACAACATTCATACTACCAACATACTATAGCAGTCCATTTATCCTCAAGTTAGTAAGTCTGTACATTCAAACCGTTTGAAACTGCATACATGACAACACACAAAACCGCATTCAAAATCATTCAAATCTGCATACAAGACAGCGCACAAAACTGCCCACAAAACTGCATACAAGACTGCACACAAAACCGCATTCAAAACCATTCGAAACCACACAGTTTTAAACTCGAATCTGCACAGTTTTAGCCTTTTATAACAGTCCAATATGTGTCTAAAATATACCAAACAGTCCACTAAAGTTTACATTTTCATACCAACTCAAAACAGACCTCTAATGCTTCCAAGTATGCAAAATAAATCCCAATTTTCCATATACAGATGTACATATTTTAAACAGTCCCTTAACGTTCTTAGGTATGCATAAGAGTCCCTATTCTAAAACAGCCATAACCATGCATTCAGGTTTAACTATTCTAAAACAGCCCCAAGTTTACAAATCAGTCCCTATATACATTCAATTCAGTCCATTAAATTTTCTTACCAATTAAAACAGTCCCCTTTTACCTTTGGACACACAAAACAGCCCCTAAACTTACTTGTACAAGCATTTACACTTTCACAAACAGCCCCTAATATGTTCTTATGCATAAACCAATTCAATTACATCTTCTTATGTCTTTGCATCATATTTAAACAAGCCATTACCATCAAATACTTATTTATAAGTATTCAAGCAGCCCCTAAACAAGTCTATACATGTTTATACTTAAAACCAGCCCACTATACATTTGTATCGATTCAAACTATCCTAAATGTTTATATTTCCATACAAACATTAACATAACTTTATATACTCACTAAAAACATACGCTCTTAGTTACTTTCATGTCTAGTTGTCCATTAAACTTGTATACACAATCATACATTACAAAACAGTCCACTTGTGTTCTCTTCATGGCAAAATAATTTCTTTAGACATGTATACACATTATATCATGGCAAATCGGCCTACTAAGATCACCAAATCAGTCCCAAAAATTTCAGTATATAAAACTGTCAAGTTTTAATACATTATAGCCTTGAATTTACACATGCATATACTTTTTGTTCAACAGTCCATATATGAAATTAATCAGTATTTTCCCCTTGTTTTCATGCTAGAAAACAACCCCTATTTTATTTTAATTATTCACAACATATTGTCTATCATATGCACCCGTACATCTTTATCGAATACATTCCAATATCACAAAACTGTCCAGCATGTTATACTTACTTTCGAACATCCAAAAACAATAATATTCTTTACTAAAACATGGCAATTTGGCATACAACTACATTCAATCCTTTGAACAATTCAAGTCAATCATAAAAAAAACCAAGAACTGGACAGCTTGTATCATCCAAAGATTCGATTTCTTTAAACAGTTCACTAAATCACTCACATATTCAAAACAGGGCAGCTTGCAACTTAATACTTTTTACTCATTGATCAGTAGATTATCAGCTTTTAATTCCATATAAATCAGTCCCTAAAGCTGCTCGGTTTATAAATTCTTTATTTATTAGTTAAAACAGTCCCGATATTAATTATTTATATCAAAAACAGTTTTGGAACAGCTTTGGTATACTAGAGTATTTCAAAACAATCACCTCAAATCTTTCCTCATACAAACTGCCCTTAACAAAAATGCATCCTTCTAACATAATTCTCTTCAATCTAGCTATAAAGTACATGAAACCAAACAATTCAAAGTCGAATATATATAGCAGTCCATCGAACATTGTTAATCAAAAATGATCTCAATCCAATTATCCAGATTTCTTAGCTTATTGCATGGCTTTAATCGAATTAGTTTCTACTCAATGAATTCTAGTATCATTTTTCTAATATGTAATACTTCATTTAGAATAACAATCCACCATTTTTACTTCCATGTGTACAGGATCTTTTTCCCTCTCCCCTTTTTGAGAAAAATAAATTTTGCCGTGTTAAGGGCGTTTGTTTAGAAAATAAGTCGGCTACTAATTATCCCCTGAATTATTAATGAAAATCCTTTGGAAAATGGGGAATTTCTTTTGAAAACTTTAAAATTTCCAAAACGATAAAAATTTGGAGTCGCCACCGGCCACTGTGGTAAGGTAGGTCGGACACCATAAAACCAAAGATTCGTTACGAAAGGGTTCGGGAGTTGGTTACGTGTGAGGAAGGATTAGCACCCCCATTACGCCCGGAAAATCGGTGCCAGAAAATTTGTTGCTCTTAAAAGAATGAAAATTATTGAAATTTAGATCGAATTTAATTCGAAGTTCCTAGATGAAAACTGACCTTGACTACACGGGCCTTATCGAATTGATGGATTCAAATTAATTATACATTTAATTAATAAGGTTGACGATATGTCGGATCATAAATTAAACCGACATCGAATAAGCCCGACTGTCGTGTTAATTTATGATTCGACCCCCGTACGTCACCTTTATGCATGATGCAAACATTTAAGTATGATGTGATGATTTTATTATTTTTTTAATCCGTTTACCTAGGGACGGTAAGAGTTAATCCGAATATTTGGTCAACATCCTTTAAGCTCGGACTGTCACGGCACAAATATTTGAATTAATAAATACCTCCCCTTTTATAACTTAGATTGATTAAATGCCAAATTAAGATTAAAGATTACATGAATGTGACTAATGTATGACAAGCAAGGGCATAAATGCAAACACCAAAAAAAGAAGGCTCAATTTAGAAAATAGTTCAATTATATATTTAACCTCTAAAAGAATTAAGAAGCTCAATTTCTGGAGGCTAAATTGCAATTTGATGTTAAGTTAGGCTTAAAGTCGATTTTTCCCTTTAAGGTAATTAAGAAATGTTCAATTAATTTAATGAATTTAACATTTACCCCAATAAGTCAAGGATAAATTTAAATTCAAATTCAATAAATTAATCCGAAAACTAATCTAATTAAAGTCTTAAAAGACAAAGACTAATCTAATAAATTTTAGGATCATGTCCCTATAATACGAGCACACGATTTGTTTGAACTAGTTTGGTTATTCCCAACCTAAACTCAAAAGCTTGAAACTATTAAAATTAGGCCCAGAGTTAAAAGCCCAAACTATTACAACCAAATTTAAAAGTTTTGGGCTTATAAATATTTCCATGCATTTAATATCAAAATATAACTATAACTTGAGATTGTACTATAAACCTTAAAATTATAAACATTATTACCTCTCTACTTTTATATTTTATTTTTTCCGTTATTATTTTTTTTTAAATGTATATGTTATACACTTTCAAAAATTATATTTTCCATATGTAAAAAAAATAAGAAATTTACATACATTATAATCTTTCTATCTCATAAAACTAGTATTAAAGAAGACTTTATTTAGTAATATTAATATTTTATTTTAAAGGAAAAACACATACCATAATGAGAAATATATTATCTATATTTGTAAAAAAATGTCATGTATTAAAAAAAAACTATATATATGGTATAAAGAAATTCATGCTATAATACTTATATCATAAAAACTTTGTATAATGTGATTCAAAAAAAAAACATTACATGTATATACCCATATTATATTAACAAGGTATGCATCATGTATTACGAATATTTCATATATATACACGATCATTTAAAGATTTACACTACCACTTTTTATCAAATATTAATACCTATTTGAATAAAAATATAAGTATAGTGTATTATAAACTATAGATTAAGTCTTTATGTACCACCTAAATATTATACGACATATATAAAATACATGTATCATACAAAATTTAAGGACAAATACTACAAAAATAAACTATTAAAACATATTATACCAATAAAAGTGGGCTGAAATTAAATAAGTTGTGTAAAAAGTATACCAAGCCCAAATAAATTGGGTTGCAGATCACTGGACTGGGTTGTTGGAATGGACCGGGTCGGTCCTCGGAGCGGGTCACTATAGCTGGGTCAATCGGCTCAGACGGTTACGAAACCGGTTATACCAAACTTAGGACTAAATTGATATAATAGGTAACTAACAAGGACCACATGTGTAATTATACAAATTTTACTTTAACGGCCACGTCACCTTTCCATTAGCTTTTAACGGCTGGTGGTCAAAATAAGTCTATTTAAATAGTTAGGTGGTCAAATTTTGAATTTTTTTAGTTGGGTGGTCAAAACAGGTCGCGGGCAATAATTGGGTGGTCACTAGGGTAGTTTTCCCTAATTTTTATATTTTTTTTCAGATTTTCATTTATTTTTTAATTCAAAATATAATTAAACTTTTATTTCTATAATAATTCTTACATTCACTTTAATTTAAGGGTAAAGTTCACAAATGGTCACTAAACTTTGATCAATTATTCAATTTGGTAACCAAACTTCTAATTGCTTCAATATTACTATTAAATTTTTAGTTTTGTTTCAATTTGGCCACTTAATCGTTAACAACTATTAAAAGGGTGGTGTGGCTGTTAAAATATTTTGTATACTAACACATTTAGTCTTCCACATTTACATTCAAACAGTTTAGTTCTAGTTCGAAAGAAATAATAAACTTAACCCTTATTATTTCAATTTGACCCTATTTTTAGTTAGAGATAATTTAATATTTTATTTTGATCCCTCAATTATAACTAATGTTATCTTGTCCCTCCCAAGTCCCAACCATATCCAATTCATCTTTTAAAATTTCATAAAGAATAGACCATAATCATCTCATGAAATTGTATTCAAAAGATATATATATATATATATAAATTAAACTAAAATTCATTATAAAATTACTAAAAAAACCTCCAATCCCTATTTTTCCAACCATGGTTGAATGCTGCGCAAATTTGTTATAATCATCTCACAAAATTTTGAGCCTTTCTTTTGGTTGGTGTATGCCTATAGTATTAAATAGCGGCCCCAACGCAGTGTAACGGTCGCATCGTAACAGTTTTGGAGGCTCTCACAACACCGCAAACCGCAACCGTATCTAGAATTCTTAATTATATTTTAGATAAAAATCACGTCACAACAGCCGCAACCGCAACGTTGCAACCGCACCCGCAACCGTGATGTTGCAACCGCATTCACAACTGGGACCGCAACCGTAATTTAATACTACTGAATGTTGCGCATGGAAATGCATTCAAACCATGGTTGGACTCGTTGTATTTTTAGGCTTTGACTGATCTAAACTGACATCAACAGCATCTCGAAGTTATAAGACAATAGACAGATACAGCTTAGCGTGGCATTGGGCGCACATGTTTTTTATTTTTGCATAGGATGAATGGTGTTCATCCGGGCCGAAGATGTAAGCTTTTGTATTTGATGAAACATTGTGAAAGTTAATGCCTTTTCAGAAAAAATCAAAGCTAAAAATAAACAATAAGCTTATAAAGTTGTTAAAATAAATACCTAGAAAATAGTCTCGATAACGGAGCTCTCACAACTATGGGAACAGCCTGTAGATCTCAAGCATTTCCACTGTGAGTTTGGAACTCTTTTCTGATTTCGATAAATTTATAGCCAGTGGTTTTGATAAAATGGAAATAATTTGTTGCTAATTTAACTTATGGTAAATTAAAATGGTAGTATGGAGCCCATAGACGATGATACAAGAAGAACAAACTATTTGGGATGTGGGCTGGGAACATGACTTTGTAGGCAGAAAATTGTTGAAGAAGATGATGATAAAAAAAAAGAGAATTGAAGGTCTTTTAGTAATTTTATAACAAATTTTAGTTTAATTTATATATATATATATATATATTTGAATACAATTTCATGAGATGATTATGATCTATTATTTATAAAATTTTAAAGGATGGATTGTGTGTAGTTGGGATTGGGAGGGACAAGATAATATTAGTTATAATTGAGGGATCAAAATAAAATATTAAATTATCTTTAATTAAAAATAAGGTCGAATTGAAATAATGAGGGTTAAATTTATTATTTGTTTCGAATTAGGAATAAATTCTTTGAATGTGTAAACGTGGAGGACTAAATGTGTTAGTATACAAAATATTTTAACAGCCACATCGCCTTTTTAACAATTGTTAATGGTTCAGTGGCCAAATTAAAACAAAACTAAAAGTTTAATGGTAACATTGAAACCATTGAAAGTTTGGTTATTAAATTGAATAATTGATCAAAGTTTATCTTTAAATTAAAGTGAATGTAAGAATTATTATAGAAATAAAATTTTAATTATTTTTTGAATTAAAAAGTAAAAGAAAATCTAAAAAATAATATAAAGGGTAAACTACTTAAATCATCACTCAACTTTGCTTGCAGACCTATTTTGGTAACCCAACTTTTAAAACGTACAATTTATTCACTCAACTTTACACATTGAACATATTTAATCACTCTTCCATTAACTTGATAACCTCGTTATGACGTGGATTATTTTAATATTATTTTTATTATGACATAATAAAATTATTAATATTTAATTATAAATATAATTTAAGATAAATAAATTAAAAACTTATAAATTCCTAAATCCCAACTCCCAATCCCTTCTCAGCCCCGTCGCATTATTTGCTACCACACAAACGACATCGACATCTCTGCCTACAGTATTTTCCCTCAAAATTCTCCTTAACGTTTCCTACTACTGTCGTCGGTGGTCGAAACAACATTTTTCCCTCCATGTAAACTTGCCAGCTGATTGATCTAGTCAGCCTTAAAAAAAAGACCTTATCATTTAAATCATAAACAGAACTGGAAGAATGCTAAAAGGCATCCCTATGATTTTGAATACCCAAATCCCCTCTTAACAACTTATGCTTCAAGAATTGAAACAACCAATTTATTACCCCCAACAACCCAAAAATAATTGAAATTTTTTTAGATGATTTTCAATCAATTTTGAAGAAGACCAAAATCCCATTTCAGTTTATCAATGATGCTTATAAGCAGTTACGATAGCAAAATTCATGGTCATTGTGAACGTTGAACAACAATGAATTGTATTTTGGTTATTTGGATTTTAATTTTTGTTGCAGTGGAACTGGAGACTGAAGCGATGCTAATTAGAGAGAGAGATGTAGATGGCAGTTAGTCAGTGGTGATAATGCCTGGAAGGTGATGATCCAGAGACACTAATGGTGGAGCAACGAGGGTTCATGATTTATGGGTCAACTACTTTTGGTTCCCTAAGCTGATGGTGGAGCTGTGATGGTTTATGCGAAAGCTAGGTCCTGCAAGGATGACAGCGGTCAGTGACGATGCTAATTTTGAAACTTAACGGCGTCGATGACGATAATCAGAGGTTGCAAACACAATAGCCAGTCACAACAAGCGGTGACTGGTATCTGGGCAATACGGTTTTAATTTTAAATTATATTTATAATTAAATATTAATAAATTTTCTATGTCATAATAAAAATAATCCACGTCATAATGGCGTTATCAAATTAACGGAGGAGTGACCAAATATGTTTAATGTGTAAAGTTGAGTGAGTAAATTGCACGTTTTGAAAGTTGAGTGACCAAAATAGGTCTGCAAGTAAAGTTGAGTGATGATTTATGTAATTTACCTTAATATAAAAATTATTGGGTAAAATACGTAAATCATCACTGAACTTTGCTCTCTGACCTATTTTGGTCACTGAACTTTCAAAACGTTGAATTTACTCATTGAACTTTGTGCATTGACTTTTTTTCATCACTCCTCTGTTAACCTTCTAACACCATTATGACGTGGACCATAACATGTGAAACTTCAATGACCAAAATATGTCAGAGAGCAAAGTTCAATGACCAAAATAGGTTATAGAGTAAAGTTCAGTGATGATTTACGTATTTTATCCATCAATTTTTATTATTTTTTATTTCATGTCATAACGATGTTAGAGAGTTAACGGATGAGTGATGAAAAAAATTCAATGTATAAAGTTCAATGAGTAAATTGAACGTTTTAAAAGTTTAGTGACCAAAATAGGCCAGAGAGCAAAGTTTAGTGATGATTTATGTAATTTACCTAGAAAAATTAAAATTTTATTCTAAAAGAAAATAATAACACTTTCAGTCATTAAAATTTCAAAACTAATTAAAACAATTAATGATACATTGTAATACATATAAATAATAGTACATGCCCATGCATAGCATTTACGGTAGAATTATCCACCAATATTGCTATGAGACTAATGATGCCAATTATGAGAAAAGAATTTCTTATTTGTGATATGGAGATATGTTATTAAATAAATCTTTGTTATTATTCCATATTAATCGGTGGGGATTATTGATATTTTATATTTTCTACGTATTTATTTGTCACCATACTATCTTCTTTAAAAAATTTAGTCATTAACGTTACAAATAATTATAAAATTACCATTGGTCAATAAGTTGATAATGGAACAGTTTGACGAGGCATTTATAAATCGGTATAATAACATATTTAGTCATCAATATTTGTGTATCTTAGCAATTTGGTCTTAATTCTAAACAATTCAACAAATCTAATCATCTACATTTGCAAATTTTTATCAATTTGGTTAAAGAAGAATCCCTCACGCTTGTAAATTTCATCCAAAATTAATTAATTTCTCTCAAATTAACCCCTGCCACCGTTAGCTAATGTATATACAAAATGGTTATATACAAAATTAATTAATTTCATCCAAAAGCAATTTGACCATGGTTCTATATAATTATGGATAGATGTAGACATGTAGTTGGTGAGTCGTATGATATGTGGAAGCTGGGCAATGTCCTCATGGCCAAATTTGAAAATAACAGAAACAAAGGAATCCAAAAGAAAATTAAAAAAAAAAAAACAGATTGGGTGGTGTATCGGGCTGCTTGGGGTTGTGATTCTGTAATTTGGTGATATAATGAGGGTCAAAATCTAAAAAAAAAAATTTGGGAAGGTAGGAAATTTGTTGAATGGTATGAAAATTTTGTCTTGGGTATCCGGGAAGGTGTGGATTGCGATAAATAGGTAAGGATGAGGATTATTTTTATTGGATTATTTAAAATTAATATCAAATTGTTATATTGTATAAATGTTGAGGACTATTATTATATTATTTTATAAACTGCCATGTCAACAGTTATATTACCAACTTTAACGACCAATGATCAAATTGATAGTAATTTGTAACACTAGTGATTAAATTTGTCAGACTTTGAGTTTGGTGACCAAAGTAAAACAGACCTAATAGTTAGATGACTAATGAAATAATTTATCGATTCCTTTCTAAACTTTATTATATTTAATCATTGATATAAGATTAACTGGTCGAATAATTTAAATAAAATTTTATAAAAACTTAATAAGGCAATAAATCTTTTAATTTAATTTTTTTATTCAAACTTTTAATTTTATTTAAAAAACTTAACACAATATCATTAAATTTTAAGTGTATAATTGTTGAAATATTGACTTATTAATGGCTAAAATCATTTTTCTTTTTTCCAAAAAAAAAGAGCCTAAAATATCTTCTTCTTCATCCTTTTTCTAATATAGACAAGTCTTCAACATCAACCGCCGCCATTGTTGTCAGGATCCGAAGCTGACTTATAATTAATGGCTACGGCCACTTCCATCATACGGTCCCCGGCTGTCCTGCTCTTCGACAAAGGGACAGTCTCCGATCAGAAAACATCGTCTCCCTTTAAAGTTCCCCAATTTTCCTTGAACCGCCGTCGTTTCACTGATCTTTTCTCTTCCCTCCACGACGGCAACGACATCAACGACGGAAGCAATAAGATCACGAAGGCTTTCGGATTGGAGAAGCTTTTCCAGGATTCTCCGTACGACGTTTCGAAAGACTCCCTTTCGCATCCCAGTATGAAAATCCCCGTTTTTCGTTTTTCTCTTTAGTGTTTGCGTTTTTTTTCAAAATTTGACATTTCTCTTTATTTTCTTCAGGGCCACTTACTTCAACCCAGTTATCTAATTCAATCTCTGATGGCCCTCGCCTTCGCGTTGCATATCAGGTGCTTACTTAACTATGGCAATTATTTGTCTATATTTAATTTTGCAGATCGGGTAAATGTTATATTTTAATTATAGAATTATAAAATTTTATTATATTTCAGTGAACTTGTTTGATTTGTTTATGTTGAATTTGAAAGGGAGTTCGAGGCGCCTACAGCGAAGCAGCGGCTGAGAAGGCCTATCCGAATTGTGAACCTGTTCCCTGTGATCAATTTGATGCTGCTTTTGAAGTAATTACTTTAACTCTTTCTTTTTCATTGATAAATATTTTGTTTTCATGTTAGAAAATAAGGCTCGTCTTGAATTTGTAAGCATATTTGATGTCTTCATTAAGAACTGATTTTAATTATTGTTTTTAACTAGGCTGTTGAAAAGTGGTTAGTGGATAGAGCAGTGTTACCGATCGAGAATTCCTTAGGTGGTAGTATTCATCGGAATTATGACCTCTTGCTTCGCCATAGTTTGCACATTGTTGGGGAAGTTAAGCTTGCAGTCCGTCATTGCTTACTAGCCAATCATGGTGTTAGAGTAGAGGACTTAAAAAGGGTTCTTAGTCATCCTCAGGTATGATGTAAGATTTAACTTCTTGTTGATCAAGTTTCTTCTTGTTTTTAATATTATTGTTTTTTATTCTGATCACGTTCCAGGCTCTAGCTCAGTGTGAGTACACGTTAACAAAGATCGGTTTGAGTAGGGAAGCAATTGATGATACTGCCCTTGCAGCAAAGGTAAGTCTTGATTTGAGCATAGAAATTACTATGGCATGAAAGATTATGTAAGCTTTGTAGCTGAATGTTCTAAGTGAAGTGCATTAAGTTCTTTGATTGTCTAAGCATTGTATATAGGAGGTAGGCAGGAACTGCTTTATCTGGTACAGTTCAGGCGGCTTCCTTGGTGATCCAAAATTATTCAAATACATTTTATTTTCTTGTGTGGATATAGCAAAGAATGGAATTCAGATTAGATGATTGCCTTTTGGAATTAATTGCTACCCTCACATGATCACTTTCCAACTTTAACTGGTTTAATGGTTGTTTATATGCAGCACGTGGCTTGCGAGAAACTAAAAGATACGGGAGCTGTTGCAAGTTCTACGGCTGCAAAGATATATGGACTGAACATTCTTGCTGAAGATATTCAGGTTTATGTCGGTTATAATTGTTCATAGTTGTTTTGTGTTGGATTTGTCAGTACATTGACATCTGGTATGCCTTTCCTTTTTGACAGGATGATTGTGATAATGTTACTCGATTTCTCATGCTGGCCAGGGAACCCATTATTCCTGGTGTGGAGAAGCCATTCAAGGTTAGCCTTCAAACAACAATACCATCTGCAGTCGAAGTACTTGATCATAGTTGTTCCTTTGCTACTACATTTATGAATCATTATTGCTCATGAAGTTTTCTGTTAATGCAATTAATTTGCAGACTAGTATAGTTTTCTCACTAGAGGAGGGTCCTGGTGTTCTTTTCAAGGCACTTGCTGTTTTTGCTCTTCGGCAGATCAACCTTACGAAGGTAGTTTCTTTTTTTTCAAAAGAAAAATGTATGTAGATTTTTTAAGTTACCTTGAAAAACTTCTTTTTTCCCCCTAGGTTGTATTAACATCCTCTATTTATTTGTTACCTTTGATCAGATTGAAAGCCGTCCCTTGAGGAACCAGCCTTTGAGAGCATCTGATGATAGCAACAATGCTTCAAAGTAATTTTAGTCAAATATTTTTTTTTCAAAATGGCTTTTACATCTTATACCAAACATTTGGGTTGCTTGAACAGATTCATCCTAATTGTGTCAATTTGTTCTATCAGATATTTTGACTACCTTTTCTATGTGGACTTCGAAGCATCCATGGCTGAGGAGAGAGCACAGAATGCCCTAACACATCTAAAGGTATATTGATCTGCCTCTTCCATAACCATTCAAAAGAATTAGTTGTTAGATATCTACCGATATGTTTCAAGTCTACAGTTGGCACCGAGCCTAGTATTCAAACCTTGGATAACTCCCTCTTATCCTTTAAACAAAGTTGTTAGATATCTGACAGAATGTTTCATTGGCAGGAGTTTGCAACTTTCTTGCGAGTTCTAGGGAGCTATCCAGTGGATACTACCATGCTATGAACAAGTTGTGGGTCGTGGTAAGTTTTCAATATTTGAACAAATATGTACAATGATTTTGTGGCATAATGATGCTAGATCATTATCATTTTCTAGAATTTTGTATAAATAATTTTTTGAATTAATTTTCAGAGCTTTAATAAAATGCTGAGCAAAATTAGGTTGTTTTGACTGATGTCACCGTGATTAAATAGAATTAAAACAAGTTTGTATTTCTTAGAATTTTAGAAAGAAATCATTCTATCATGTCAATCTGCTCTGGTTCATGAATATTTTATTATTGAGGCGACTAATCTGAGACACAATCACTAATCCATTGACCCTTATCCGCGTTGTTATAATAAGAATCATCTTCTCAAGTTGGTTTTAGCTATAAGAAAAAGACACAAGGCACTAGAGTTTTGAATATTTACCTTGCTCCTTTTTCCCCCCTGCTTGAATGTTGGAAGTTGGAACTGTTTTGTAATGGTGGATGCTTGATGGAGCTGGCCAAACTATACTTTTGGACCACTTCCCTGTTGGGATTGTTTGTTTCTGCCTTCTCGGAATGATCCTGGTTGGACTGTAATCAAGGAGCAATGGCCAAGTTGTTTACCCTACTAATGATCTTGGATTTACCTCCTCCCCCTGGCCTGTTTCTTCCTGTTTCTCTCAATTACTTGACAAACATGGTAGCTGTTGCTAGCTGTTAACTCTTCCCTTTCCCCCCTTTAGGTTCTTAAAATCCTTTGACCTTTTTTCATGTTTATGTTAGAGAACTTTACCAAGTAATAGCCATTGTTAATTTATATATACAGAAACGCATATGCACATCTATGTATGTTTCTTACTCTTGATTGATAATGCTGATGCAGAATTCCACCTATGAATGGCAGATTTGTCACTCATTTCGTAAGGTGGAATTTTTGACATTGAAGAAAGTCGTCAATCGATAGCCGAGCTGAACAGAAAGCCACTGCACTGCACCACGAGCGAATTCAGACAAATACCAATTTGCCTATATGGCAATATGTAGTTAATTAACCGTAAGTTACTTTTTTAACCAAACAAGGAGTGATTGATTCGTTTCCTTTTAAAAATGTTGAGATTTTTATTTCTTTGGTAACCGTATTCACTGGCAGATTACTGCTTTCATATAGAATTAGACATTTTTGAAACATAATGCATTTCCAAGTACAATTAACATGATGCAAAACACGTGCAATGGCAATGGCCGTTGCACTATCGTTACGAGTCGTTTGCAGATGCAATGCTAAGGAAAAGTTGATTCACATAGGATTTCATGGAAAAGCTTAATCTAACACACCCGAGTCCAATTAATGACAGACTTACTGTAAATCATTCACCTCATTTCGTGGGAGGTGTATACAATGTAAAAAACAAACGATCATTCGTATTCGCAATTAGCAGTTGATGAAGTAATCTTCATACTTTAGCAGACAGCTTAATAGAAAAACATGGAATCCAAATCCAAACTTACATTGTGAAGAGATTAAATGTTTGATCCTGTAAGCACAAGGTGAGGACACGGCACTCACACTTTACGTATCCACATAAAAGGAAAAGAAAAAGAAAGAAAACATGCTGTCACGGGATACCCGAAATCACTGTCCAAAATAAGGCGAGGAAACTCGGTTAGAGATATAATAAGATAGGAAAACATGGAATCAATGCAATTTTGATTAAAAAAAGTAAATTTGGCATGCCTCATGCTCATGGTCGCCTATTTCTGTGGCTTCTTCCACAGGACCCCAATCTTCTTCAGCATGTTGCCATTTTTCTTCTTCAGCAACTCATCATCCGAATCCTCGGTATAAGGTGAGTTAACCCTTCCCTTAACTGGATTATAATTGCTATCCAGTGAACCAGTTCTCTCCATGAACTTCCCGTTATTGCCTGCTGAAAGCATTGTAGCAGCTGCTTCCGCAGCCTTGCGCCACTGGTCAGATTGCACCTTTAACCTTCTCAGCTCTGCTTCCATCTCGGAATTGGCAGTCTGAGCAGCCTCAAGCTGTTCAGCCACCCTGGCAGCTCTCCTGTTATGCTTATCAGCTTCCTCCATTGCAAGTCCAAGCTTCATAATAGCTTCTCGCTCGGCAGCCCCTGCCTCATCTAGTTCATTTGTTTTACCTTTGTCCATAACCCTTTTACTGATTTCCAACCTGAGCATCTCATTCTCCTCTGATATATTTTGAAGTTCAGTCTCCTTATCCATCATGTTTGCCTTCAGATCAACAATGGCTTCGTTTAATAACTTCAGCTCTTTTTCAAGTTCAGTTTCTCGTTGGCGTGACAGGTTTTTCTCGAGTTTCATGCAAAGCTCATTGTTTTCCTCTGAGATGCACTGCAGCTCAGTTTCCTTATCCATCATATTTGCCTTCAAGTCAGTAATAGCAATGTTTGCCTTCTCTAGTTCAGCTAACAGCTCGGCCTCCCTCGAGCTTGCTTCAGATTTTATCTGCTCAACCAGTTCATGAGCACTCTTTATATTTATGGTGCCTTGGGTTTCTTCTGCGTGGTATTTAGTCCCAGCAGTTTCGAGAGCAGATCTTAAACGTGCCACCTCAGACTTCAAAGAAGAAATCTGTGCTTCAAGCTGGCGAGATTCCTCGGGTTTTTCGCTTTCTCCAGCTTGATGCTCAACAGCAATACAGTTACCATCAGACTCAATGGAGAGACTGCCACCAGCATCAGTCATGTCTGCCTTCAGTTTGTGAACAAGTCCTTCAAGTGAATAAACACGTTTCTTTGATTGGTCTAATTCAAAAGCAATGGAGTTGTAAGCTTCAACGGCTTTCATGCCTTCCGACCTAAGTGCTTCAACAGTCTTTTTCGCAGCTTCTAGTTGTAGCCGAGTTTCATTCGCCAATGCTTGGGCCTGAGCTTCCGATTCCTGGCTATCCTTGAGCTGTTTTTTCATGTTCTCTACAAGAGAATGAGTTTCGACCAGGTTTCCTTTCAAGCTCTGAAGCTCTGATTGGGCTGATTCTGCTCGCTTGGTCTGTGCAGCCTCGGATTCAGTCACCATTTCAAGCTGATCCTTAAGTCGCTGAATCTCATTCACGGCTGAGACCAAAGCAGCTGAGTCAAGAGACTGCTGCCTCTGTATAGCTTCAAACTCTAACTGCCATACTTGGTCCTGTTTTTGAGAGACCTTATGGAGTTCAACTACATGAGTGTCCTTGGAGCCAGAAAGCTCAAGAAGCTTCTTTTGGGACTCCTCGAGCTTTGCAGACAAGTCTGACAGTTGCTTCTTCGACTCTTCAGCATCTTGCTCAACTTGCTTCCTGGATGATTCAGATGAAGTTAGCTGATCCTTTGCCTTCTTTAGTTCTTCTTGAAGCTGCGAATTCTGTGCTTCCAATTCGGATATTTTGCTTGGGCGCTTCTTCTGAAACCAGTACGGACAATAAGATTAGTTAATCCAAAACAGCAATGTCTTTTGGATGCTAATGCACATCTCATCCACAAGCAGATTGGAAAGAACCACTCTATACGTAATTATAAAATCTTTTTCTTAGCTACCTCATCCATCCTAACCAATGTAACCATCACCCTAAATCCCTAATAGCGGCTTAGAAAACGAACTCGATACAACATATCAATGAACAAAGCAAACCACTAGTTTTCTTCACAATGGATAGGACAAACCCATCATCATTTATATGACAATGAAGTTACCTATTGTCATGCTTCTATTAAAAAAAGAAGAGAAAATGTGAACACTTATCGAAAGCTTCCTAAGGTTCAGCAGTGTCCAAAATCTGTATGATGCTCTCTACTTTGCATACCTCAGAGGCCGGGCTTCTAGGTGAACGACGGTCAACAACTTTAGGGCTTTTCTCTTTTGAAGTTCTACTGGTTGAACTTGGACTAGATACAGCTTCAGTTTCTATTGTGGTTGGTTTGAGTTGACGAACAGCTCGATGAGAGACCCTTTGTGGCACTTCCGAAGATCTGTTTCTGCTAAACAACGGTTACACTGTGATTTCATTTGGTACAGATGAAAAAAGCATGATAACACCAGAAACTTCAAGAACAAATTTAACAGGCCTCCGGTTTAGAGAATGTCATTTCCTTATGCACTTGTGTAGGAATTTTACTACACTTGGTTTAGAGAATAAATTTAACAGGCCTCCGGTTTAGACTCATTTGGTATAGATGAAAAAAACGATAACACTCGTGCCTACAAACTAAACCCGATTAGTTTCGGATGACAAAACATGAAAATTTTAGCTATGAGCTCGAGAGCTCGGAGCCAACCAACCCTTTTACATAAGGTAAAAAATCATTACTTAAACCAACACTTATTCCAATTTTCGATTATATATCTTTTACCCCATCACCTTCCTAAATCTAAACAAAACTACTAAAGCTGTAAATCCTACTCTTTCTTGCTCCTGAAATAAGCAGATTACCTAGTACAGATTAGGCAATGGTCTCAAACAGATGATAAACCACAAGTTTTCTTTAGCTAGTTCCAGTAAGGATCTTGGCTTATTCTATCCTTAAGGTAGGGAACAAACAAAAGTTTTACTTTCGTGCAGGAAGTGACTGCACCTCAAATCTTTAACCGGACAACCCTTAATAGTATCCACAAGATAAATATCCTAAAGAAACTCCGAAAAAGATGTCTCTATACTTGCATTTTTATACATGCATTGCTTAATTTTCAAGAATAACCGCACAAATGCAGCGACGAAACTCACTAAGAAACTTCTAACAAGTGAATAATGAGCAGTCATAAAGACAACAGAATTTAGAAGTTACCTTGCTTTTGGAGTCTGCATAATTCAAAGAATCTCGTCCCTACACAAAGTTAAAGGAAAGGAAACAAGTGAAGTATATTTATCCTACACCACTTCAATGCATCCCTGCCCCATGCCTGCATCGAATCGGACAATTGTCACTAGCCGAAACAGAAGAATTCAATGCAAATGTGGGTGAAAAAAATAGAAAATTTAATGAGCTCATATGAAAGGCAAGTGCTCCTTATCATCACATATGAAACAACAATGGCAAAAAAAATATATACATGGCAAACCAAAGAGTATCTTGAAGGAAAGGGCTAAAGCATAAGCTATATCCACTAATTAACCAGACAGTAATGGCTACCCTTCATCTTTACCGCATTAAATGCTACCCAAAACCCTTACTTTCTTTATGGACCACACTCCATAGGACATTATTATAGTCACAAGGGGACCCTACAGCTAAAGGGGAAGGTAACAGTCAAATTTACATAAAAGTACCCCTTTTTTCATGATCTCTTAACACTAACAAAAGGGTTATTGTTGTAATCTAGCAAGTGAACTTTCTTCCTCCATTGTTGCCGTGGAATGAGGACATGAAATGTAAGAAAAAACAAAGCGTGGGAGTTGAAAATTTAGAACACGGAAAAGAAAATGATTTCAAATGCCAGTCGAACCTTTTGTTTATCCAGCGTCAAAAACACAATGTTGAGTATTAACTCGTTTGTTTCCGGGGAAAATATTTTCTGGGGAAATTCCTTTTTCAGCTAAGAAAAGTTCAAAGTAACAAACAAGATCTACTGCAGCTTATGAAAGGAAGAAAAGTTCACCCATTTTTTCTAAATAATAAAAGACTGAAGAGACCAAAAAGAAAAGCTTTTTCTGAGATTCGGTTTCCTTTATACGAAGCTCCTGAATTGAACACAGAGCTCAGCTAAGTTACTTTCAACTCAGAAAAGGAACCTTTTTTTCATCAGCTTCAAAGCAAAGAAGGTGAGAAAAAACAACACAAACAAAACCCTCAACTTGGAACATGAAATGCCGAGAGAGAAGAAAGGAATTGTCTTTTTCCTTGAACACATTTTCTCGGGAACCCAAAGAAGAAGATTAAAAAATGCAAAGTAGAGCTTACCAATACCAAGTGTAGCAATGTAACAACAACTTGTGCAAGGAAAGGAAATGCCGAAATGGATTAAATTCAAAGCTTTGTTAAAAAAAATGTAGGCATTGGGAGAGAGAAACTGGGAATGGATCAAAAGGCTGTAAGTTTCTGGGATTTGTAGAGTGTTGAGGCTTCTTTGCTTGGATAATTTTCTTGGGCGCGGAACCCGAGGGATCGTTGCATCATTGATTTAGTTTATGATTTTGTTTTTGGTAGCTGGTAGGAGTAGGAGCAGTTTCTTTTCAACAGTGAGACTGGAAAAAAAAAAAGAGAAAAAGTGTGTGCTATATTTGTAGTATTAGGCATATTTATTCAAGTATATTTAAATTTTAAAATAAGTTAAGAAAATAATATTAGTGGAAGATTAATTTTTAAAAGGCTTAATCGTAAAATATGTGCTCAAATTATGTTCTTTTTTCAGTTAAGTGTTTAAACTATTTTTCGGTTCAAATTAAAACTTAAATTTATTATGTGACCTATTTAAGGTTCGTCGTTAATTTTTACCGTTAAATATCACGTGTCACCTCTAGAAAAATCTAAAAATATATTTAAAATTAATTAATTTTTAAAAAAACTCTAAATTTTTTAGATTTTACAAAACAACTCCCAAATTTCAAAATCCCTAAACCCCAAAACCTAAATCCCAATTTGGGTCGATTTTGCCATGCTGCCGTCCACCACATCGTTCGTCGGACCACCACGACCATTTCTCCTACCAGCTCGTCGTCGGAAATCGACCGACGTCGTGTGAATCGACAAAATTGTCGAATAATTTTTTCGAATGATTCGCGACGAACGGCGGCAGGAGGGACGGCAAACAGCGTGTGGGTTGTTCAATGAGGGGAAGGCGCTTCATTCCGTCGCCGGCGGCGGCGAGAGTGGTCCAATTTGGGGGTTTAGGAATTTGGGGACTGTTTTAGAATATTTGAAAGTTTCAAGATATATTTTATTTTTGTTTTGTTTTATTAATTTTATTTATTTTTAATATAATTTTTGGAAATTTCAGGAGATGACACGTGTCTTTTAACGAAAAAATTAATGGCGAACCTTAAATGGGTCACAGAATGAAACTTTATGTCCCAATTTGGCCCGAAAAATAGTTTGGACACCTAACTAAAAAAAAGGGAAACTCGGGCACCTATTTGCCTATTAAGCCTTTTTAAAATGAAACTCACTTTTTGTTAGAAAAAAAAATGGAACTCACTTCTTACATAGAGGTAAAAACGTTTTTTAGTCCTCTAGTTTTAATTAATTTCATTTTAGCTTTAAAATGGGTGTTTTTACTTAAAGGCTTAATTACAAAATAAGTGCTCAATTATGTCGTTTTTTATTTTTTGGCTTAACCGTCAAATAGGTGTCCAACCTATGCTCTTTTTTTAGTTAGGTGTTTAAACTATTTTTCGGGCCAAATTGGGACATAAAGTTTTATTCCGTGACTCATTTAAGGTTCACCGTTAATTTTTTCTGTTAAAGAACACATGTCACCTCCAGAAAAATCCAAAATTATATTAAAAATAAATAAAATTAATAAAAGAAAATAAAAATATATCCTGAAAGTTTTAAATATTTTCAAAATAGTCCACAAATCCTTAAACCCCCTAAATCCGACCACTCCCGGTAGCGGCGGCCCCGTTGCTGGCGACAGAATGAAACGTCCTCCTCTCGTCGAACAACTCACACGCCGTTCGTTGCCTTTCCTACTACCATTTGTCGCAAATTGTTCGAAATAACGATTCGCACGCCGTCATTCGATTTCCGGCGACGAGGTGGTGGGGGCAATGGTCGTGATGGTCATGAGATCGATGTGGTGGGCGGTGTGGCAATCGGCGGCGAAATCGGTCCAAATCGGGATTTAGGTTTTGGGGTTTAGGGATTTTGGAATTTGGGGGCTATTTTGTAAAATTTGGAAAAATTAGAGATTTTTGAAAATTAATTAATTTTATTTATTTATAATATAATTTTGGATTTTTCTGGTGGTGACATGTGTCCTTTAACAGAAAAAATTAACGGTGAACCTTAAATGGGTCACGAAATGAAACTTTAAGTCTCAATTTGGCCCGAAAAACAGTTTGGGCACCTAACTGGAAAAAAAAAAGCATAGTTTGGGCACTTATTTGCCTATTAAGCCTTATTTTTTTGTAATAGGCGCCTAAAGTATTTTTGGCTGAAATATGTGCTTAAAGTTTCATTTTTTACTGAAATATGTACATAAAATTTTATTTTTTGTCTTGTTTTAAAGTCAACAGAGACACCTACATTGACAAGGAAAAAAAACTTTAGGCACTTATTTCAACCAAAAATATTTTAAGTACATATTACAAAAAAAAGCTATAGTCTAGGCAAAAAATAGTTAAGCCTTACTTAAATACCATCACCTTTATGACGATTTGCAATACAAATTCGTCAAGTTAGTCTGGCGAGTTTCAATTAAAATATTTAACTAAGTATAGGCCTATTTAAATAACTTTATTCCAGAACAAAAATAAATTTTAGTGAATTCGTCGAACCAATATGACGAGTTAAAGTCAAATAACTAAAGAAATTATGGTCAAAACTCGCAAGACTAACATTACGAGTATAGTGTAAAAGTACTCTCCGAAAAAATAATTTTAGTTGAGTGTCGCAATGTTAAATAAATTTAAAAAAATGTGATATTTAAATGAAAACGCCTTCAAAATGTAAAAATAAAAATGATTTGAAGTTGTCGACTATTTTTCAGATGTGGACAATAACGAAGGGTGACTTTTTCAAACTATGTTTTTTTTATAAGAGGCGTTTAAAGTATTATTTTATTAAAATAAGTATTTAAAGTTTATTTTAGTTAAAAATAGGTGTCTAAAGTATTTTTCGCTAAAATATGTGTTTAAAGTTTTATTTTTAGCTTATTTTTTGATAATCTTACTTCTACTTAGAGGGGAACTCCAGGGGAAGGAAATGTTCATGTTGGGTCTTAAACATGGGATATAAGGGAAGGGAAAGAGAACATGTGAGCAGGTTTGACCAACCGACTATCAACGTTTGTTTTTTATTTAAAGAAGGTTAAATTCGATGATAAGTAAAATCCCTCTCGAAATTAACATGAGATTTCTACGAGCTTTAGCTAAGGATATTTTTGTGGATATTTTTCGAATTCGAACTGTGGAGATAATCCGTGTTTGTTTACTTAAGAAATGAATATATAAGAGAGATAGTTCGAGTGTTCAACTTTGTTTAAACTGGGATGTTTGACTGTCATGTAGTCTATTTAACTTGTAAAACGTTTATGTGTAGTAGTTTTGCTGCTTCTTAATGTTCAAAACCCAGGATTTAGAAGAACGGATTGAATGTCAATATGAACCTTTAATCATCTGTTTCAAGTTGTGTGACAATGAGATAAGGTATTAGATCCCTTAAACAATGTCAAATTTAATGGTTCTTTGTGAATGAAGCAAATTAGATTAGGATGATCACTCTCATAATAGATGTTTGTAATATCTAATCCGGAACAAAAGTCATATGCCCCCTAACTATCGTCACACATAAAAACATTAAAATTTTAAATTTTGAACCATAACTCTAAATTCCAAATTTTAAATCCTAAACCATACACCACAAAAAAATACACCATATTCTCAATTCCATATACCCTAACCTTAGACCCTAAACATAATTTTTAGCGTGAGACATAAAACGAGATACATTTAGGGGCAGACGATTTCCATCCTCTAATCCGGATTAGTCGTCCGGATATTTCGTGGTTATACAAAAAAATAAAATAACTTTTTTAGTTATAAGTACTCACCACTGATAATAATGATGACTAATTTTCACATCGTACGTTCTCTTGTTAAGAGGTAAACGGGTGGACTATATTTTTATTGGTAAATAATAAACTTTTAATCTCATAATTAAAGAATGAGGTGTACAACTACCATAACACATATGATGATTTAAAAATTATGGTGTTTTTAATTATTTATCCCAATAATCCAGTTTGTTAGGAAACGAGTTTTCTAGAGCATTGACAGGGATTCATTTGATAATCACTTTGTTAATTAGAGGAATCGTACGACAAATTCTATTATTTAAATTCAGAATGTGAATGTTGGGTTTCATATTTAATGTAATGTCGATGATATTAATCGACTATAACTCAATCGACTATACTATTTAATTTAAAAATTCAACCAGAAATGTAAAAAAAATGTGAATATATACACTTCAAATAATTTATTTCTGAACGATACGTTTTAAATAACTTAATAAACCACTATTTGATTTTGGTTTTTATGTCGAAGCTTTGTTGTGGGCTTAAAAATGTGAGAATGGTTTTTATTTTATTTGTTTTGGGTCGCTTTGTAGTTTATTGTGGTTCAAGTTTTGAGCGTCTTGGTTGGGCTGTCTTTAGTTTTTATGAATTCACAAGAGTTAATTGTACTATATGTCTTTAAATTATAATTTTTATTTTAAATTAGTCTTTAATTTTTTTAATATTTCAATTTTATTTTTGAATTATGGCTCCTATTTTAAAATGATCCCAAAAATTTGAGTGTTCAAATTTAATCACTAAATTATAATTCTCATTCTAAATTAGTCCTCAAACTTTTAAATATTTATGATTTCACCCTCAAATTATTGTTTATGTTACAATTACATAATACACATCAATATTTACATGACAATCAACAATTTCTATAACTGTTTTACTAACATTAAATATGATTATGATATATTGATAATTTGAGGATGAAATTAGAGTGTTTAAAAGTTTGGGGCCCAAATTAGAATGATGGTCATAGTTTAGGGATGAATTCAAAATGTTCAAAAGTTTGAGGGACAAATTTAGAACGAGGGTCATAGTTTGAAGATAAAATTAAAATATTTACAATTTTAGAGACTACTTTATAACGTTGATCATAGTTTAAGGATATGTAAACCTTTCTTTTGTCACTCAACTAATAGTTTTCTTTTTGTCAATGGCCCATAAACTTTATATGGAAAGACGATGATAATGGTTAGAATTTAAGGTTTAAGATTAAAATTTAAGGTTTAAATGTGAGAGATCTATATTTTAACTTATAACCCTTAAATTCTAACCTTAAATTGTAAATTCTAATCACAACCCCTAAATTTTAAGCCATTAAACACTACATCTTATATTGAATCTCTAAACCCTAAAACTAAGATACTTGTGGAAATTTTTAATTTTCTACCTTAAGAGTATAAAATAATTACCTAATAGTTAGTTATAAAATTAACCCTCAATTTTATACATTATATCAATTTTATCCTGATTCTAAAAAGCAACCCTCAAGCTTTATGCATTAGAACAATTTGATCTTCATCTACATATATTTTTTGTTTTAGAGGTTAGAAGCTGTATTTTATTTGTGCATATGTTTCATTTTTAATTAGGTGAGGTGTTTTGTGTTTTTAGTTGTCTCAATTCGTGAAGATTCTAAGGCCTAAGGTGAAAAACATGGACATATCTAAGCCCCAATGTAAACTGAAGTACATATACTTTCTGTATATATATATTTTTGTCTTGCTGCTCTCTAACCTAATTTTTTTCTCTCACCATTCTCTAACCTTTTTTTTTGCTAGCCCCTCTTTTTTGAAGCGAGAACTACCCTTAAGTCCTCTCCTTTGTTTCCTGCCCGTTTTTAACTCCTACTCAAATTTTCTTTTTCTCCTTTAGGTTTAGAATGGCTTTTTTGTGGACCCTCCATCGTTCGATGAGGGTTTGTCCCTTTTGATGTCGGCCGCGACCTTTCAATAGGTCTTTGAATGGTTTTAAAATGAGGGTTTTTTGGAGAAGAGCTTGGGCTCCCTACTTTCGAGTTGTGGTCGAGACTTTCTTCTCCTTCTTTTCCAGTTTTTAGGTTGTGGATGCTTGTGTCTCTGTTTGCAGGTAGCTCGGAGTCTCTCTTAGTGTGGCGGCCTTCGTTGATGGTGACTCCGCGAAGAAGATGGTGCATGATGAATCTAAGGCTCTAATGGCCTCTTTTCTGTCGATTATGTCTCCTTGGCCTTTGGGCTCAACGATGGGTTTCCCTAACCATTCAAGGTGGCTGTTTGGTGTTAAGACACTTGAGCTAAGACGTCCGATTCTTTCCGGTGCCTATAATTTCTCTGGTTTCTGATTCGAAAGATTTTTTCTACGATCAGGACCTTTGTTCCTGTTGTTTGTTTGGCCTTGTGCCTCTTGTTTCTCGAACATCATGGCCACTTGCTTGTGCAAGCTTTGCTTACCTGGTTTCTCTTCTATAATGGTTGTTTGGTATGAATGAATTTTAATCTGTCAAAAAATATACTTTCTGTATATACATTATGGTTTCAAAGCATACTAAAATTGTAATTGCCAATTTAAATTCTTTCTCTGAATTGTTTATGTATTTTTAAAAGTTTTCACTAATAAGCTTTTAAAACTTTTATTTTTTTGAAAATTTTATAATTTTTGTTTGAACTTTTTTATAATTTGTTTGGATTTTTAAAGACTACGATAAAGTTGTTACAATATATAAATGATGAAAATTTGAACTAAATTAATGTAATGTGTAAAGATTAATGGATAAATTTATTCGATTAGTGACAACAAATTAATTAATTGAGTGATAAAAAAATAAAGTTTATAGTTGGGTGACCAAATAAATTTATCCATAGTTGAGTGATTATAATTTGAATTTGTGTTTTAATTATTTCATTATTTGAAATCAAAATTTTAATATTTTTAATATTTGAAATTTATGAATTTGGCAAAACTTAAACCATCCTTTTTATCCAAGGGCAAAAAAATACAAAACAATAAAATGTTGCAGGTGAGGTTGGTTGGTTGGGTAGGTATTGGGATGGGGTCAGCCACCACCACCCTTTGCCAAACTTTTCTGAAATAAACAAACAAACATTGCAGTTCCTTTTGCTCTGGTTTGGTAAATATTATATACATGGTAAATATTATAACTTTTTTTATAAATTTTATTTTATTTGTATCTATATTTTTAAAAAAATATAAATTTCATATACATATTTATATTATTTTATTATAATTATATTTTAATACCAGTTGATTTAGTGGGAGGAAACATTAAATCTCTCAAAGAAGATCAGAAGTTCGAATTTTGACGTTGTGAATTGAGCAAATTGGATTTGAAGGGTCGCGCCCCATACTAAATCTATGTTGTACCCGATCTGAAGTAGTCAACCAATGAGTTGAACAACGGTGATTATACCAAAAAATCATAGTTATACATTTTTATTTTTAGAAATTTATGATATCCATAAGAACTTAATCAATACTATTTAGAATATAGAGGATGTTGTGAGATATTTGGAATATAGAGGATGTTGTGAGATATTTGGAGATATATAGAGGATGTTGTGAGATATTTGGAGATATAGAGGATAATCCAAATAGAAAGTAATATTTAGAATATAGAGGATGTTGTGAGATATTTGGAGATATATGCAATTTTCAACGGTTTATAGGGAAGATGCTACATGCTCTTTTTTTTAATATTTTCTTCTGCAAATTTATTATGCACTTGAACGCTTTAGGTTAAAAAAAACTTTTCCTTTTTTTTCTATTGAAAAAGAAAATGTGAATTCTCGGTGAGAAAAGTAAAAATTTAGGACAAATAAATTGGAACCATAAACTATTAACTATTAACTGCAAATGTATGGACGATTCTTCTTCACTTGTCTTTTTTCTAATGGTATAAGAAAATAAAACTGGATACATAACCAATTAGTATTGATTTTTTTCAATAAAAAAAACTTTCTGAATTTCAATTATATTATAATAATATAATAGCAATTATGCGTCCATGTAATATTTTTCCTTGTTCACTAATAAATCGACTAATTAAACTCATATTTCTATAATCAATTCGATCCCCCAATTGGATCGGGAGCAAACGCCTACGAAAAGGTCGCTTGGATTTATCCATGATTTCTTTATTCTTTATTTCTAAAAAGAAACCTATCTCTATTTCTAAAATCCTATTTTAATTGTATAAAATTCAAATTAAATTATAGTAAAATTTTAGAATGAACATAATAAACAGGATTTAGTTTGTTTATTTTATTATTATTTAAATATATATATTTAAATATATAATATGTAATAATATAATAATTAATAATATTAATAATAAATATATATAATCAATAATAAATGTAAAAATATGCATTATATATACAATATGCATATAAATAAAATATGCGTTATATATATAATATGCATATAAATAAAATATGTGTTATATATATGTAGCGATGTCCTTTTTTCTCACTAAAAAAGAAAGTGTTTTTTTATTTTGTTTTGAAAATATTGAATTCTGCGTGGAGTTTTTATAAACCCGCATTTTATTTAAAATTGGAGTTGCCACCGGCCACTCAAGGTGGACCGGGCACCGTAGAAAACCAGAGATTTTGAAAACTTGGGTTCGGGAGTCGGTTACGGATGGGGAAGGATTAGCACCCCCACACCGCCCAAAATTGGTACTTTAATAATTACCGCTTTATTAATATTAGACTTTCAGGATTAAAGTGACAATTAAATTAAAATCTGGTTATATGTGCGAGTAAATTTTAAAGACCCCGTTATTCGAGAATAAACGCCCAACCACTATCACTACGCCTGATACTGGCCCCGTTTACGCTCGAATAAAAGGGCACCGCATTGACAAAATATATGTTCGTTATGCAAACTTAAAAAAACATGGCAAATATAAATAAATACATTGCGATAAAAATATAAATAAATACTAACATAATAAAATACTAATATAACATAAATAAGATACTAATCTAAAACATACATACATACATACATACATAACTATTAATTTAACACATAAATAAAAACATATCTAATATAAATAAAATACTAATCTAAAACATACATACATAAATATTAATCTAACTTATAAAAACAAATCTAACATAAATAAAATATTAATATAAAACATACATACATAAATATTAATCTAACTTATAAATAAAAACATATCTAACATAAATAAAATATTAATATAAAACATAAATTTAAAGCATACTAATCTAAAACATAGTTAATAAATTAACTACTACTTCATTAAAGTATAAAAATTACAACATAAATAAAAAGGAAAGAAAATATACCTAACTAGGAGTTCGAATGACGAACCCCAACTGGACCCCACCGAGATCTACCACGACCTCTCCAAAAAATTAACTAGATCGGATCCAAAATAGGACCCCGATCGAACCGGTTAGGGCGAGGGGATCGCCTCTGGCCCTGGGGGTAGCCGAGAAACACTTTGCTCTCTTATTTGGCTACCCAGCCGATTGCCTCTTGCTTCCCAATTTCAATTCCCCCCTTTTATTTTTACCTTAGATTTGGTTTTATAAGCCGATTTTTTTTATCAGAACTAACTACCCCTTATTTTATTTGGTTGTTGCAGATCTGATGAAGGGTAGATGGCCGGGATTTGAGGGTGGTAGGGCATGAGGCGTTAAGGGATGAAGCATGGGTGGCAGGGTATGGGGTAGGGTATGGGATGACAGAGGATTTAGGTTTGATTTAGGGATTTTTTTAGGGTTATTTTGGTTCGGAATGGTGGCCGGCCAAGTTTGACGGCGGCGGCGACGAAGGAGGTCTGCGGTGGCTAGGTTACCATTTTAGGGATTAGGGTTTTTTTGGGTTTTTTGTTTCGGGCCGGGTCGGGTTAAGTTTGGATCTGGGTCGGGTTCGAGTCGTGGATCCGGGTCGGTTTGGTTGAGTTGGGTTAAAACGGGTTATTACAGTTGCCCCCTTTGCTCATTGTTGTGTAACAGCGATAGAGCAAATGTTAAAAATAACCCGTTTTGTCTGGTCCGGCTGAGCTTCTTCTCTTGACGTATGTCTTCATTCTTCGGTAGATCTTCTTTCTCTTTAGCGTATGTCTTTTTCTGAAATTGACGGATCTACTTTGTCACTCTTGGAGGAAGTAAAATCTTCAAAACGGGAGGTAGTCTATTGGGGAAGCAAAATGAGTGCGACTCACTACATTATTGATAATAAGCTAATACCTAAAGAGAGTTTGACCCGGCTGCAATACCGACGAAGGGGCAGGGTCAAAAACTGACAACTTTTCCTTCTTCTTTTTCCCTTTTTTTTCATCATGATAATACGAGAGTAAAAATGACCTGGCTACAACACTGACGAGGAAACTGGGTCGAAAGATAGAGGTTGGACCCCACTACTCCATCAACAGAGAAGTAAGATCGGAGAACGTTGGTAACATGGATTCAACCACCCCATCAGCGGAGAGCAGGATCAGAGGACGACTGCAACTTGGACCTAGCCACTCCATCAGTGGAGGAATAGATCGGGCGATGAAAGTTGAAATTTTTTTAATTTTCATTTTTCTTTTCATTTCATTTTTCTTTTCTTTTCATTTTTTCTTTTTCTAACTTTCTTCTTTTTTCTTTTTTCTCTTTTCTTTTTCTCTTTTTCCTCTTCTTTTTTTTTTTTTTTTTTTTTTTTTTAATTTTACTTTTTCGATTTTTTTCTTTCTTCTTTTCTATTCTTTTTCTTTTTCATTAATAAAAGGGACTTGAAAATCAGTAGAGTTGGGTCTATCAACGGAGAAGCAGAACATTATCTGGAACCATACTACACCATCAGCGGATAAGTAGGATAGCAGCAATTGGGACCTAGCCACTCCATTAGCGGATTACTGGATCGGATAATGACGACCAATAATTGGCTACACCATCAGCGGGGAGCGAGATTAGAGGACGACTGCAGCTTGGACCTAGCCACTCCATCAGCGGAGGACTGGTTCGGATAATGACTACCTGAAACCGGCTACACCATCAGCGGAGAGCAGGATCAGTGGATGACTACAGCTTGGACCTAGTAACTCCATCAGCGGAGGACTGATTCGGATAATGACGACCTAAAACCGGCTACACCATCAACGAAGAGCAAGATTTGAGGACGACGAGGGCTTGGACCCGGCCACTCCATCAGCGGAGGACTGGATTGGATAACGACGACCAAGAACCGGCTACACCATCAGCGGAGAGCAAGATTTGAGGACGACGGGGGCTTGGACCCGGCCACTCCATCAGCGGAGGACTGGATTGGATAATGACGACCAAGAACCTGCTACATCATCAGCGGATAGCAAGATTTGAGAACGACGGGGGCTTGGACCCGGCCACTCCATCAGCAGAGGACTGGATTGGATAATGACGACCAAGAACCGGCTACACCATCAGCGGAGAGTAAGATTTGAGGACGACGGGAGCTTGGACTCGGCCACTCTATCAACGGAGAACTGGATTGGATAATGAAAGTTGATAAATTTTCTTTTAATTTTCCTCATTTTTGATTTTTTTTCAATTTTTGATTTTTTCGATTCTTGATTTTTGATTCTTGATTTTTTCTAATTTTTTTTCAACTCTATTTTTTTTTGACAATTTTCTTTTTTCTTTGAACTATACACAGAAGTAAGACTCGAGAAAAATAGGTTTGGTTGCACCGTCAGCAGAGAAACAAGACCTGAATAGAAATTCGATCTGCTTGGGCAAAGGTTCGGATCTGTTTCACCATAAACAGAGAAACGAGATCTTCAGGATGTCTATACTGTTGTACCATCAGCGATAAAGCAAAATCTGGAAATGTTGACTTCTCAACAATGACGCAGGCAAGATCTGGAAAAGGCTACTTCTATTGCTCTACTGGCGGAGAGGTATGACCTAAAAATGAATAAAAAAACATTAATCAGTAAATGTTCACAAAATTTGTCACTGTTACCTTTTATTGATGTTTCAGTATCCTCTTTGTGTTTGGTCTCCTCCAAGACTAAAGTTGGATGTCGTGTTGTTGCCCCCACGGCTGAGGATGTTCGGTCTCTTTTTGAACATTTTTGTAAGCAAAAATGCATGAATTTTATGCCTAAATGCATGGTGACTTCGGTGTATGCACTTAATCTAAATGTATGACACATGCAAAAATGATTCAATGCAAGATAAATGCAACTACATGCATGAATGTGACGTGATTTTTTCCGATCCTCAAAAGGATGCCACTGACTCCTCACTGGTCCCGTCAGGATCTTGGTTTTTTTTATGCGGCGGTGCCCTGACTTTGTCCTGGGTTCGATCAGCTTTCATCTAAGTGGATACCCCAAAATTTTGTTCATTACATAACATCATCTGACACTGCTCTTGTAACAAATTTGAAACTTTAAGGTGATTCTGTTGCCCCCTAAGTTGGGTTCATAAATTGTGTTGGTTCATGGTAGCTCATTATTTTTGGATTGAGTGCAGTTTTACAGATTGTGCTCAATGTAGACATTTTAGGGGTGCAAGGGTTTGACTCGGCAATGAAGGCTGGACCTTGGCAAAGAATGCCCATAGACTGGGACCTTGTTAGAGGCACACTATTTGTAAAAGATGTGGGGGTGCTTTTAGACATGCCCCAAGACCAAACTTTTGTAAGAGGCTTTGTAAGGTGCTAGATCGACCATCTTCGTTGTATTTAATGGGGCAACCCGAGGATTAGTTTTATTATTATGAAAATGAATGCATGCAAAATGTGTCCTAAATCGATGCAATGCAGAATTAAGATTGTGATGATGTTGTGCAATGATGCAGGTGAACTCAGTGCGATGAGAATAAAATGAAACGAGTTAGTACCAAATAAAACGATTAAATAAAACAAATAAAAATAGAGTAATAAAAAAATTGTACATAAACAAGAAATAAGGCACCAGAGCCTAAATAGGGTGACCACTAATCGGGCAGAGTTTCACATGGCTCTAAAGGGTTGGCTCCTACGGCTCACTATATGCAGTTTTAGTGCTAAGAGGTACCCGAATTGTAGGCTCTTTTCAACCGGGTTCAACTCAGGGGGACCCATTCGCTTATACCCATACGAAGGAACGATATCCTCACGAAAGTATAAGGTGCTCGAGCCCCGAAGGTACTTGCTAGGCCCATACGGGAGAACGATATCTCCACGAAAGCATTAGCGTTTTCCCCCACTTAAAAAGAACATGTTTATATGCCATATTTTAAATGCGTCAAAATAAACGCGCAATTATAACTGAATGTTACTTTAATAGTCACTTTAATCCGGGATTTCCAATATTAGTAAAGCGGTAATTATTTGAAAAAAGCTCGTCTCTCATTTGTTTTTGAAAAAACAAAAATATCCCCAGCGGAGTCGCCATCTGTAGCGATGTCATTTTTTTCTCGCTAAAAAAGAAAGTGTTTTTTTATTTTGTTTTGAAAATATTGAATTCTGCGTGGAGTTTTTATAAACCCGCATTTTATTTAAAATTGGAGTCGCCACCGGCCACTCAAGGTGGACCGGACACCGTAGAAAACCAGAGATTTTGAAAACTTGGGTTCGGGAGTCGGTTACGAATGGGGAAGGATTAGCACCCCATACCGCCCAAAATTGGTACTTTAATAATTACCGCTTTATTAATATTAGACTTTCAGGATTAAAGTGACAATTAAATTAAAATCTGGTTATATGTGCGAGTAAATTTTAAAGACCCCGTTATTCGAGAATAAACGCTCCAACCACTATCATTACGCCTGATACTGGCCCTGTTTACGCTCGAATAAAAGGGCACCGCATTGACAAAATATATGTTCGTTATGCAAACTTAAAAAAACATGGCAAATATAAATAAATACATTGCGATAAAAATATAAATAAATACTAAAATAATAAAATACTAATATAACATAAATAAGATACTAATCTAAAACATACATACATACATACATAACTATTAATTTAACACATAAATAAAAACATATCTAACATAAATAAAATACTAATCTAAAACATACATACATAAATATTAATCTAACTTATAAAAACAAATCTAACATAAATAAAATATTAATATAAAACATACATACATAAATATTAATCTAACTTATAAATAAAAACATATCTAACATAAATAAAATATTAATATAAAACATAAATTTAAAGCATACTAATCTAAAACATAGATAAACAAAAAAACACAATTTTAAATTAACTACTACTTCATTAAAGTATAAAAATTACAACATAAATAAAAAGGAAAGAAAATATACCTAACTAGGAGTTCGAATGACGAACCCCAACTGGACCCCACCGAGATCTACCACGACCTCTCCAAAAAATTAACTAGATCGGATCCAAAATAGGACCCCGATCGAACCGGTTAGGACCGAGGGGACTGACCCTTGGCCCTGGGGTAGCCGAGAGCACTGCTCTCTTATTTGGCTACCCAGCCGATTGCCTCTTGCTTCCCAATTTCAATTCCCCCTTTTCTTTTTACCTTAGATTTGGTTTTATAAACCGAGATTTTTTTATCATAACTAACTACCCCTTATTTTATTTGGTTGTTGCAGATCTGATGAAGGGTAGATGGTCGGGATTTGAGGGTGGCAGGGCATGGGGCGTTAAGGGATGAAGCATGGGTGGCAGGGTATGGGATGACAGAGGATTTAGGGATTTTTTTTGGGTTATTTTGGTTCGGAATGGTGGCCGGCCAAGCTTGACGGCGGCGGCGACGAAGGAGGTCGGCGGCGGCTAGGTTACCACTTTAGGGATTAGGGTTTTTTTTTGGTTTTTTTGTTTCGGGCCGGGTCGGGTTAAGTTTGGATCCGGGTCGGGTTCGAGTCGTGGATCCGGGTCGGTTTGGTTGAGTTGAGTTAAAACGGGTTATTACAATATATAACTAATTATATACTTAATATATTATAACCTAATGTCATAATTTTCTGTCATATTTTCTATCCTCGGGAACATTGATCACTTCAGACGTGTCAATTGGGCAAATGCGTCCATAATGACTAGGATGGATATCTCGTATTTGAAAATTAGCAGTTCGCCCGGTCAAGCCTCCGAGGCCCAAGTAACTCAATTTTCTCCCATGAACTATATGTGTCAATGGATTTATTTGATTCAAAACTTGAGACAATAGATGTAATCTGAAAAAGGATTCATAAGTGGTTGTTAATGGAATCGAAGTTACCAAATTCTGAGGAGTCGGTATCAATTTATGCCTAATTGCTCCGTAAATAGTTTCTCTAACTATATTTTCTAAACGAACCATGGCCAATAGCATCTTCCCCGTGCATAACCCTGAATACCCCCAACACTCCCTATATTCCAAATATTATTTTCTATTTGAATTATTTTCTCAATTTTACCTATATCCGGTTATTATTATATTTACATGTTTAAATGTTTAAAGGTTAAATATTTTGGAAATGGCCAGCAATCATAACCTGCACATGCCAACTAAGGGAAAATTATATTATAGCCCTTTCCAACCACATTAATAATCATCTTAATTAATCAAAATCACACATTTTATCATTTTTCATGTTATTTTTATTAAGAAAATCTTCACTCATATTTTTATATTAAAATTTAAAAACAATTCGGATGAGGGCGAAATTCTCCGGATATTGTTGTGGGGAAAATAATTCTCTAAACATTGCACTAGTGTTTTTATTTTTCGACTTATGGTATTTGTTACCGTAAAAAATGAAGTCGGCTTAAGTACATATTAACTTCATCGTGCAGTTTTTTATTAAAATGAACTTTCAGATTTTTTAAGTTTTAAATTTTATAAAAAATTAATATTTTTATAATATTTTAGAATGCATATACAATATATGTAATAAATAAGCATGAGATGTGATGTAGTGGTTGCTCACCTCATCTCTTAACCATAAAGTCAAGAGTTAGATCTCTACCCATGAGAATGGAGTACATTTCATGGCCAGTCGTTTATCTCTTAGTGAGAACACCCGCTGAGAGAAGATTAATCATTGCTATCGACAGTGATATCTTTGATCTAAAATTTTTAAATATTTTATTATTTATTTTTTTGAAATTTTATATATTTTTAGATATATTTATGAATTTTTATATATTTTTTGAATATATATATATTTTCTTATAAAGAAATGCCACCACGTGATGTATTTTCATTGGTTGAAATTTTTACTTCGGTTAATTTTTTAGATAAAACTTATAATAAATAATTTTGTTTATTTAGAGAGAGAAATTAAGGGTGTGTAAAATTCTATTTGAAAAATCAAATTATTTTACTTGATTTGTAATTTTGACTTCGATTCAAAAAAATTAAATAAAATTTGGGTTATAAAATATAAATTCGAATAACTCAGAATTTTTAGTAATTAGTGAATCGATTTTCAAGTTTGAGTCAAATCTCACAATTCTGCCTGATATATATCACATATGAAAAAAATACGAAGAAATATATGTGTTTATATATGGTTATAGAAAGCCGTTTAGATTGAAACTAATTAACCGATCGAACCGAAATTTTGGTCGGTTAATCGGTCGGTTAATTAGATGCTAGATCAGTTAACGTTTAATTTTTTTTGAAGTTCGGTTATCGGTTAATTCGGTTCGAAACAGGTTAATTAACCAAATTAATCATAATATATATATTAATCATATATTAAACTATGTGAAAATTAACCGAATTAAGTGAAAATTAACCATATATATATATAACAAAAAATATAGGCATTCCATAGTTAATTTTTTTTAAAAAAAATTCAATTCGGTTAACGGTTCAAGGGTTAAAAATTTCGATTAATGATATTTAGCTAATTCAGTTAGGCCAATTAACCTCATTAACTGATTGAACACCCATAGGTAAAATGAATGGTTGAGATTAACAGTAGGATATGTGAAGACTATCATATAAAAAAATAGTAAAAAATTAATTTCAACTATCCATTTTATTTATTTAGCAATCCAAAAATATGTAAGTGAATTATAACCCTATATCTACATTTGAATAATTGAGAGCTCACATGAGCATGATAACTTATCATCATCACTAAAAGCAATTACTTAGTAACTTTCAAACTGTTCATATTTTAAGTAATCAGTAGCTTCGTTCAAACTACACAACACAATTGATAAAGGGCGTGTCTAACGTAAGGCAGGGTGAGGTGCGGTTATTGTGTGATACCAACTAAAAATATTATAAAATATAGAATATGGAACTAAAAATATTACATTGTTTGATAATATTTTTAGTTGGTGATTAAGTATCGAAACTTAGCTTCGAGTATCGATACTTTTATCGCTTCTGATAACAGTTTAAGATTTTGTAAGTATCAATACTATGCGAGACACAACTGAAAATGTTATAAAAAATGTAACATTTTTAGTTCCTTAGTTTCTAATTTATAATATTTTTTGTTGGTGTTGCACCGTAGCCGTACCGCAACTATGTCATACCGTAGACTTACCCATTGATAAACCCTAAAGTCAATTACAAAGTCAACACAACTTGGAGCAGATAATTAAAGACATCCAATCTCTTCTCCTAAGTTTTAGGTTTTAGTTCCAATAACAACAATCTCAACTTCCCCTTTCCTTAAGTAAAAATTGTTCAAAAAAAGTCGAACACAAAATCTTCTACTAATTCATATCATTATACGATGAGTCTACCACGCTCGACGAACAGCGCTGAGCACCACTAACGATGAGCACCGCTGAGCACCATTAAATTAATTTATAAAGATTAAATATCTAAAATACTCAACGTATAATTATGAATTATTTAAACATATAATTATGAATTATTTAAAATAAATTATTAATTAAATTATTATTATATATAATATTTTATTTTTTAAAATGATTGGATCAAATACCAACCTTAGTCAATTAAAAAAATAAAAACTCGAAACCCGAACCCAAAAATACTAAACCCTAAACCCTAAACTATAAACCCTAAACCCTAAATTCAAATTTGGGTTTATGCTTTAGGGTTTTGGGTTTAGTGTTTTCGGGTTTCAGGTTTCAGATTTTTGGTTTAGTGTTTTAGGTTTATAGTTTTGAGTTTTGGGTTTAGTGGTTGGTATTTGATCCAATTATTTTTTAAAAAATAAGATTAAAAATTATATATATTGGAAAATAATTTAATTAATATTTTATTTTAAATAATTTATAATTATATGTTGAAATAATTTATAATTATATATTTAGTCCTTCAGATTTTTAATCTTTATTAATTAATTTAATAGTGCTCAGCAGTACTCATCATTAGTGGTGTTCAGTAGTGCTCGTTGAGCGTTGTAGAATTTTCATATTATTAACAAAATACATGGAAATCTAGGGTATTTATGTGATGGCATAAAGTCAAGAATAGCCCTAACGTTTGACCTTTTGGTCACTTTAGCTCATATTCTTTTTTTGGTGCAAACAACTACCTAACGTTTCATTTTCGTTTAAAATTCACCCTCGTTAGATGGAAATCATCAGTCAACTAGCAGTCAACGCCCCTTCGTTGACATGTCTACATTGCATGATTTGCTGAAATAAAGATTAAAATTGAGTGTGCTGGAAATTAAACCCAAGCGTTAGGATGAAAGACACAATGCCTGACTACCAGGTTAACCCAATTATCTATTTAATTTTTACCAAATATTATATTTATCACATTCATTACTATCTATTTGTATTACTTTTCCCTCACCGTCGATTATCCACCAATGTATTTAGAAATGAATTTAATATTAATTCTTATTACATTACAAAGGGATGGTCTCAACTCAATGCAGGTATAGTTTTCATTAAAAAAAATTGCAAGACTTTTGTATACGAAGAGTCGAACATCATCAAACCAACTGTATCTCTTCTAAGGAGAAGGTCGTATGTTGGTCCCTTCTTTGAGTCATATTTTCCCTCTAGAAACTATTGAGCTTCGCAAGACTTGTGGTTTTGCATATATGAACAACACAGTGTTTAGAATACTTGCAGGTGATTGCAACTGTCGGGTTCTTGAACCAAAAGCTTGAGATCCCAAAAAAATTAAATTCACGGTGGGCTTCCATAATCGAGAGTTGCTTTCTCAGGTGCTTATCTCCTTGTAACTTTAACATATTTGCTTTCATTTTTAGATCCAAACTCTCCTTGTAATGTAATAAGAATTGATATTAAATTTATTTTTGAATGTATTTAGGGGGTAATCGATAATGAAGGAGAAATTAATAAGAATAGATAATAATGAATGTGATAAATATAATATTTAATAAAAATTAAATAGATAATTGGGTTAGCCTGTGGTTAGCATTATGTCTTTCATCCCCAAAGCTTAGGTTCAATTCTAAAATAGTAAAATAATATAAAATAGATAAAATAGTATAAAATAAATACTAAAAATAATAATTATTTTAAAAAAATAGTAATACTACGTCAGCATCGTCATGTCAGCAATTCATGTCATGTAGACATGATACGTCAGCAAATGACATTAACCGTTAGTTGACTGACGGTTTCCATCTAACGATGGTGAATTTTGAACAAAAATAAATAGTTAGGTGGTTGTTTGCACACAAAAAAAAATGAGCTAAAGTGACCAAAAGGTCAAATATTGAATGTTATTTTTGACTTTATGCCTTACGTGATTCCCAACTAAGAAGGACATGCGTAAGAGACCCAAAGCCAGTATCATCATTAAAGACCCTAATATACGAGAAATTATTTCGTGAACCCGATTCACCATGTCATTCATGGTTCTTATTCACTAAAAATCAATCAATTATTTTTTTTCATATCACTAATCTATTTATAATCAATTTTTATGTAACCTCTCGTTCTCTATTTACATGACATAAAAAAATAAAAAATTATTATTAAAAATGACATAAAAAAGTAAATAGACTACTTTTTAATGGACGAGATAGTGGGCTAGACCCGATAATAATTTTTCCATACATACCTATGTAATAATAAAAACCTGCATCTCTTGACAAAACACCATTTCATTGCATTAACTTACAAGCAGCATCTCTCAGCAGAGCAAAAAAGGAAAAAAAGAAAGAAAAAGACCCAGAAAAATGAGAGCAAGCAACCATTTGACAGGGTTACTAAACTTCATGACATTTTTGCTGTCAATCGTAATCTTAGGCGGTGGAATATGGCTGAGCAGCCGAGCCAACAGCACCGATTGTCTCAAGTTCCTACAATGGCCGTTGATAGTCATAGGAGCCTCCATCATGGTGGTTTCCTTAGTCGGTTTCGCCGGCGCCTGTTACCGGAACACCTTCTTGATGTGGCTTTACCTCTTCGTTATGTTCTTCGTCATCGCGGCGCTCATCGGGTTCATAATCTTCGCTTACGCCGTGACCGACAAAGGGTCGGGTCGGCCGGTGATGAACAAAGGTTACTTGGAGTATTACTTGCCGGATTTCTCCGGCTGGCTCCGGGACAGAGTGGTGGACGAGGGGTACTGGGCTAAGATCAGCTCTTGCATAAGGGATTCCAAAACTTGTAGCAAAATGGGAAGAAGCTTTAATGGCGTCCCTGAAACTTACGACATGTTTTCCATGAGGAAGCTTTCCCCTATTGAGGTATGCAAATTTTTTTTACCAACTTTTATTACACGTTTTTACCATATTTACTGTTTTGATCAAAAGTAGATCCATTTTAAGGTATATTTTTTGTTCATAGAAAAAATTCGAGACCAAATATGAAAAAATCTAAGTTCAAATTGATCTCAAACTTAATCCGATAATTTTGAAAATTTAAATTTATTTCACTTAATTACAAATTAATCCTCAGGTTACCCTTTTTGTGATTTTTTAAAATTAGTATTTTTTTTCTAAGTTTGATAATGATATAAAATACTGGACCACAATGGACGGTGGCCTCATGTGGCAAACCCATAATTATGTGTCATCTCTCCTAATCTCGGTCTCAGAAATGGGAAATTTCTTATTTTAATTTTGAAATTTCGAAAATGAAAGTCCCAGAATGATGTCGGTTCAATTATTTATATTATAATTATATTATTAATTACAATACTTTTATGGAATTTATTAATTATAATATTATTTATTGTTGGCGATTTAGATTTGATGCATAAATGCACGCCATACTTTATGATTGAATAATTTAATCCAATTGACAGTTATTCACACACTTATGGGCATAAAGTGTGCGCTCGTTATAAAAAACGTAAAATACACAAATAGACATTAAATTATCTCAAAAAATATAAAATAGTCACTAAATTTTTAAAAGTTATATAATGAGCATTAAATTTTAATTTTTATTACAAAATGATTACTGAGCCGTTAATTGTTAATTGTCATTCATTGAATGACGTGACAATTATAAAAATTTGAATAATAACTTATTTAATCTCCCATATTTACACATTCAATCAATTTAATCCTAATTTAACTCTCATTCTTGCTGTCTAAATTGATTGAATGTGTAAATATTGGAGATTAAATGTACTGTTATACAAACTTTTATAACTGTCATGTCACCCAGTTAACAACAGTTAACGATTCAATGACTATTTTATAATAAAAACTAAAGTTTAATGCTCATAATGTAACTTTTGAAAGTTTAGTGACCATTTTATATTTTTTTGGGATGGTTTAGTGACCGTTTATGTATTTTACCCTATAAAAAATTAAAAAATATATAAATATATACTATAACGTAATCCTATCATTATATTAAAAAAAATTATTTGCCGAATATTTTTACCAAAATTTATGGAGTGATTCCCGCTATACTCCTTCAAGTCTTCACATGGTGGGTTCTTTTCTTTTTCAAACTCTTCTTTTTATTTTATTAATAAGGTGGGTCTCAATTCATATTTTTTTCTGGATTAAAGTATATTTTTTAATTTAAATTAATTTATAGTTTCATATAGTAATTCTATATTTTAGGGTCTGATTGTATTTTTGTTTAAATTAATATATTCTTTGGAACAATTATTGAGTTAAAATAAAATATTAGCATGTATATTTGGAGTAACTAACTAATGTGGCCATAACTTCTTAATTGTAGTCTGGTTGCTGCAAGCCACCTACAGACTGTGGCTATGTCTACATCAACGAGACGCTATGGAGCCCTGGTGGAGGGCTGGTCGGGTCCGACCTCGACTGCTCACGGTGGAACAACGACCAACAGATGTTGTGCTACCAATGCGACTCATGCAAGGCCGGTGTGCTAGGCAGCCTCAAGAAAAGCTGGAGGAAAGTCTCGGTGATCAACATCGTTGTGCTTATCCTCCTCGTGATCTTTTATGTCATCAGCTGCGCGGCTTTTCAAAACAACAAGAAGATCGATAACGACGAACCGTACGGTGAAGCGAGGATGACCAAAGCACAACCAAGTAGGATCCACCTATAGAAAAGATAGTTTACAATCAAAGACATGTAATGGAAGCTTTACGTTTGTTGAGAGTATATGTAATGTTTTAGGATTTTTTGTATACCATTTTAGGTCTGGTTTGTGTAAGAAACAATTGAACTTGGATTTGGTTCGATTTTTTATTTTATCTTATGGTGCAAGAATATGAAAATTAAAATCAAAATTTAGGGTATGTTGTAAATTTATAGTTTAAAGGTATTTTAACGGCTGAACTTACAATAAATAATCAATTTAGTCTCTCCATAAAAAACGCACTTAATTAACCCTTTAAATAATCCTTTGATCGACGGAAATCATTGTTAACCGTTATAATACTAGTGTGGCGACCAACAATACTGACACGAATCAATATTGATGAAGTTTAAATTTTCAAAAGTTTACATTTACAACTTTATACTAAACAAAGAATATGAATGAAAACAGACTATATATTTATCTAAATCCCAATGTAAAAGATTCTTGGAAACAATGACAATTTCAATAATATGGTCATTACAAATGTAAAAACCCCAGTTTTGTGGGTTTTGAATACGTTCTTCCCTTTAATCTTCGTCAATCTGTAGTTGTAAATACCGCTGTGATTCGAAATCATGTATGGACCACTTGCTGTACCTGTCTTTCACTGTTATGAGAAAAGCTTTGTTCGCAGTCCGCTGCATCTGTCAGCAGAATCGGCTTGCTGATTTTCTGTTAATGCAAAGGGATACCAGTTAATCCAATGGAACCGATGGATAACACAGCAAAATCGTGTGTTCGACGAATTCGATAGCAACATGAGTTTATTGGAACTTCAATAAGTGAGCATTACAAAACAGAGGGTCTTACCTCATTTAGTAAGCAATCACCTTGTTGTTCAAGTTCACGTATATGTTGCATTGTCATCCCGAACCATTCATCGATCCAACCAAAACAATTCCGGTGACTTTCAATGAAAAGAGCCCGTTCGCCCTACATAGTAGATATGTGATGTAAAGTTGCTGCTATTTTGTATGTAAAAAACGAACTGGACCTGTACCGAATAATCTACAGTTTGAAGTTAACATCTAAAAATCGAAGTTCAAGAAATTTTACCGCTAGCAAAGCTTGTTCAAGTCGATAACCAAAACCCCAGTACGGTGCATCTATTGTCACCAATTTATATGCTGTCATTACTGGACTGCAATTCTCCTGCAAATATGAACATCACGAGGCTCAATATGTTGCCTATATACGATCCTAAGAAATACGACATGTACGCGTAAGGCTAGTGACTATTGCTTTATGATGAGGGAACGGAAGGAGAAAGTTGGGGTGAAGGCAAACATAAGTTCCCTGAAATCATGATTGAAATTTGAGCAAAAGTATAATAAAACACCAACCTGCCATCCATCCAAAAGTGGACCACGGCCGGTTTTCGCGGATTTGAACTTGGAAAAGTCGAAATTGCTACTTCCAATTGCATAACTCCAATAATCTGTTTCAGCTGAAGCAATATCGATGGTTTCCACTTGTCTGGCAGCCAGTTGTTCTTCGTTTAAACCATGCACCTATTTGTAAAACTCATAGTTAAGATATGCAAAAGTACAAAGAAAAAAGAAGAATCTTCAAGAAAGAACAAAAAGACACAAAGCAGCTTCCCTTCAAATCGGAACTTCCAAAACATATCTAATTACCGATGCCGATGCCAAGACTAGATTTACAAAGAAATGGGCTAAATAGGACGACTTTCAAAGAAACTCACATTTTCCGACATGCCATTGTCCGCCCTATGGACGGTCTCGATTGTGAGAGAGAACTTTGTAAAGTATGGGCACTGCAAGAATACAACACTTATGAGGGCATGATTCAAAGGAAATCAAAACATTAGTCATAAACATCCTAAAAAATGTCAGAGGGAAGCAAAAAAGTACCTTGATCACTGAGAAATACACAACCCGATTCGTAAACAACAGAAGAAAGATGTCAATACAACTTGTACAATAAATCGAGAAAAGCGAAAGAAAACCAAAACAACAACGAGTCTAAAGTACATTGCAAACCTGTTTTACATCTTGGGTATGCATTCCATGCTTCCTCTTGCATTACAAGAGCATCGGTCGGAGCAATACTCGTAAGCCAAGCAGGTGCTTTGCTGCAAACATTAGTGCAAAGATAAGAAACACACACAAAAAAAGGCAACAACAAAAGAACCATGGTTCCACTTCCATCTCAATGAAGCAAAGGCCAGAATTTAGGCAGACACACAAACACAATACATGCATACATAGGACCTTGGAAGGTTTATCAATGTCTACAACAGCACTAGATAATTAAGAATTGATTCAATTGACAATATAACAGATCATGTTGAAGTACAAAGGAAAATGAATTACCTCTGCAAACGATACACTTTAGAAGTGTATTGACCTTTTCCAAATTCATCATCTTGGAAAGGTCTGTTCTCCTGAACTTCAACACCTTCAGCCCCATTTGAACTCTGCTGCTGCATCTTCATCACCATGTACATTTGGGATACCTGATACTGAAAATCAAACATGGTGATGATCAGCAAACAAAGAAAGAAAAGCACAGAATTTCAATACCTTCATTGAATTACAAGTTTTGAAACTTTTTAGCTAAAGTTTACCTCTTCCAAAGACATAGGCATGACAATTCGACTTCAGATTTTCCATAGAAAAACGAATCAAAAGTTAAGGAAAACAAAAAAAAAAAACAAAACTTTAATAAAGTAAAAGAAAACCCATGTAAGAAAAAAGGATACAATTCCTTGAGTTGAACCATTTGTCTTGAATTACCAATCAAACTCCTCGGGAAATTTGCAGGCAAACAAAACTGTCTTTCTGGGAAAACAAAGAGATGGCGCAAAGAAGAGAACATAAAAGAGAAGCTTTAGAGTTGGGGGTTTAAAATGAAAATTAAATTGTTGATGGCGTAGAGAATAAATTCCAATAAAATGGCCAGCGAAGTATTACCAGGTCCAATTACGCTTTTTATTGATTTTATTATAGGCAAATTATGCAATTGCCCTTGTATTTAGATTAAAATTAGACATTTAGTCCCTGAAATTAATATAATTTACATAGGATGATATTAAATAGGGTGTATAGAATTTGAGTATTTGAATAACTATTTTAATTTGTTAGAGACGTGAATTTTTATAAAACTAAACTTTATAACAATACTAAAACTTCAATAACTTATTTTTATTATAATTATTTAATATTTTTTATATTTGGATCTATTATATTGATTTGACAATTTTAATAGTTTTAAAACCTAATATGACATTTTCATTGGCATTAAAAAGCTATTAAATTAATTTAAGATATTTCACGAATTATTCGCTTTGTAGATTAATAGAAAAGGGGAAAGAAATAGCAAATACAATAAGAAATAAACAACCCTTAATGATTAAGTCTTTAAATTTCATTTTACAAGGGATACTAACATAATTTGTCCTTTGTTTGATAGCTTTGGAACGACGTCGGATTTTTCGAGGAAAGAGAAACGGGAAGTACAATGCGGACGCTGACCGTTGACTTTTTTGGTTTGGGTGCTTTGTCGGCTTTGACTGGTATTACGATCAAGCATGCGAGTAAAACCAGAAATGTCAAGGTATTATGATTATTACTTATTTTTTGGCCCTCAAATTTTTTGTTTTTTAAAAAATTGAACTAATTAACAAAAAGGTAACAAATTTGTTAAAATAGCATAAATTATTTCTTTATTTTGTCAAAGTTTTAACATATTTTTTTTTATAAATTTTAAATATTTTTAATAAAATTTAAATATATTTATTTATAATTTATAATTTTATCATTTTTAAATATTGTTTTTGAACTTTTACGCAAAATAAAAAAAAAACTATTTGATGTTGGCATTGATAAAAAGAAAATATTGTTAATCCAAGCTTAACAAATTTGTTACTTTTATCGTCATTTGAGTCAATTTGAAAAAATATAAAAGCTTTAATAAACCAATAATATAAAATAATAATATTTTGTAAGATATTTTTAAGGAAAATACTTTGATACACAAGCTTATGTAAATTAATGCGCAAGCCTTTCAAATTTAGTGTTTAACGATTTAGCGTGTAGGGTGTAAATTTAAGTTTTATGGTTATAATTTAAAATTTAAGGTTTAGGGTTTAAGGTTTAGGTTTTAGTGTGCTAGGGCTTTAGGTTAAGGTTTAGAGATGATTTTTTTCTTAAATAAAAAAAACGAAAGAGTTATAGACATCGCACGATGTTCTTAGTTATGCTTGGCGGCTCGATTATCATCGTGTTGAGTTGAAGATTGATAGTCTAGGCATTGTTCAGATTCTCAACGGTGAATCGCTAATGTTATCAGGAGATGCGCTTGTTAGTAGATTATATAAGGTCCTCAATCGAGACTGGACGGTGCGAATTTTGCATATTCTCCTAGCTGAAAATGGTGTGGCCGATAGTCTGGCTCGTCTAACACGGGGAAGGGAAGTTGGTGAGATGGTTTATGCGCAACCACCGCCTAAAATAATTCCGTTACTTCGTGCGGATTGTAGTGTCTCTTAATATTTTGTTTTCTTTGTTTGGTTCATTATAGACGTTGTGCTTTGGTTGAATAATTAATCGTTTCCTTTGTAAATATCACTATAAATACTCTTTTTCTCCAGTTAAATTTAATTTTTTTAATAAAACTTATAGTGATACTCCTTTTCACATAAAAAAAAACTATCTCTCCAAATTATTTATCAAAGTAGCACATTTTTTATGAGGACGCAACCTACATGACAAGCTTTATGGAAAGTTCTCCCTTTAAGTAGCACCTTTTACGTGGCATCATCCATAGAAGATAAGTTCGCCAAAAAAAATGATTTTCCTAAATAAATTTAAAACTAGTAAATAATAAAAACCTAGTATGAAGGTAAGAAAGGAGGAAAATGCTTTCTGAGAAACATACCTCTCTCATGTCACGTTGGCGAAAAACATTTTCAGAGTAAATTTTTTGTAAAACGACGTTGATGGAATGATATTATTTTGATAAATAATCTAAAAATAATGTTACTCCCTTAAATAAAAAAGGGAAAGGTGTATGTTGGGGTAAAAACGTCTTAATTTTCTAATTTATTAAAATGTTAGTAATAAACATAAAAATACCACAAATAAGATTATAACTTATTTAATATTAATTTTAACATTTATAATTATTTTATTAAATCGACTGAAACTTTATTAAGAATTAAGAAATTCATGGATTTGAATTTTGATTTAATTTTTTATTTTTTTATTTTATAGGAATAGATTCTAAAACACCAAGTTGCGACAGGTAGAAGTAAACGAAAAGAAATTTCAATTTTGGAACACCAATTCAAGAAAAAACAATTCCTTTTTGTTTTTTTGTTTCATATTGAAGCCATGGAAGCTTCCTACGAGAAATCAAAAGAAAAGCATTCAACATCATTAAGGCCGCCTAAAGGTTAAAACATTGTTTGGTCAAAGCTGTAAAGTGAAATCAATAACAAATAGACTTAACCAATTCATGAAAATAAATGGAAATTAACCGATTGTTTCTTTTGTCTTCCCGGTTTCAAATCTTTTATCTTGATTGATTCAAATCGATTTGTATGGTTCACCTCGTATAGGTGAGTGAACCCACTACCTATTAATCTAATAGAATTGGAGAATTATTTTAATAATATTTTTTAGTATTTAATTTAAATTAGTCAATTAATAGGTTATATATTAACCGTTATAAAAAGTCGAAAGTATTCGATACATTTGATTCTAAATTTTAAATTAAAATACTATTAGTCAAGAGATGTGAATTTCAAATGAACACATGAAGAAGATAAGTTAAGAAAACGATAATTTGGGAATTTTCTTCGAGAAGAGTGGAAGAGTAACAATGTAGGCCAATATTCTGATTTGAGCCACCACCCCTTCGTGGGTTTATATAGCCCAGAAGTTCTCTTCAAATGGACCCTAGAAAGTTCAATTTGTTAGAGATTTTGGGTATCTGTTTTGGGCTGGTTATAACCGCATTTCTCGGCCAATTTCGTGACTTTGTGAAAAATATTTTGATATACAAATTGTATAATTTTTTAATTGAAAAGAGAATCATAAATTAGGTTTTTACAAACCGGAGATTCAAAACATCTCTTTTAAGAAGAGGAAGCAAATTCGCTGATGGTGAATCCAAATAATTCAAAATATGATGAAGAGTGTCTGAACTCTTGGCAAGCATGTCTGCTGGCAGATTACCTTCTCGTGGAATTCAGTTGATGTTAGTTATCCAACCTCTTTGTTGGAGCTCGACAATCGAACGAACAAGTGGAATCGAGCTCCGACTAGCTGTTAGGTCGCGCAAGAGTTTAGTTTATGCAAATTTGTCAATTTTAAGATTTAAGAGTTTAGTTTAATTTAGAATTCATGTGTTTAGAAGTTGAGTTTATGATTTTATGATTTAATTTTAGAACTTATACTTCAAACATAAAGAGTTGTATAAAATTTTACACACTACTTATATATCAAAATATAATTCTTAATACTAACAGGGTTGGTCCAAATGATAAATAATTTGGTATCGCTTAAGTAGGTATTGAGTTTGAGACATTGTGTATATAAAAAATCTCTACTGAAAAACTCTCTCATTAAAGCTAAATGTGCGATGCATATCAATCCGAAAAATAAAAAAATGATATCAGACTATGCTTGCTTGTAGCAGCATCTTCAAAGTTTGTAGGAAACTGGTTAAAGTTAATCTCATCAACCAGAGTTCACGTTAGGAAATACAAAGAAGGAATCTTATTTGAGGAATTCCAAAGTCCTCCCCCCTTGATTCAGTTTAAAGATCATGGAAGTTAGATTTGTGAGTGGGTCAACTTTTCTCTTTTCCTCGGACACAGGAATTGGTAAATTCTTCAATAATAATCCTTGCAATGGTAAAAATTATTGGGTGGGGGACTCGGTCAACATCTTTGGCAATTTTTTCTACAGCTAATCATAAGTTGCGGATAAAGAATTAAGGAGTATTCAACAGACGTCGAATTCTTTTGTGGATTTAACAATGAGTTAGTTTAAGTGATAAGTATTTTGATATTGTTTAAGTAGGTCCCGAATTCAAGATGGTGTATGTAAAAAAATTTACTGGAAGATTTACTCGTAAAGATAGGTGTGCGTCGCGGATCAATCCGGATTAATTAGTGCAAAACCTTGAAAACCGAAAAAGCAACAAAAAAAATAAGGCTTTAGGATATTAAAAGCCCTTAAATTTTTGAAAAAAATAATTAAGCTCCTAAACCTTTTTGCACCAAAGTAAGTCTTTCTACTTCAAAATTTCATCAATTCACACATCATACCAATGTTGACTATTAAATCAAATAGTTTTTTTGACCAGTTGGTGTAACGTGTTGTGTTATAACGTTATCACTTGACATTTAAAAAACATTTTATTTAAAAGGTTCTTTAAAAGTTCTAAAAACTTATAAAAATTATAAAAAAATATTTTTCTAAAAAATCTATAAATGTCAAAAATTAAAAGTCAAAATCGGTCAAAGGATTTAATTGATTAAATTTATGAGTTTGAAGGCTTAATTGTGTGCAAGAAAAGTTCAGGGACCTAATTGATTTCTTTTTTCAAAAGTTCAAAGAAGAAGAAAAAAAAATAAAAAATTATTTCAAAATAAATTTGAATTTAAATGTACTTTAATTTGAGGCGAAATTAAGGGAATGTTATCTTTTAAGGAAATAATTGAAATTTTTCCCTCATTAATAGTTATGTAGAAAAATATTTCTTTCGCTAAAAGAGAAAACTCGCGCTTAGCTAAAAGTGAATTCTGTGTTAAAAAATTGATAAATTGTTATTATTTATTTCTTATTTATTCACTCAACATATCTCGCGTTTAGCTAAGAGAAAATTTCAAACTCGCGTTTAGTTAAAAATAAATTTACCTTATGCAGACCAAAGAAAAGTATTTTTCTATATAACTATTAATGAGGATAGCTTTCTAATTATTTTTCTAAAAGAAAATGTTCGCTTAATTTTGCCTTAAATTGATACATTTAATCTTTTTATTTTTCCAATTTTTAAAATTTAGATCCTACCAAACGGTAACTATTAAATCTGAGAGTCAAATTCTGCTGCTGATTCCTGTACTATGTTGTCCTCGGAATTTGATGTTTTAAATTAATATAATTTAGACATATTATACTTGTAGCACTTGATACACAACTGAATTTTTAAAATTAAGACACAACTGAATTTTTAAAATTAAAAAAATAAAATACAATTGATCAAATTGTAATACAAAACCTAAATTTACAATTTGACCTTTTACATATGATAAGAAGGAAGGATTAGATTTTTGAAAGTGACAGTTTCAGAATTTTAAGGCATTAAAGGTCATGGAGAGGCTGGGATTTGTCTCTTCCTCTAAAAAGGGGAAAAATGGCCATAAGGGATAAGATATCAAAAGTCTTAAACCCTATAATAATTTAATAAAAATGATATTTCCTAGGGTTGGATTTATCAAATTATTAATCAATGTTTTAGGTATAGATTGCGAATTTAATCATTTATATTACAATTTGATTATTTTTAATTTCTATACTTTTGAATTTTGAAGACTTAATTCAGACAAACAATAACAACAAAACCTTGGGATTAAAAAAGATCAAACTAGTGAACAAGAATTAAATCCAAAACTTAAACGTAGTACATTATGTGGGAATCTAAAAATCTTTTTGAGGGTGAGCACAAGTTAAAATATTTTTTAGGCCAGGCATAAGTTATAAAAATCTCAAAATTTAAGGGAGGACACAAATCATAAAATTTAAGGACTGATTCATAAAAATTAAAAAAATTAAAGTCAAATGTGTGAACTTTAAAAAGTTCAGGATAGGCCTATGCCCACCCAAACATACATATATTATAAAGTATTCGAGTTTAATAAATTAAAAATATTATGTCGAATACATACTTGTATCTATTTTTAAAATCGAATTTAAATAACATAGGCTCCATGTATCCAGAAAGCCTCTTAATATACTCTTAAGATTTAGGCAGGAACCTGGTCCCTCTTCACACTGAATCCATGTAAACACAGACTTGTAGTTTCGGGTGTTTCTGTTCACATTTTCAAAGATCAATTAGTGGAAGAACTGCTCCTTCTTCCACACCACCATTTCGTTCTCTATACACTTATCCCACGAGTTCAACGCATTTCGTTATCATCACGTATGATGAACACGACGTGATAAAAAATATGTTCGTGACCGTAATTTAAATCATAATACATTTTCAGAGATTTATGGGTTTTTTTTTTCAAGCTCGAGTCTTTAACTGATGTGAATGTATCGTGCTCTGCAGAAACTGCAATCGTTCGAGTCATTGAAAATGAAGAAAAAGAGCAAGAATTTTAAGGACAGACAACTGAAGTTGCATGTATCTGTTAGTGTTTCCATGTAACAAATATTGCTAGCGGTCTGAGTGGGAAAACTGGGTTGAACTTGAAACGAAAGACCCCGCTGCCCTAATTCCCTGTGGGCCACCCATTCTAACTCTTTGATATTTGATGGAGTAATAAGAAAGAATAGCCTAAAATGCAAAAGGTATAATGCCAAAAAAATCTCTAATATTTTGCTCAATAATTATTTTGGTCTATATTATTTTTTTAAAATAATTTAACTTTCAACGTTTTATTTTGAGTCATAATAGATTATTCGTAAATGAAAACTGTTAGTCAACTAACATTAAATAACGTGGTAAACTTATATAACAGTGCAAGCTAACATAACAATGTCATATAAACAAATGTGTTGACTTTACATAACAATACATCAGCTAAAAATAATTTTATAAATTTGTATAAATATAAAATTATTTTTTATGATGACATGTCATTTTTTCAAATCATTTCAAGCTGTTTATCGTTAATTGTCAGACAATTTTCATCTACGAAGTGACCATTTTGATCTAAAATAAAATATTAAGAATTAAAATACTTCATAAAAAAATACAGGCCAAAATAATTATTCACTTAAAAATACGTCAGATACAGTAGAAATACACATGAGGCGACTATTTTCAAAAGTAGAAAGCGTCTATAATATGAGTACATGGAAGAATACCAACTGCGTATAAGAAGGTGGATATTATATTCTTAGTTTGTTCAACTTCCACTAGCTTTTGATGGCTCAGAACTTAGGTTTATCATCAATATTAATGGCGTCTGGACCTGGTCAATTCTAACAGAATAATTCTCTTAGTTTTGCATTATTAATGACGCAAGTTTCGGGGAAATCAGGGCCTCCCTTGATAAGGGCTGGCTGCGCCGTTGGTTTTTGCCATTTAATTACTTGAAATCAGAGATTCAAATAACAATCTGTTACTAGTTATAATGGCAGTTATATAGTGTTAATGGTATCGTCCAAAATTGTTATTGTCAAAATCGTTAATGTGGATAATAACGGTTCACAATAACTATAAAATATCTATTATTATTTACAACTGCGATAAAACACTACGACCGAAAATATAACTACAATTATAATTTAAATCCCTACTCGGGATTCAAGGGGCTGCTAAACCATGCATGAATTCGGCTTGTGTTCTTTTAGGGAAGAAGCAATGCCTTGTAACTTAAGTGCACTACTTAATCACTATGGATTATTATATTTATATCACAATATGACCATTCCTCTTTGATTGATTGTAATGTTTTATAATTAAGAGTTATTATTTGATACATTTTTATAATGTAATTACAGTTCGAGCTGTAAATTTAAGGTTCGAGTCTTATGTAACTCACCCCTTTCTTCAAAGTTGTAATGATTTGAAAAAGATAATGCACTTGTAGAAGTATACACTATCAATGAATGAATCAAATGAGTGTGCATTATTTATTTCGAAAATTTTAATATATATATATATATATATACATATCAATAAAAAAATGTTTAAAAATAAATCCATTGAACTTATTTTTAGTGGTGGAGTTTGATAATGTAGCTTGAGGGGGGTTTGTTTCAAATTCTCAAGAATTTTGAAAGTAGTTTATCTTTTTTTCTCTCTTCAAATCGTAAGTCTTTTTTTCTTTTGATTTGTCGGCAGCATCATCAACTTTAGTGTTGGTTACCGATCGTCGATGTTCATCTTTATCATTGTTTTCTCATATCCCGTTTTGGTTTGCTATTTTTGTAACACCCTTTTTCCGGCCTGGTCAAGAACCAGGACGGAGAATGAGGTGTTACATTGTGGTGTTAGAGCTAGAATTTAGTCGATTCTAGGACTAAACCAAAGTTTATTACATTGTTATTGCATTAAATATGCCACCTATGAGTTTATTTTGTTATATTGTGACTTGCAACTAATTGATCATTATTCCTTTTATAGTATAAGATGTCTGACTCTAACAAGGCTCACGAAGAAGTTGAGCATACCGTTGGCTCCTTGACTAATGGCGAGGAGAAAAGGGGAAAACCCTCATAATCCACAAGTACCTCTACAAGAACCATTGAATCTTGAACATGTGTTACAAACTGATCAGTTCAAATGTTATAAGAACATGACTGAGATGATCAAGCAGTTTATGGCTACCCTCAAATTCGAGCAGTCTACACAATCCTCTGTAGTCGTTACTTCTATGAATCGAGCCCCTATCAATAAGTTAGCTTAACACTTAGCAATCACCTTCTCGGATAAGGCCGGTGAGGACCCTGAAGCTGCAGAACATTAGTTGGGTAACACGCTAAGAATTCTGACCAAGCAATTATAGTGCTCAGATGAGCATAAACTCGAGTGTGCCTTAGCCTTGTTGACAGATGAGGCTTTAAGTTGGTGGGAAACCACAACACTTACCACTCCCAAAGAAGCTATAATCTGAGAATTCTTCTTGCGTGATTTCAAGAAGAAATACATCAATGAACACTATCCAGCTAAAATGCGAGATATTTTCCTACACCTGAGACAAGACGGAAGGCTGGTGGAGTAGTATATCCACAACTTCTGTAAATACTGCAAGTATGGGGTGAAGTATATCAAGAAGAAAGAAGAGAAATGTAAAATGTTTATTGTGGGCTTGAGTGATGAAATTTGGCATTTGTTTACTGCTCTGGGGATTAAGGATTTCTAGGAGCTTGTGAATCAGGCGATCTCTACCGAAGCTACTTAGATGTCACATAGGTTTGGTAGGCTAAACCGAATCGAGAAAAGCCATCGGGATGACTCTCGACCCCTCTACCGTACAAGAAGGGTAAACAACAACAAGGGAACAAGTAACCGTACCATCAACAATCTTTTCGATCAGGCAATTTTGCCAAACCACAAGCCATATCCCAATCTGTTGCAAGAACCACATTCATTGAAAATACTGGAGGATCTGGACGGAAGTCACAATACCCTATATGCAACTTCTGTCAAAGGAGGTATCCTACGGGACAGTGCCGCAGGCAATCCGGAGCGTGTTTCTTTTGTGGTGAGCAATGCCACTTTATTAAGAATTGTCCGATGAATGTTTCTAAGTCTTCTGCACTAATGGTTCCTACGTCCCCTGGTCAACCTTTCAAAGGTAAGGGTCAGAAACAAGATACAATAGGAGCTTTCGGGAGACCTGATGGCTTTGCAAGAGCTCATAACCGACAAGAGTCTAAAGCTTCAGCCCAAGTTTACCATGTGAGAACCAGGGAAGAGGACGAGGATCTAGATATTATTGCAGGTACCATTAAATTGTATACTCATTCTATTTATGCATTGATTGATCTTGGATCCACTCATTCCCTTATAAATACTATACTGATAAAGATATTTAAGTTGACTCCGAGCCGAGCCTATAGCCTCTAAACTCACTGTGACTAATCCTTTAGAGGATAATATTATAGTTGGACTAGTATGCAAGAATTGTCCCCTTATAATACAAGGGATATCTTTTTCAGCCAATCTCATGGCCCTCCATATACATGAGTTTGATGTTATTTTGGGCTTGGTTGGCTCGGAGAGCATCAAGCTTGGGTGGATTGTTCCAAAAAGAAATTATACCTTAGGGGTCTTGGCAAGGAGAGTGTGACTCTTATGGACTCTAAGGGCAAAAGATCGTTGTTGTATGTTACCGTAAGCAAGGAAGAATCACACTTGCAAGATATAGATATCGTGCAAGAATTCCCTGATGTGTTTTTCGATGAGCTTTCAGGCTTATCGCTCACCCGCAAGGTTAAATTTGGGATTGAGGTGCAACCTGAAACCACTCCGATTTCCATTGCACCTTATTGGATGGCACCGATGGAACTTATCGAGCTTAAGGTACAACTCTAAGATTTGTTAGACAAGGGTTTCATTCGACCGAGTTCTTCACCCTGGGGAGCTCCAGTCCTTTTTGTTAAAAGGAAAGATGGATCGATGCGACTTTGTATTGACTATCAACAATTGAATAAGCTTACCATTAAGAATAAATATCCTTACTAAGGATAGACGACTTGTTTGATCAACTTAAAGATGCATCCGTCTTTTCTAAGATTGATTTAAGGTATGGGTACTAGCAAATGAAAGTTAAAGAATGTGATGTGCCCAAGATGAATTTTCATACAAGGTATGACCACTACGAATTCTTGGTTATGCCCTTCGGGTTAACCAATACACCGGCTGCCTTTATGAATTTCATGAACTGGGTTTTTAGGACATATCTTGATAAGTTTGTAGTGGTGTTCATAGATGATATATTGATCTATTCTAAGAATCAAGCTAAACATCATGATCATCTTCGTATTGTACTCTAAACCCTTTGGGAGAAGTAGTTATATGCCAAATTCAGTAAGTGTGAGTTTTGGCTCACTCAAGTCTCATTTTTTGGGACATGTGATTTCTACTGAATGCATTCAAGTAGATCTGAAAAAGATTCAAGCTATAGTGGAGTGGAGGCCACCGAAGAATGTTGGTGAAGTTCATAGTTTTCTCGGTATTGTTGGTTATTATAGAAGATTCGTTAAAGGGTTTTCTATATTAACAACACCGTTAACTAAACTTCTATGGAAGGATATCCTATTTGAGTGGACCGGGAAGCAATAACGTATTTTGATCAACTCAAGCATGTGCTGACCCATGTACCGGTCCTAACCCAACCTGAATTTGGAAAGAACTTCATTATGTACAGTAATGCATCGTATCGGGGTTAGGATGTGTTCTGATGCAATAGGGAAAGGTTGTTGCTTATGCATCGAGACAACTTAAGCCACATGAAATGAACTACCCTACTCATGATCTTGAACTAGCCGCAGTTGTGACATTATCTCTACGGAGAAAAATGTTACCTATACACTAATCACAAGAGCCATAAGTTTTTGTTGACACAAAAAGAACTTAATCTTCGTCAAATGAGGTGGATGGAACTTCTTAAAGACTATGACCTAGTTATTGATTATCATCCAAGTAAGGCCAATATTGTAGCTGATGCACTTAGCCGCAAACCTTCACATGGTAAGTATTAGTGATTAAATAAGTAAATTCCAAGTAGTGACGAATGCTTTGAGAATCATAAGTATCGTTATTGCACTGTAGCCCCTCGAGCTACCAACGCTCATTTCAAGTTGTGAAAATATTAACCTTTAGTAGCTGAATTTCAAGTTCAGTCTACTATTGTATTGAGAATCAATTCCTTACAAGACCAAGATCCCAAATTACAATACATTGTTTCTAGACTTTAGAGTAATTCTGACTCCGACTTTTAGATTAATTTTGAAAGACTCTTGTGCCTCCGTAATAGAATATGTATACCAAATGATGAGTCGCTCTATGATAACATCCTCAAGGAAGCACATTATAGCTCTTTTTCAATTCACTCAGGGTCAATGAAAATGTATAAAGACCTACGTGAATTATACTAGTGGCTTGGTATGAAGAAGACTATTACAGAATTTGTATCAAGATGTCTTATATGCCAGCGAGTCAAAGTTGAGCATCATGTTCCTACGAGATTGTTGCAACCCATTGAACTTCCTTAATAGAAATGAGAAAAGATAACCATGGACTTTATCAGTGGTTTACAATTAACCCCAGCTAAGCATAATGCTATTTGGGTCATTGTTGACCATTTTATCAAGTCAGCCCATTTTTTACCTGTTAGAATAGACTATAGTCTTCCCAAATTAGCTTACTTGTACATCAAGAAAGTGATCAAACTCCATAGAGTACCAAAATCAACTATCTCTGATCGAGATCCACGTTTTGCTTCACGATTTTGGAAAGCTTTGCAATGAGCTTTGGGAACTCGAGTCAATCTTAGTACAACTTCCCACCCTTAATTTGATGATTAAGATATTAGAATAGATGCTTCGTGCATGTGTTATTGACTTTGAAGGAACTTGGGAGAAATCCCTACCTCTCATCGAGCTTGCTTATAATAATAATCATCAATCATCTATTGGTATGGCACCGTATGAAGTATTGCATGGCAGAAAATGTAAAACATCGTTATGTTGGTCTGAACTCAGTGAAGGCAAGATGTTGGGCCGCCTTGACTTACTTCGAGAAACCGAAGAACATATTACCATTATCCATGACTGTTTGAAGGTTGACTTTGACCGACAGAAGGCTTATGCTGACCTCAAGAGGAGAGACATACAATTTGATGTTGGTGAAAGAGAATTCTCAAAAATCTCCTTGTGAAAAAAATTTCTTCGATTTGACAAGAAAGGGAAATTGAATCCTTGATTTATTGGGACCGAAAGAGTTGGTCATGTGGCTTACCGATTAGCTTTGCCTCAAAAATTGAGCAAGATTCATGATGTGTTACACGTATCAATGCTCCGCAAATATAGATCAGATCTATCTCATGTTGTTGAGCCTGATTCTGTGGAACTCTAACCCAACCTGACGTATAAAGAAGAACTAGTGCAAGTATTAGCAATGGAAATCAAGAGACTTCGAAACAAGAATATCCCATTAGTCAAAGTGTTGTAGAGAAGTCATAAAGTTGAAGAAGCTATATGAGAGCCAAAAGAAACTATGAAAAATCAATACCTACATCTCTTCGATTCAGGTAAAATTCGAGGACAAATTTTTCTTAAGGGGAGAGTTGTAACAGCCCAAAACTAGGCTTAGATGGAATTTAATTCCGACAACCGGAGATCTTAAACTGGAAATTCAAAATAATAGAGTTAAAATTTGACTAAGTGGTCAATTATTGGCCTATTGAATTCTAATTAAGTATTGATTGAATTGAGGATTTCATTGTAAACTTGGGAACATGCCTTAGTGACTAAATTGAGAAAAATTCAAGCTTAAATTCAAACTTGGAAAGATAAACTAAAAGACTTACCTGATTTAGTAAGGAAGCAACCACCTCTTCATCGTCTTCTTCCTCTAAGAACACACCTCAATTACAAGATAATTTAAGCTTTAATTTTGTTGAGTTTTCTTATCCTAAAGTATAGCTATCGATCGGGTAAGCAAGTCCTCTCAATTGATTTATTGATCCCATGGCTAAACCATGTTTAATTTCAAGTTTAAGAATCAAGGAACCTTAGAAATTCTTTAGGGATGTCATAGCTTATTTTTATCGTTTTCATAGCTATTGAATTGCTATAGATTCATTATCGATATTGAAATCCTTGTAATTCCTATTCCTTTGTAGCTCAAGAAAATCAAGGTGAAGAATCACCAAATCCTTTCAATTCAACCAAGCACAAGAATAAATGAGTTGTCATCCGGGAGCCTTGAAAGCCTCAGAAATATCGGTGAGTGTAGTCGGAGTCAAGGGATTGGCTAGGTGCATTTCCCTAATTCATTAATATTGAATTATTGCATCATCATCATTGGTCAACGTATGAATATAAAAGAACCTTGTTAAAAGTGTCATTGGTAAGCTTTGGTAAGCTTATTACATTATCAAGTTGATTGTTGAATCTTCATACGATGATTGATATCATTAAATCATTGAAAATTGTATATTGAACATGCCATATAATTATTGTCATTGTTACCGTATTGTCATTGTTATTGCTACCGTTATTGTTATTACTATTATCATTGACATTGTTAAGTATTGAATCCTTGGATACGAATGGACATGGGATACAATTGGCATGCCATAGAATTCATGAGCACATTGGTATGGAGTTGACTACGATACTTGAGCTAAGGCTCTATTTGGTGATGTTGGCGGGATGTGATTGTGTTGGTCTTATTGGTGATGTTGGAGGATATTGACCATTCATTGTTGGCGATGTTGGTTGGGAATTCTCGTATTCACATTATATGACGATCCAAGGAAAATAAGTGAATAAGTATGGCAAGTGTTGTCAAAAATGTGATTTGAGATGCATATACGATGATACATATGTTATGACTTTCATTAATGTTCATGTTATTGTTTATGACTACCTCATTAGGCTAAGTAAGCCTAATGTATCTCATTCCCATGCATTTTTAGGTTAAAATTTGGTCGGGATAAAGATCGGAGCGAGAAGCACTTTGAAGCAAGTCACGCCATCTATACGTAAAGTTAATCTAGCCTTTGAAATCCTAGAAGGGTGACATAGGGCTTAGACATGTTAGTTTAGCCCCATTATGTGTGTATATTATGCTCACTATGGTAAAATGGTTCAGCCTCAAAGTTTAGTAAGTTAAAGTTGCTAAATAGTGGTTTAAAATGCATTTTTGGTTTAAATCAGGGAAAACATGGTAAATGGATTCATATAATCGTGGAATTTGACATACTAGTAAATTATATTGTTATAAACTTACTAGTAAAGTTTCATTGAATTTGGAGATCGTTCGATAGGTTAAATTGATTAAAAACCTGACAAAATCTGTCATTATAGTGCAGGGCGTATTGATACGGGTGATGGCATATCGATACGGGTATGCATATTTGGACCAGGTCAACACTGGTCAAATGGGCTTATCGATACTGCACAGTGTGTATCGGTACGAATTTTGGTCACTGGAATTGGTTTGCAAAAATTGCATCGATACGACCTTGGGCGTATCGACACAAGTCAACTTGGTCAACCTGTACCGATACAGTTCCCAGTCGTATCGATACGAGTTGTGCCCATTGAAACCTAAAAATTTTAAAATAAGTATTGCGTACAGATACAAGTAGGTACCGTATCGATACAAGTTTATTAATCCTTAACCGTTTTAACGGCCGTACAACCTTGCAAGTACTGATACCGATACCGACAAATCTGTTATAAGTTGATTAGATTGAGTTTGAAACATTGCATATTAGTCACTAAACTTTTTACAGCTTAATTGAAGGGGTAATCAGACTCGGATTACTATGAAAATTTGTATGAATGTTGAATATAGGTTGAATTTCATTATAGTATGGCTAATTTCAGAAAAAGGACCTCTAAAATACTGAAACTTTAGAATAGTCCCTAAAATTTGTAAAAGTTTAAAATTGGTCCTAAATTGATAGTCATGGTATAGTACTGAGTTAATAAGCTTATTAATTTGATATAGTAATGTTTAAAATGCATGACATTGTTAATTTACTGAATTTTGATTAAAAGCTTTGCGTCGATCACCGTATTGTTCACCGGTAATATTCTCTGACCTGGTTCTTGACCAGGCTGGGAAGGGGGTATTACAATTTTCTTCGGTTTTTATTCTATTTTTCAATAAAAATCTCTTTTGTTTAACTTCTTTCTTTTTGCATAGTTTGCGCATGTTCGTCTACCTTCGTGACACATTTTTAACTCTACTTTTGTGGCACGTTTTACTCTAGTCTTGTGGTACGCTTTACTCTGCCTTTATGGCATGGTGTTCGCCTACCTTTGTGTTAGATCTGCGATCGTGTAGAGATTCTCACGTCGCTCGTATCTGATTGCGATTATCAGTGGTTGGATCCGTTTTGTGGCTGTTTGCCGATGTATTCAGATCTGTTTTACAAAGCAGCCAATAAGTTTTCTTTGATTCGCTTGCCACTCCTTTATCATCTCTAAAGTGTCTAGTTAGATAGAGACAAATAGTGTTAACGATTACTGGGTTACTATGAATGATGGGTGTCAGATTCAAAATAAGGTTTCGACTATCATTATACTTTGGGGTTTTTTTCATTTTATTTTATGTTTTGAGTTTTTGTAGTTGACATACTCTCTAAATTTCTCTCTTTGATTGGTTGCAGTATTAATGTTGTACATTCTTTTATTTCAATAAAAAATAATATTGTTTCAAGATTAAAAATTTGAAAGTATAATTCAATATTTTTAAAAGGTTTAAATTAAAGTTTTAAAAAGTAATTGGATTTTAACTAAATCTTTTAGACTTAATAAGAACTTTTAAAAATTTTAAGAGATGACTTAATTAAAAGTATTCAAAAATTTTGAAAAATAATAAAAATTTCTAAAGTTTTTGAAGGGGACAAATTGAATGATCCAAAGTTTTGAGGATAGGACATCTCTAATCCCATAAAAGTCCGCCTCTACTTATAATATATAGAATTATACATTATTAATGCAACAAGCATATATTTTCTAATTAAACCTTCGAATTATAATTATAATGTTGCGGCGTAAAAATGCAACCTTAACAATATGCTAGAAATAATAGAAATCAAATAAGTTTGAGTCCGGTTTGGTTAAAGAAATAAAAAAAATGAGTTTGAAAAAAAAATCAAAATTTGAAAATTATCTAGATTTTATAAAAAATAAAAAAACTTATTCCACACAAAATATCCGAACCCTATCATACTTAGGTTTTGCACTTTTTCTACCCCTACAACGTCAAGTTTGATCTATCCCTAAGATCAACTAAAAATATTATAAAATATGAAATTTTAAAATAAAAATATTACATATTTTAATAATATTTTAAGTTAGTGGTTAATGTCGAAATTTAATTTCGAGTTTGATACTTATAATTTTGATAATATTTTAAATTTTTATAAATATCGAAATTTATCTCTAAGTATCGATATTATCGTAAGACATTAATTTAAAATATTATAAAAAATATAATATTTTTATTTTAAAATTTCATATTTTATAATATTTTCAATTAATATTATATCGTAATCGTATTATGACTATGCTGCACCGGAAACTTACCCATGGGAATGGATGGATTTTAAGTTTTCAGTGTCTCGACTTAAAGTCAATTGTACATGACTTAATTTGCTACGTGGTCAAGAAGTAGTTATTATATGGACCCCTTTTGTTTTGGGGTTTTCTATTAATAAGCTTTGGAATTCCACATTTTTTTATTTTAAATACTAATGAAAATGTTAATTCTAACTTTGATTTTCACATATGCCAAAGAAAGATGAGAAAATAATTATAAAAAATGCAAAATGGGATGATGACTTGGATACTCATATATATAATTATGATCCATAGATTATTTAGTTTTACCCCCACTTAAGATTATTAGATTAGTTGAGTTTAATAGATGTGATTAAAACTTTTAAATTGAGGATAATTTATTTTTTTGTAAATTTTTTCATTTATTATTATTAATTTCAGTAATCGATTTTCAATCATATATATGAGATACATTTACACATAAAAATCTCTAAATAATTTAACTAATTAAATAGAATATATAATGTGTTTAATTACAATATAAATTCAGGGACAGATCTAAAAACTTTTATGAGGGGTCAAATTAAATAATAAAGCTTTTAATTTTGGAAATACAATTTATAATTAAAATAAATTAAAAGGATTACATATCAGTTTTTCATATCAATTTATCGCTATTTATTGATGAGTCATTTAATAATTTTTTAATAAAATCATTTAATAATTTTTTTGGAATATAACCACTGAATTTTTATTATAACCATAGAAAATATCACAATTACAATGCATTCAGGAAGAAAAACAATGGGACTAACCTACTAAAAATTCTTACAACCCAAAAATAAAGAAAAGTGAAAAACTTCTATAGAGATAAGCATACCATCAAGACTCAAAAGCTTCATGAATCTCGTCGTCTCTATCCAATCGAGACGCATAACGGATGAAAAAGGAGTGGTGAACGATCCAAACTATCAGGCAGAATGTTCCGCTACCCGGGTCTGATTACATTAGCAAACAACCATCAACCGAGTGAGGATTTAACTTTGCATGACTACCGACAAAATCATAATAAAAAAATAGCGCCGATGAAAATCGCTATGTGAGCAACGATCGACCGTTAGGGTATGCTAAATCATGCCACAAGGACATATGAAACAAACCACAAAAAAAAAACATGTCACAAGGGCAGAAGAAAACGTGTGTCACAAGGGCAGAGAAAACACGTGTTATAAAGGCAGAGATTCTTATTAAAAATATAAAACGAGAGCAAAACAAGAAAATAATAAACACTGGCGATCAGCAACCAATATCTAAGTGATTACCGATCGCCGGCTAACGAAAAAAATTAAAGAAACTTGCAGGCGACGCAGAGTTGTTATAAAGAAAAAACTAGAGCTGTAAGAGAGAAACTTAATCATTTAATAATTTTTAAATTTAGAGAATCACTAATGAATTATAATATATGTTTTTAAAGGATTAGAAAAGATTATATTGTATTCTTTTGTAATATTTATGTACAATCATAATTTTATTAGTCGTTCTGTCACCGGATACCGATTGAGTAAATACTCAATCAATATGTTGGAGATAATTTAGTATTATAATTATATAAAAATGGAAATAAGCATTTTTAATATATGTGATAACAAAATAAGACTTTTTTTCTAGCGTGTGGTTTGAAATTAATGAATGCTTGATTAAGTCTAAGAAAATAGGAGAGGAACTTGGAAAAACCATTTTCTTTCTAGAAAAGCTCATATACTCTAAAGTTAGGCGGGCCGGTATAGAAATTGTGTACCAAGAGAACAGCAAAATTTTCTTTCATTTTTTTAATTTTTTGGGAAAGCAAAATTTTCTATAGGAAAAAAATAACAAAGTATTTTCATAATTTTAGGGGTATTTTGGACACTGCAAAATAATGAAAATAACATAATTATTATATTAATTAGTGTGTGTAAAATCAGGTTTGGTTGATCGTTAATAAATTAATTAATAAATTTAAATGATTTAATTATCGATTCTAAACGGAACCGTTTAAACTACATAATTATTTTATGGATTAATCAAAATATTTAAATTCGATTTGTCTGATTTTTTTCTTTCCACAATACTAATTCTAAATGCAAGGATATATAATTTCAAGTGATTATAATTTTATATAAATGTTTGGTTTACAATGTTTAATTATACGTCAACGATATTTAGAGTAAGTGGTTAAAAACTCTCAGTTGACATCTTCCCTTCTTTTAGATTGTGGGTTCTAGACCCATTTTAAGCAAATTTTCCCTTTCCCTCCCTAGATAAGAATTGTTCAAAAAAAATTATACACAATAAAACCATTGATTAAAAATAATTTTTTTAAAAGTTAATATGATTAAATTATGTGCGTAATTATGTTGATTCTCACCCACTTAAGAATTAAAGAGAGTCTTTGAGGTACTCTCATTATACTTAATTCAATAAAGCTTATCAATTATAATGCTTATCCAAACATGTCAGACATGTGTGGCTTAGTACACATTAATAATCGGAAAATACTTTGATATATAAGTATGTGTAAATTTTAATTTACATAAGTCTTTTAATTTTAAAGTTTAGAGTTTAAAATTTTAGATTAGGGTTTAAAAATTTAGTGTGTAAAGTATAAAATTTAAAATTTATGTTAATAATTATATATTTGTTCCTTAGAATTGAGCGTGTATATATATATAGATATATATATATATATAAATATGGATTCTACACGTGTAAATTAATGTGATGATTTTTTTATTAAAAATATAAGTGTATGATTTCAATTATCAATTTACATTAAGTAATAATCTGAAATTAGTATTTTTTTTACATTATTACATAAATAGATACTAATCCTACCCCACATTTATATATTATGTATTTATTAGACCGGTCTAATGAAAACACGGCAAGCAGCTAGACAGCAAAATCTTAAACTACGTCATGTTTCATGCGACATGACATCATTGTTTTGCCTCATATCCACTATAAATAATATCCTTTCTATCCTAGAATAAACCCTCCTCAAGCTCCCAAAAGTATTAATTGTTACCCCCCTAGAATCCCTTAAAACCCTCATGTTTAAGATGGAATACTGTGAAACAATCCCTACTGCCACTACAACATCTTCTCCCATATCACTCTCTCCGAACTCTTCGATTTCGTCATCATCATCTCCTCCTCCTCCTCTCCCGCCGCCGGTCGTTATCAGCCCCTGCGCCGCTTGCAAGATTCTGAGGAGAAGGTGTGCTGATAAATGTGTGTTGGCGCCTTATTTTCCTCCTACTGAACCAGGCAAATTCACCATTGCTCACCGTGTGTTCGGTGCTAGCAACATAATCAAGTTCTTACAGGTAGTTTTATTTATCTGTTTTGGGGGTTTAATCACTGATTTCCATTTCCCCTTCAAAACTCACTATTATTGTCATATTGTGTGAACATGCTAGGAGGCTGCCTTTGGGTTGACAAATGTGACAAAAGATATTTTGCCTACTCGATAATTGGTGTCATGAAAAATGACTAGTGTCGTTTAAGTCTTGTTGGTATCAAATTTCGAGTTCAAACCTGAAGTTCACTATAAAACTGTGGTATTGAATTTCAAGTTCGGTTTTCGACATTTATAATGTTAATTTCCTAACTACAACCTCATTGATTAAGAAAAGCTATATTACTAGGAACAGAAATTTGAAAAGAAAGTTGCATGTGGAAAAGACCCCTACTTTTGGGGCATAGTTAACGGATTGATTTGAGTTTAGTCGTTTGTACAATTGTAGACTTTGCATTTATAGTCCTTTACTTTTAAAAATTTTGCAGGAACTTCCCGAGTCTCAGAAGGCCGACGCGGTGAGCAGCATGGTTTACGAGGCAAATGCAAGAATCCGAGATCCGGTTTACGGTTGCGCGGGGGCAATCTGCCAGCTGCAAAAGCAAATCAACGAGCTCCAAGCACAACTAGCCAAAGCTCAAGCCGAAGTGACCAACATGCAATTGCAACAAGCAAACCTAGCCAGTATGCTTTGCATGGAGATGGCACAATCGACGACTCCTCAACCAAATCCGCCGCAACTGGTGGACATTTTGTTTGCCAACGGCAACCCAAGCCTCGTGGAAGATAACAACTTCGGGTCATTATGGGAACCACTTTGGGCTTGATTTAATGCTTAGAATACTAAGGTCCCAATCCTATGAAAACTCTCTCCCAAGGAGAAGTTGAAGGATAGATTAATAAAGTTAACTTAGTATTAGGGTTGAAATATGAAGAGAATTAAGATATAATTATAGGGGAATTAGTGCGTGTTTAGGGTTATAATATATCTTTGTTAAAGCTAAAAACGAAGATTTGACATGTTTGGGAGAGGAGGAGAAAATATGTACTTCAATTTTTTTCAACTATAAAGTTAATATTTTTAGGTCACCTAACTATGATTTAAATTTTTTTATATATCCATAAATTGGAGATAAAGACATTTAAATTCACGTCCAAATATATAATAATAATAATAATAATAATAATAATAATAATAATAATAATAATAATAATAATAATGTCAACTGAACTAAGACTTAATAAACAATTATAATTTATTTTTTAAAATTGATATTTTCCATTGTTCCTAGTCAACCCATTACTCTTCGTTTGATTAATTATCTTTATATTTTCATTCTTTTTTGTTTTACGGTGAGAGACTAGAAAAAATACTCGACTTGAACCTGAAATTTAATATCAATCAAGACTAAAGTATCTCTTTTATAATTAATCATCCATAAGTTTAGTCAACAATTATCCTTGTATATTCTAAATGGTACATTGACCATTTTTGTACATAAAAATTGAAAAATAATTTTTTGGGTATAAATACTAACAAAAACTTATAATCAACCACCGAAAAATGACTAAGAATATGAATAGAAAATGTGGAATTTTAATCGATTAACGTTTAATTCGTAGCAATATTTTTTTTTCCATTTTCATTTTGACTATTTCAAATTTTATATAAACACAAACGACTAAAGGATGGACTTGTCATGGTCAAGATGTCGTGATGCTCTTGTATACTTCTAAGTTCTTTTCCCCTTGTAATGTGTCATTTCTAAATGGTTTGTTATATTTATTGAATTATTTTCAATTTTACCTTCATTTTACTCATTAAAAATAAAAATAATACTATAATAATAACTAAAAAATATATTTTACGCACTAATAACATATAATTATATACATCATCAATGAAATAGATGTTATCATATAAAAAAGAGAGTTTAAAAATTAATTTCTCTTTAACTTTATTTTTAATATTGTGACATTATTTGATTTACTGGCGTCATGTATTAATTTATTATAATTTCATTATTGTTTAAGGATAAAACATACCGAATTCATAAAAAAATAGAAAAGCAAAATTGAAACAACTCTTATATTTTAAGATTATCCAAGAATCGAATAATATTGGGATTATCTCTTATATTATGGAATCCCGACACTGTTAATAATATTATATTAATCCATGTCCGTACTATGTCAAGGTTCGATTAAAAAAACCCAAATTCCGGCCTGAGTCCGGTCGGCCCCCAATTATCCATTTTATTTTTTTATAATCGTAAAACTATTGTAATCCTATTTAGAAGGGAGAACTCATAATTTAAAGAAAATGACAGAACAAAGATGAATAGTTTGGTCAATTAACCAAATGTATCAATCAGCCAAATGTGATTGCTCATCCATTTTACTATTTAAAATATAATTTTATACACCTTCCGTCTCATTCAAACCGTCCTCTATTGACTTTTTTAAAGTCAAATTTTTTAAACTTCAATATGTAAATTTAAATAAGTAATAAAATTAAAAGATAATTTTATTAATAAAAAATAATATAAATACATCTAAATTTAATAATTAATAAAATTATATTTAAAATATAATTTTATAAATAAAAAATTAATATATACATTTAAAGTCAATATTTATTAAAATTATATTAAAAAGATAATTTCACAAATGAGAAATTAATATATACATACCCTAAATAATGATATTAAAAAAATTAATTTCTATAATCTAATTAATATGAATAGATACAAAATATTAATAACTAATAAATTATTCAAACAAGTATTGAATATAATAATGTATTTATATGTCATTTTGTTTGTTCAAATGATCAAACAACTATCAGATATCGGTTAATTTTATCAAATATTTTTATACAATTAACTAATATAATTCGCTAGTCAAATCAGCTAATGCAATCAACTACCCACTATCAGTTATTCACTAATTGTCAAATATGACCTTTATTTATTTCTTATTCGAATAATTTATGAACTCATATGTTAAATTTATTATTTGTTGTGGATTCGGAGCATATATGGATATAGATATCCTTCGGATGTACAGTATTTGAATCTATACATGCGAGTGTGGATTCTAATATTCGAGTTCATCTCTAGGTGATAAAATGAAAAATATATTTGTTTTTAAGGAGAATCGAACCTTTGTCAATTTAACTTTTTAGCAGATTCAGATTTATATTTACTTGAATTCATATATTTGAAATATGATTTATAATTTTAAATTTATTTTTTTACGAATTAAGATATCTTGTAAATAATAATATTTAATTCAAATTTAGATAGTAATACTCGAATAATACGCGGATAAAAGCATATTCAAATATTTAGATAGATTTACATATTCAAATTTAGATAATTTAAAATGTATAGATATCCAACCACTATCATCTCTATTAAAAATCATACCATATAAAAAGTCATTGTTAATCAAGGTTAATAACGCCTTTTAATCACGATTAGATGTTTAGATGTCCAATCTCTTGTAAACCTTTTCAACATTTATGAAGGAAAATGGACAAAAAAGGACGGAACAACAATGTGCTAATGTTTCATCTTTGATTAACTTTTATTTCAAAATTATTTTTTTTTAATTTCTAGTTTTTGTTTCAAGAACACGAAGACCCACTTTTAAATTTGGAATTTATTTCGGTTGATTTATAAAAAATATTTTAAAAAGGTAAACGCCCTTTTTGGTATCCAATTTAGCCCTAAAACTTTTATATTGTTTCTTTTAATCCTCAAATTTTTATTTTTGTTAAATTAACCCAAATTTAACCGAATAACAATGGTGTTGTTAAGTCAATGTTAATTGTTTTTCGTCACAGACAAAAAAAATCAAACAATAAAAACTAGCTAGTTTCTCCTAACTAAAATATTGGGCAATTTTTTCAAATTTATGAAATTATGATCCGATTCAATTCAAGTCGAGTCAAATTTTGTTTAACCATATGACAAAAAGAAAAATATAAATAAAATAATGTCAACTTTAACAGTTGGTTATTGTTCTTTTACATTTAAATTAATTAGAAAAAAGGTAAAAATTTAAATGCAAGAGATAGTATTTGACACTCCCTTTGCCCTAAACGCGTTTTATTGGAATGATAATCCAAATCATGTGCTTTCCCTCATGAAAGTGGAGGAAGTGAACTTTACTTTTAACCCCCAACATGTCATTATTTTCAATGCTCGGAAAAGAAACATATTGTCTTCTTTTGACTAAAAAACAAGTTTTTTTGGTCTCAATATCTAACCCTTTCCTTTTTCAAATAAGATGGGACTTTATATCAAAGGACAACCCAATGAAACCAACACGTTTCCATATACTACAAATTTCATGACAACAACTCATCAAGATGACTTAAATCCAATGGTATTTGTCATTGTATGCCAACAAATTTAACAATATCACATATGGGAAAAAACAATGGTATTTGGACACTTTGCCATTGTAAGATTTGATTTTTGTTTGACCATTCATAATAATCACGTGCTTTCTGATCTTTATTTTTTTTAAATTAATAAGATTAGTTAGTTTTATTGAATAAGTAGAAAAGATATCCACTAATTAGCTAGGCAGTCAATGATGCTTATATTGTCTGATCTTGTATGTATTTAAATTCTAATATTTGTCTTGAAATGTAATATCTCTCTACTCAATCAAAAAACAAGTATGATGTGTATTGCGTTACTTTTACAACGATGAAACTAACCAATTCGGCCAAACTCAAATGATTAAACAATCGAATAATAATAATAATAAATTGAAAATATTAGAGCATATGATTTACAATTAGAAACCAAAAACTGCAGTAAACTGATATCAGAAAATCCAACAACCTCTTTAGAAACTAAAGCTAAAGCTCAAAAGGTATATTTCTTGGGTTCCAAGGCACATCTACACAAAGGGCAATTCTGCTTCCTCTTAACCCACTGAAAGATGCAATGATCATGGAACTTATGCCCGCACACTCCCATGGCTCTCACTTCCTCTCCTTTCTCCATATCCCCCAGACAAACCCCACATGCTCCGCCGTCTTCCTCCTCTATCTTCACGCCATCCGTCCCGCCAAACGTGGGGTCGACAGTTTCCGCCAAGATTTTGGCCAGCTCAACCGCCACCTCCCACTGGACTTCCATGAATGTGGTTTCCAAGTCTCGGTTGGTCTCAAGAGCCCTGGACGTGGCCAGCTCCACTTTCACGGCATCGCACGTCATCCACTCCATGCTTTCCTTGTCCGACGTTTTTGGATCGTAGGGACCGTCGAAGGTCGAGTACCGTCCCCAGTGTCTTAACCTGTTTAGGATTTCTGCTTGAAGGGTTGCTATTTGCTTCACCATATCCATGGCGTTGGCGTTGATGGTCAAATAGAATAGATACGTTGAGGGGTTGCCTTTTCGATTTCAATAATCGGCGCTTGCTTAGCCAGGCATTATATAGTGTAGTAGACCGCCTAGGCTTAAACCGACATTTCCACATTATCAAATGTATTTGTATTATTATCGGAATTAATACTTTTATTTGGATTAGTAAACGTAGAGTATGTTCATGTATTGTAATTATTAATTTAACCAATAACAAAACACAAAAGAAATATTAAATAAATAATAAACCAACAAGTGTTTCAGTAAAAAATAAATGATCTTCATCTTAAGAGACACGAGTTCAATCGCAATGTCTGTAAGGTGTATGCTTTGTCAAATGAACTAAAAACATTTATAAACAGATATATCTTATAATCACTTTTAGACTATTTTAAAAAATATTAAATAAATAAAAGTTGTTATTATCGGCGCTTGAAGCATTTACTTTTCTATAATGTACACATTTTTTAAGAAGTAATTACATATTTTTCTTGTCAATTATTTTTGTAGGTAATACCTAAAAGTAAAACGTCCTAGTCGATTTAATTATTTATAAAAATTAAATTATATATATATATATATAACACATTACACAGTAAGTCATAATTCATATGTAACTTTTTAATAGATAATTTTTTATATTTATTTGCAAACAACTTAAACAATATTTATGGAGCAAATGAACAGTAAAAAGATGTATCACTATTTCAAATTTTGGCGTTGTGAATGAATTTCTGTAATACTCGATTTGAATTAATCAGTCAATGGGTTGAATACTAGTAGTTAAATAAATAATAATAATACAAGATTAGTTAAGGTTCACTTTCACAATGTAAAATTTAAGATTTTATAAGTTTTTTCGATCATTGAATTAACTAAATTTAATGGTTGAGATTAAAACTTTTACATTAAGAATAATACACTTATTTTTTCCGTACAAATCTCCTACTACTAATTGCAGTTATTCTATTTCACTATCCAACAATCTAAAAAATATGTGAAACTTTAAGTTTTATATTGTGTCAACGTATCTTACCTCATATAAAATTATAAACATTTCATTATTTTTATTCATTTGTCAAAGGAATGTATGAAGAATTTTTTTTGAATTGTGAGAGAAAGTAGAACTAGGCCTAAATAGGATTAGACTAACAATAGGCTGGCCCGTTTTTGAAATTTTGTTGGCTGTGAGGCGAATTTAAAAATTAGGCCCCTATTAATAAGTATTGGAGAAAATTAAATTTTAAAAGTAGGCCCATAATAACAAGTATTAATAAAAAAACTGGTCTCTAAAAACAAGTATTAAAATTTTAAATTTTAAGACTATGTCCCTAATAATAAATATTGGGAAAAATTAGGCTCTAATAACAATTATTAGAAAATAAATTGGTTCCTTGATAAAAAAATATTTAAAAAATTGAATTTTAGTAGTAGACCCCTAATAACAAATATTGTGAAAAAACTGAACTCCTAATATTAAATTTTAAGAGTATGTCCCTAATAACAAGTATTAAAAAATAATTTGGTCTCTAATAACAAGTATTGAAAAAAATTTAAGAGTATGTCCCTAAAAACAAATGTTAGAAAAAAATTATGCAAATAATAATAAATATTATAAAAAATTGGACCCTAATAATAAATATTAAGGAAAAATAAAATTTAATAGTAAACCCTAAAAACAAATATTGGAAAAATTAAACTCCAAATAACAGTTATTGAAAAAATGAGGCCCTAATAATAAGTATAGAAAAATATTAGACCCTTCATAACAAATATTGAAAAAATAGAGCTCTAATAACAAGCGTTAAAAAATTGGACCCCTAATAATAAATATTGTAAAAAATAGACCCTTATAATAAATATTGAAAGAATTAAAATTTAAAATTAAACTCCTAACGGTAAATATTAAAAAATTAAACTCTAATATTAAATATTAAAAATAATGGGCCTTGGACGGGTGCCCTCTGCAAATGTACATGGACGGCCCTGACAATATGGAACCAAATATGTCCCAATCTATACGACATTGTACATCACATGGAGTCGAATTGTAGGTGGTTGTGCGACAATGCAGAGGATCGGCGAGCTTAGCTACTTTATCTGCAGTTTGGCAACTGCACGACACGAACCAGTGAGAACGAGTTATTACCGACGTCTAGGTCTTGGACTAACTTCACGGCTTGAGCGCTGTCGGATTGCACTTGCATGAGTTCGAAACCATGCGTCCATGTGAGTTGCATTCCTATGTATAACGTCCATAACTTAGACTGGAGGGCGTCAATGATCCTACTACTTTACTGAACCCCAGTAACTAGTTGCCTTCGTATTCTCAGATAAGGGCACCAATAGATTCAATGCCTGAACTTGACAAGATTGCACAGTCGACATTTAGGCAACACCAGCCATGTTCCCGTCGTACTTTCCATTGAATGGGTTCATTATGCTTCAAGACTATATTAGTATTAGAGCCATGCTTTGTAGAGTTTATACTTTCCATTTGGCAAGACATGCACGTTACAGACAATGTTACTCAAATCGAGTCTCTTAAGATGTACATTATCTTTTTTCTACTGGGACTACTAAAGATCAGACTATCCACTTAGACTCAAAGCTTCTCCCGAAATTTGGAGAGTTTGAGTAAAAATATTTGGTTCGAAAAATGAGTTTGGATTAAAAAAAGTTAAACTCATTTAAAATATGGTTCGAGCTTCAACAAACAAAAACTGCTGCCAAACTAAAGTCGTCAACATCTCATACTGTTTCTGACTCTGTTCGTAGTTAAAAAGAACAAAGTGAGATTTAAAATTATTAATAAATTCAAATTTATAAATTTAAACACATATTTAAACTTTTTTATACTTTTTCATTTCGGTCCCTGTAAATTTAATTTCTTATCACTACAAAAAAATGTACATATACCGATGCCTATTTATACCGACGGACGAAAATCGTCGGTTTATATAATATATACCGACGGAAACTAAGTCTGTCGCTAGAAGTATAAAATTATTACCGACGGATATTGTATCCGTCGGTATAGAAAACATGTATACCAGCGAAATAGAAGATACCGTCGGTATAGAGTTAGTCTATACCGACACGCTATAGACACCGCCGGTATAGTTAAACCACCAATGGTTTGGTTTGTCTGTCAGTACAGACAAAAGTTTTACTGACGGCAGTTTATATCTGTCAGTATAAGTTTCAGGTTTTCCGGCGGTTTATTATATTTGTTGGTATAGGATATTGTAGACACTAATTTTGTCCGGATTAAATTAATTGCTCGAAATAAAATAAATCCACCTTACCTTTTTTTTAATACCCAAAACTCTCACCTTATACCCTAAGCTCAAAATTTCATGGCCCATTATATAATTTTATAAAGTAAAAAATATATAAAATATATATAAAAATCACATCTCCTTACTCACCAAGGCTTGATTATCATTTTATGAATCAATACCTCATTCCCATTGGTTAAAAAAACTACTTGGTGACCAAGGTCTTAATTTTCATTGGTTCTTATTTTAAGGGGATAAACCAAAAATACCCTTCATCACTATATAAATATAAATCTCATGAACCCTAAAAAACCACTAACCTAATTTTCCCCTTACATTCGGCAACCCCCTTGTCCCCGCCGTTCTTTTCCATTTACTTTTTTTTCGTTTTTAGACCATTTGATTCCCTTATCCACTATAATTTTCCCTAACCGAAATTATTTTCTACCATTATTAAACCCTTGAATCGAACTTTTCAACCCCAACAACAACATGTGGAATTTGGTTGATTGAGCATAAATATTCGGGTTTTGGGTACATTCTTCATTTTTCTTTTTATTTATGTATAATCTTTTTTTATAGTTCAATGAAAATGTGGGTGATTTTATTGGTAACCTTTGTTGTTCATTTTAGTCTCTTTTTTATGTGTTTTTATTTTATTTTATTTTTTTGCTTGTGGTATGTATGTTATTTTACTTCTTGAATGTTGTTTAATTTATTATTAGCTCGTTTACTTTATTATCATGATTTCATATTATCCCTTTTATGATATTTTTTTTGTTCATGGTATATAATATATAATTAAAATAAATTTTCTTAAAAGTATACATGTGGTCTTTAATTTGGGTTTAGTTTATAAGTTTAGGCATTTTATGTTTTGGGCTTAGTGGTTTGGGCCTTCTTGTGTTTAGGGCTTGCTTAGGTTAGAAGGGTTTTGAGTTTGATAGATTAATTCTTGATTAGAATTGGGTAAAATTAATTTGATTAATATAAAACCGTGTGCTCGTCTCACAGGGGCACGATCTTTAAATTAATTAGATTAATTTAGGTTTAGCTTAGAGCCTTAGATAGATTAAGGTTCAAATTGGTTTAGTGAATTTAGATTTACCCTTGGCTTATTGGGATAAATGTTAAGTTCATTAAACTAGTTGGACATCTCTTAATTGCTTTTAAGATAAAATTAACATGGAGATTAAATTGACATTTAAATTAAAACCATGATTAATTAATTCGATTTACTTTAAATAGTATTCTTGGCTTATTGGAATACTAGTTTAAGATCGATCGAGTTAATTGTCATGTTATAAGATAAATCATAATTTATTAGGGCTCTCTAGCCTTTTTAGGATTAATTAATTTAGGGTTAATACTAGAAGCACCTAATTAGTAACTAGATCACTAATTAAATTTCCATAATTTGGGCCTTTATAGGTTAGGTCTTGTGTTGGGTCTTTTGTGTTTATTTTTGTGCCTTTATTTGACATTCCTTAATTGTCATTCATACGGCCTATTAATTTTGCATTAATTAATCTAAATCATAAAAAGTCATGCCTAACATGGATAAAGTATTCTCTCTGCATTACCATACAACTTCGCTCCTGCAAGAATTTATTGTTTTATAATTATTCATCAACTCTTTTAGGTTGTCTATGCAAAGACGGATGTCACAGCCGGTTCAAAAGGAATCACGGCATTTATTATCGAGTAGGGAATGCCTGGGTACTTTTTTTCTCATATAAATATTTCTTGGATCTAGACATAAGGACCTATGTCACCCCTTTCTAAATGGTCAATAGCTTGCTGGTATTAATGAACTTTAAATATATAAAATCTTTCTCTCGTACTCGTCCCTCTGTTGATAGCAAAATGATATACTAGATTTATTCATTAATCTTTCTTATTTTGTCACTGTGCAGATACTCCACTGCTCAGAAATTGGACAAACTTGGGATGCGAGGAAGTGATACATATGTTTTCACTTCTGTAAATGAAGTATATTTTGAAGTCCATTTCTGCCCTTGTCTTTCATACTAACAATAGTGATGGTCTGCAGATGTGAGCTTGTTTTTGAGAATTGCTTTGTTCCAGAAGAAAATGTTCTTGGCAAAGAAGGAAAAGGTCTTGCATCTCTATAAGCTAATGATATTTGTTAAAAAAAATTGCAAGAGGCTTAGTTATTATTCTTGATTACACCAGTGCTATGTAAAGTTGCTGCTCATGATTCTACTACAGTTGTGAGGAAATATTATGATTTCTTGTATTATATTCTGATTGCGGGCTTTTGCTTGTTCCAGGGGTTTATGTACTAATGTCAGGACTAGATTTGGAGAGACTTGTTTTGTCTGCTGGTCCCGTTGGTATAATGCAGGCATGTCTTGATGTTGTTCTTCCTTACATACGAGAGAGGTCACAGTTTGGCCGTCCAATTGGGGAATTTCAGTTTATACAGGTTTGTAATAGAAGCTATCCTGAATCCTGATAATGTTCTGTGGATGCTTGTCTTAGAATATCGGACTTGGTTCTTATTTCAATTACAGGGGAAAGTTGCTGACATGTATACTTCTCTGCAATCATCGAGGTAGAGTTTTGCGGTATAAACTTCTAGTCTCTCTAAATTTCACTTTCGTATTGCAGAAGTTGACAACTTCCATTTTTCAGGTCCTACGTCTATTCTGTTGCAAGGGACTGCGACAATGGGAGAGTTGACCCTAAGGTTCCTTTTATTTTCCCTCTCGCTTATTGTCGTATGAACATTTTCAATTTGGTCATTATCATCATTAGATGAAATATAGCAAGTTCGAGGTATATATTTGATTGGGGGAAAAGGGTGTGAATGCTAAGGTTTTCTTGGTCTTTCAAATAGTCATAGTTACTATGAATTCGATGACTTTCATATGGCCTGTGTTGTTCTTTCAACGTGTTTACATGAACATGAATATATTTTTGTGCATGCAAAATTTCAGGACTGCGCCGGAGTTATACTTTCTGCTGCCGAAAGAGCCACTCAAGTTGCTTTGCAGGTGAAAGATTTACTTTTTATTCACATCACAATTTCGTTTCTGCTAAAGTGCAATTGATAAGTGGAGTCATGGTACTAAGATCTGCAGATTTTCCATACAATTTATAAGGTGTGTGCAATGTTCAGTTTAACCCACTGAACTGAAATAGTTTGGTTCGGTTACCGAAGTTAGTTTGGTTGGGGATTGGTTGAAAGATTTTTTAAAATTCTGGTTATCGGTTAATTCGGTCTAAAAGCAGTTAATTAACCACTTAACTGAAACTAATAATAATAAATATTATATGTAGGTATATAAAGCCCACTATGGACAGAAGAAGCATAGTTTTAAACTCAAATTGCATGCGGTAGACTAGTGTGCCAAATCAAGAAAAATATTAAAAGCCTAACAGTTGGGTCAAATCTAAGATTGTAAATGAACCGAATTTGCACGAACAAAACTATATACGGAACTGCATTCAAGTTGCTCATAGCTATGAACTCTCTAAAAGTTGAAAGACTAAACTAATCAACCGGTCTCTTGCTGATCCAGCAGTTTCAACCCAAGTTTGAATGTTTGATTCATTCATACATGGAGATGCAATTTCTGATGTAAATCATGCATATTGATGTTCGATCAAAATCATGTTTGTGTTCATATTTGGTTTTGCAGGCGATACAATGTTTAGGTGGGAATGGATAAGTAAACGAATACACAACCGGACGTCTTCTTCGAGACGCCAAGCTATATGAAGTCGGAGCAGGAACTAGTGAGATCAGAAGAGAAAAGATGAATTTTTGCGATTCTCAACGACAATTAGGTAAGCAAATAATAGCTTTTTTTGTGTTTTTGCTCGGAATTTTAATTTCTAAATGAAGCTTTTCTATTGAAATTTCATGGGTTTCATTACCCAGTAATTAGAGCATAGACTGTAAAAAAAAATGATGATAGAATGTTTTGGTCTTTCGTGTTATGAAGAAAACTTTTTTAATTATGTGAGGTAGAATTTTGATTGCACAAGTGGGGGCTTGCTAGGTGTATGATGATTATATACATCACGACATGAATCATCTGTGTTTTTGGTAGACTGTTCGTCTGTTGAAACACAAATAGCTTCAGCCTTTTGTTCTTCAAATCGTTTCTCTGTTTGCAGCCCTATTTTCTCTTCACATTGATTTCTATCTATACAATGTTTGTATTAGTGGATGTGCTAATTTTTTAACGAATTTTTGAGCCATTATTCTAGTTGAGATGATTTAGTTATGGGAGAAATCTTACTCTTGCTAAAGTAGTTTTATAACTTGCAACTGCTTAAAAGTATTCGAGAACTCGCTTATGTTGGTTAAGAAAATTCTGTTGGCTTATATTGTTAACATGTTTGGGAGATATATATATATATATATATATATATATGTTTGATGCTTAACTCCTAATTGTGAAAAGAAGATATATTACATGTTAATTGTGAAAATATACAAGTTCTTGATGTTTGATGGTAATGAATGAATTACAAAGAAATTTTTGAGACATTAAAATTTATTGTTTTTTTCTGCTTTGGAGGAGCTGAAGGATGTAATTCTCTGAATACCAAATATAATATAGAATAAAAGAAATTCTCTCAAGTTAACTAAGAATTAGTCTTTAGTTATTGAATTATAATCGTAATAATCTGGTTATTTGTATTATACAACAATTTGGTAAAGAATGAATTAGTCTTTAATTTTTTTTTTTTTTTGTCACTCTTGAATATTTTATTATTAATTTTAATTTTTTAATATTATTAAATATAAAAATAATTTAAAATAAATAATAAAATAATAGTTTATTATTATTAAATTTTAAAATATTTAAAATAATCGTCGCCGCATGTTGCTATAGTCGGCCTCTAAAATTGGTAGCTGTTTGACCCTAAATTATACCAAGAGACTCGTTGTGACATGTTGAGTCTAAATTCGGTGGTTGTTTCACCAGAAAATGTCTTAAAACTCACGAATCTCAATTTAAACGTTTCGGTTTCCACACTTTCGATCTTATTTTCGTGAAATTCGAAGTGTTTTTCGGCACAATAGAAGTCGAGGTTGGACTCGGAAGGCGAGACGAAGAGACTAATAAAATATGAGATCGAACGGCCACCATCTACGATCGTTGACGATGGTGTCCGACGATGGCGAACAATGGCCGACGAGCAATTTAGTTTTACTTTTTATTTTAAATTATTTTTATATTAAATAATAATAAATAACATGTTATACTAAAATAATAATAAAATATTCGAGAGTGACAAAAAACGTTTAATGTATAAAGTTCAGTTATTAAATTGAAAATTTTAAAAGTTGAGTGACCAAAATAAGAGTAAAAAGATAATTGAGTGATGATATGAGTATTTTACCCAAAAAAATTACACTATATCATAAATCCCTAAAACCATAAACTTTTAACCATAAATTATAATCATAAACCCTAAATTAAACCCTTAAACCTTAAAATAGAACTACTTGCATAAACTTAAGTTTTTAACCATTGTATCAAACAATTTTTCTCAAATAAATGGTTTTTAAGTTCTCAATAAAAATCAAATCTTTCAAAATGATTAAATGTCAAGACTTTTCTTAAAAATGTTCGAATGTCAAATAAACATTGAAATATGCTTCAAATAAAAGATCTTGATCACCATTCATGATTAATGTTTTGAAAGACAATGGATAAAATTGCAATGGGATCTCAACCCAATCAGCCATGAAATTTTTTTTATTGCCCTCCCATCTAATCCGAACCAACCAGCGTCCCACATAATAATTAAAGTGAGATGATTGTTGAAAAGATTATTACATATGGTTAGTCAATCAAACAATGAAACAATCCCTAAGCTTTGGCCTCCTTGGAACTATGTTTTCAAGTTGCAGAATCACCTAAAAGCTTGATATGAAAGTGAGTCATTTCAACATTTATCAGGGTTTTGAAATGACCCCATTAACACACTAATTTCGGTGCCATTTGCAAAACACCAAAACCTTGAATCAAACTTCATTTGTCCAAATACCATAATAATTATGTCACAAACCCCACTTTTAGCTACATGTTCCGAATTCGACAAATGACAAGTACTTAGTAGATAGAAATCTTCAAGAGTATTTAACTTCTTGTACCACACATAGCAAACACAATGATGACGAAGACAACGACACCGACATCAAAACAAACAACAAACTTCATACTCTTATACTGTTGGAGAGGATGAATCCGGCTGCCCCACCGAGGAAGACTTTGATGCTTCCATTATCACCGGTGCTTGTTCCAAGCAGCTTTGCGTATCGTCGCTCCCCATTCCTATTGTCATCTTCTCCACTTCTTCTTGGGTGTATATATGGATCTTCGACACCACATCGCAGAATTCACTGCAAAATAAAGGGGGGAAACGAAAAACACTTAAACATAGGCAAGTTACGTGCACGAAAACTGAAAGAAAGGATGCATAGCGGAAAGCAAAAAGGAAAAGTGGAAATAGATTGATAATCACTATCGTGCAAGGATAGTGGAGAACAAGAAAAGTGACACTTACTGCCAAGGGTCATCGCCAACCACCATTACATCATTCTCACTATCGGTGTACAGAACCTGCCACCCTTTATCCGGATCGCTTAAAAGGCCTTCCATACCAAATAGACGTTCTAGTTCAGTCATCAAGTCGTCATATCCATACAGTTTCGAGAGATCAATAGCTCTTCCAACCAAGCTGCCTTGCTTGTGAACCTTTCAATCAGTGAAGTGGAAGTCAGTAGGAGAGGACCAGGAAGTAAAGTTAAATTCAAATTCGAACCGAATACAAACTTACCTTTGTACAACTCCTCTTACCAGAATTTTGTGAGCTCGGAGTAGGTGACTCTGCATTTAAAGAGAACCCAAAGAGTTTACATCCGGAAACATTTCTTTTTAAGGAATCATCCTGTTGGTTCCTTGAATTGTTTTCAGGAGCAGGACTTGGAATATTCTCCACCGGCTTATGCTCATTAAATAGATTTTGTTTTCCGACTCCATCCACAATAACCCCTACCCCTGTCTTAATCGGGGAAGCATTGAACGGGACATTACCTCTCAGAAGCGGAGATCGATAAGAGCTCACCGTAGGTTCCTGGCCGGTTTTGTAAAATTCACTATAAGGAAAATACACACTTCGAAGGCCTTCCGAAGCTAGCGGATAACAATTGGTTTTTGGTGCTTGATGCATGTTGAAAGAACTGCAACCAAGATTGGTTTTCGCCCAAACACCGAGGTTGAGATCAGCCTTTTGTGTCAGGGATCTCAACGGGCAAATTTCTTGACCTTGCAAGACCTTCGGAAATCTATTAGATTCCGCAAAGCCTGCGTAAGCAGTGGGGCGAACCCTCATAAACTCGCTAATATTACTCTTTCCGATCCCTGTTGATGCCAGACTTAGATGATGTGCAGGAGATTGCATCTCAAAATCTAGCGGACGGTTTACAGTATCACGTCCATGTAAGGGTGATACGAAACCTACATTTTCTTGACCTTGCAAGACCTTAGAGGATCTTAAGGATTCCTCAAAGTCCAAAAACCGACTCCCCCCTGAAGAAAGGAACACAGGAAGTATACATTAATCAAGTAAAAATATGCAAAAATATTACCAACTTACAGAGTGATTTGCACCTGTGATGGGGGTGTCAGGTGCAGCAGCCTGCAGACCTGTTCGCAGTTTCTTCAACCTCGGTGAAGACTGAAAACTCAAAGGTGGGAGAGAAACAGAAGGATCGATTTCCCAAGGTGAGACTCTCTCGTGGCGACCGATCACATTATCATCATCCCACCTAACCTGTTAAATATCATAAGAAAGGTCTTAAAATAAAGAGAGTCAAACAAGATTCATTTAATAGCTTTGCATTTTTCTTACATATATTGACACGACGAACACACTGGGAAAAAATGTGCATATGTATACATTTAAGTGAAGGACTCGACATCTGATCATAGGAACATTTCGATTTCCCCAAAAATCAAAACCCCAAACATGAGCCAAGTTGGATATACAAAAGGGTTTTTGGCAATGACAGATACACACACTCGGTTATTTGCCATTCTGAAGAACAGCTTACTAGGATAAATCAATTTTCAGCAGAAGGTATACATACATACAAATGTAATAGATTTAGATAAAGACCATATATAGATTTGATATATTCACTTATCTGAGTGTCGCAATAAAGACTAGAAATAAAAGCTTACAAACTAAGATTAGGAGCTCACCATTAAGCATCTCCACTTGGAATTGGGCCATTTGTAAGGATCCAAGTCCCCCATTCCCATCACTACACCACTAAACCTGCATGAAACTAGAACTGTTATCATAATCTCGAAATAAGAACCATTAACAGGTGAAAACCATTTATCAGATAATACCTTCTCTCAGGCGAATCATCCATTTCAAATCTCATTTTGAATCTTGTTCCAATGCACGTTGAATTTGTAATGCTTTTGATATACTTCTGAAAGGGTACAACAAACTCTGCATGACTGGCCCTACATTACAGCAATATGAACCGGCTTACCATTCCATACCACAGCAAATGTTCACTTGTACGTGTTTAAAATAGGCTTATGAGCTTAGCAACACGACAACCAAATCACATTCCGAATGGAACAATGAAAATCTTGCATTTTTATTAAAATCCCTTCCCGGCTTATTCCTTTTTCTTTTATTTTCTCTGTCAAATACCAGTCAATTTCATGAAGTAAGCTGAAAGAGAAACTTACCTCGGACTGTAGAAGACATGAAACATGCTTTTAGTGGATAATGCATTAGCCACCAGAGAAAGAACATTTGGATATGAGTTCTGTTTCGTGATAACTGATTCGGGAAGGCAATTTCTTGGTCGTACAGCTCTCCTAATCCCCAACCTAAGTTCTCCATCTTCACCCCTACAATGTCGAAGAAAAGATAAATAAGAAAGAACTTCAAACAACTAGGCCATGGGAACTCAAGGCACATCGGAACTCTAAAAGCTTCCATTATATTTTCACATGTCAGTAGATATCTATGATTCTCAAGAAACATAAAAGCATTTCAAGTTATCATGGCAGTCCTATTAGAATGATGATTCTATTATTCTTTTATAGTATATCCCATTTTTACTGATACCCAAGTGTCAGTGACGAATGGATCTATTAGTCACTGTCAGAAGTACATACCTCAGAAAGAGCACTGCATCCCCAGCAACAAGATTCTTTTGACTCACGAAAATGCTCCAGCCTGTAGTAAGGAGATGTCGCCTCGGTTGACCTAAAAGTTAATAAACATTAAGCTCTATCGATGTTTCTTTCAATCGAAAATACATTCTAAACACTACCATACGAAATATTGAATCCTCTATGCAAATTACCCCTATATATATGTCGAAACCTCCACTCAACTCCATGTAGGTCCTTGGCAACAAGTTCTTGAGACGGCCTCGTCTGTTTATAATCCTGAAATCAAGGCAAACACCGTTGAATATGCATGATATTTCTAGGTTGAATAGTCAGCCAGGTAAATAGTACATGAGGATTAAGAATATGAAATCATACCAGCAGCGGGAAGCAGTCTTCCGCGGCTCTACGAGGAACAGAGAACCCTCCGTGAGTGCTAGTGTCCGATGCGGTCAGCGTCTTGCAGAACATGTGAGGGGTTGATTTTTTAGGTGACCCACCATCTCCCTCATCTGCACCTAGTGCATTCAGCTGCTTGCTCTCCAAATTAGGTCCTCCCACCTGCACAAAAATCCCAAAATTATATCACCAAAAGCCATGAATTTTGGACTGCCTCTTAAAATGGAAGTGTATGCAGATAGGAATATAATTCATTCAAGTCACTAAAACCCTAAGAAGCATTGTAAAACTAAAACCTCCCTATGAAAAAGTAGTACAAAAAAACATAACTTTACTTAGGATTATGCAAGTAATAACACTAAATATAATTCTTCTAAAAGAAAAAACACCACCACTCAAATATTCTAAACCATATAAGAAATATATATACCTCTGGCTGGGGAAGTAGAGTGACCTGTGTATAGACCTCATCATTCTCCTTATTGGCCTGGAAAAAAGGGGAAAGGAAACACAATCAAAGCAACCAAATTAAAGGAAAGGTAAAGTTATAACCTTTAGTGGGAAGCTAATGCAATGACAATTCAATGTAAGAGAAGAAGATTTGAGTGCTTACGAGAAGCTGGACATTGACCACTTTGCAAAAGATATGAGGTGGAAGATCAAAGGTGGAGATTTCCAAAGGAGAGAAAGGAGAAGCAGAAGCCACTTGTTCCAAGTGACCCTGAGGGAAGTAAACAACAAGATTTCCCTTTTGAGGGAGTGAAATGAGGGGGCCAGCGCAAGCATGCCAAAGCTCCAAGTAAATGGAAGAAGATGAACATTGGTGTGAAGCCAAGTTTGAAGAACATGAAGAAGATGATGAAGAGGACAAACAGTTCACTTTGTCACAGTCACCATTGCAAACTGTAGCCGTCTTCTCCACCTCATTCACTGCATGGTTCAGATCAATTTCCATGAACACCCAAAGTTCTAATTTTTTTCTTAAAGATAAAAACTTTTCACCTCCCCACAAGCACCCACATAACCAAACAAAGAAAAAGGTATTCCCAGAAAGCTAAAAACCAGAGAAAGAAGGGAGATTTAAGTCAAATGAATCCCAATAAATTTCCTTTCAAAGATGAGAAGAGATGAAGAAGAAAGGCATGTTGGATGGAAGAGGGGGGAAGGGGTTAAAAGAGAGAAGGAAAGGGGAAAAGGGTGGTCAAATAATAACAAGGAATTCGAAGTAGGAATCCTCCCCCATTTGCAGGTACTGAGAAGAGGGAGCAGCAGACAGACAAATGGTTAATGGAAGGGGCAGAGGAAAAACAAAAGGCAAAGAAAAGCCAGTGCTGTGTTTGTGTGGTGGCTTTTTTGGCTTTTGGACTTTGAAGAGAAAGTGAAAGGGAACTGTGTTGGGTGGGGGGGACAAAGCTATGACACTACATTACCCTCCCCTCTCTTGTCTCTCTTTCTTTTCCTTTTTATTTTTAATCTTTTGCCTTTTCCTTTTCTATTTTTTTCTTATTGAGTTTCGCTCACTCTTTAAATTGATGTCATAAATATTTTAATAATAAAATTATTATTAAAATGTTATATTAATATTATATACATAAAAGAAAGAGCTAATTCCATTCGCATGTACCCAAATTATAATCCACGTTACATTTAACATTTCAATTTTATTCTTAAACTATAACTTTTATTTTAAAATAATTTTTAAACTTTTTAAATATTTTAATTTCATCCTCAAATTATTATTTATATCACATCATGTTAGTACATAATACATATAAGTGTTTCATGACAAATTAACAATTTTTATAATGGTTTTATAAACATCATATATAATTAGCATATATTGATAATTTGAAGATAGAATTAGAGCGTTCAAAAAGTTTGAGGACAGGATGAAAATAGAATGTTTTAAAGTTTGATGACTAATTTAGAATGAAAGCCATAATTTGAGGATGAAATTGAAATATTTAAAAATTTAAGGATTAATTTAAAATGAGAGCCATAATTTTGAGGATGTATAGTACAATTAACTTTAAAAGAAATGTATTCACTATTCCTTTTTATAGTATTAAATCAATCACATAGATATCTAAATTTTGAAAATATTATAATAATTAATCACATTATTTGTATTAATATTTTATAGTATTAAAATCTTATTTTTTATTTTAAAATATTAATTATTAATTATTTATAAATTATGATCCATATATATATTATTAAAATATGAATATAAAGCTTATTCCATTAAAATATTATAAACTACTTAAATTTCAAATTATTTAGTAATATTAAATTATATTATTAAAACAATGTTATTATGATATTAATTAATATTTTTCTTAGAATAATAAATAGTATTAGTTATATTTAGGGGTGATAATGAGCCAAGTTGAGCTCGATCTTGGCCAGGCTCTGTTCGGGCTCGAGGCTCGTCAAGTTTGAATTTTTAGGGTCGAATTCAGCTCGGAAACAATACTATTAGGCTCGACTCGGTTCGAAATGAACAATTTTGCTATTTTTTTATAAAAGATGTGGGTTCGTTAAAAACCCATTTCATAACCAACACTGGAATGAAATTTAATGTTGGGAAAGGGGAAAAGAATGCCCAAATATTAGATTAATCCAAATAACCAAGAAATATTCTTAAAATGCAAACACATAATCAAAAAAAATACAAAAACAAACAACAACCAACTAAGGAAAATGAAACCACAAATATGCATTAGTGGATCTTCCCTTAATTTACTTTATTTTTTTTCTTTTGCTAAACATATTATTTTTAGTGCATTTGTAGATATAATATATATAATTATTTCGAGCTTGTTCACAAACTTTTCGAGCCGAGCTTAGGTCGGCTTGGCTCGAATTGTTAAGGTCTCGAGCCGAGTCCGTGCCCGAGTAGCTTGCGAGCCAGTTAGGCTCATTATCACCCCTAGTTATATTAGTAATTTATAATTTTAAGAAGATTATTATATTTTATTATTATTAATACAAAATATAAGTATTTATTTTAATAATATTGAAAATAATAATATTTGATACTATTTCAAATATATATAATATTTGATATCAATATTTTAATATGTTTGAATAATTTCATAAAATAAAGTTAGCTTTTTATTATTGCTATAATAATATTTAACTCGATTCATGTTAATTTTCTGTGTAAAAAAAATTTCTGATAAGGATTTTAATTAGAATTTATTGATTTTCCTTTTGTTGATTCAATAAGTTTGAAAAGATTTCTAGCTGAGTGGTAGGTGTCAATCTATTAATTTTTGATTCAATCGGTTTATCTGATCTATCAAATTCAATTTCACAATATTACCAAAGATAATTAATTTAAACCAGCAGGGACTCGGATAGCAAATATCTTAAAGTTGATATTAAAATTTGGGTAAGTAGGATATTTAATTTGTTGCTACCTTTTATTACTCCTTTTAAAATTTATTTTGATGAAATAAATTAAAGTAAAAAAGCAAAATTATCAATTTTGATATTTAATATACATTTTTAAATTTTGGATTGATTAATTATGATTTCATAATAATAAAAATTATAATAACAATGGAAATATACATTTTAAATTTAATAAATAATAATTAAATATTAAAGTAAACTGATTTATTTAAGGCTAAAACTTTGATACACATTCTATGTAAAATTAATTTTACACAAGCCTGTGTTTTTACCTTATAAAACACAAATTTTAATTTCCTAACCCTAAATCCTGAACCCTACAACTTAAATCCCTTAACTTTAACTTTAACTAAACCGTTAATCTTTAAATTTAAAAAGAACGTGTAAACGTTTATTTACACGAACTGTATATCAAACTTTTTTCTTTTTTTTTAATACTTATTTTTTCTAAAATCATAAAAATGGAAAAGAAACTGTTTTGGAACTGACATAAATATTTTAAAAATGTAAAAAACATACATGTTACTGTTTAAATACATGGTACTATTTTTAGGTATAATTGACTATTTTTTCACCGTGAGGAAGGCCTACCACCAACCAAGACAAAATCCAATTCAATGCAACAAAAAGCTTTTCAACTAATAAATAAATAAATAAATGTTTTTTTGCCTTTTTATTTTTATTTTACTCTGAATAAAAAAACAATAAAACAACCCACTAAAGTTGAACCCTTTTTTAACATATTTTTAAAGTTGAATCCTATGGATACCACCTTTTGTAATAATATCTACCTTATTATGTACAAAGTTTGGCTTATTTAGTGAGATTTTTTTTATAAAAATAGAGAAATGGGTTACCGGGAAATTATTTAGAGAAATATGATAACAATATTAATAACAAATTGTCACTGCTGATATTGGTTTTAATTATAGTTGTTGTGCGTTGAGATAAATTTGTTAACGACTCGTAAGGATTAAATTGAATAAACGAGAAAAAAAGTCGTACATTAAAAGGATTAAATTGAGTGAAATTGATAAAAATTTTGAATAAACACGTTAGATTTAATCATACTACCTAATTAATTATTCAGCATCTCCATCTCTTTAATTTTTTTTATTTTCCCAATATTTCACTAAATAAACTCACAAAGTATTTACCAAACATTTAGAATTATTATAAACACTAAAGCAATTTATTATGCATTTTATAATCAAATTTAAAAAATTAAAATCAATTATTAATTTGAATTTGGAGAGGCATAACTTTATAAAACATGTGCCTTAGATTCTATAATACATCTTAGATCTTAATAAAATTCGATAACAATTTACGTATACTTTTGTAAGATGAAATTTGAAAGTCGAATCTGATTATTTTTTTAACAAATCTCAATTCTAATTATAATTCTGTCTAGAGGCAGGGATGAAGCTAAAAGTTAAAAGTTAAGAGCCGGGAAAAAAACTTAAGGATTTCTAAAAAAATCCTTGAACTTTTGACAAAAAATCAATTAAGCCCCTAGATTTTTTTTGCATTCAATTAAGCCATTGAATCAATTTTGACCATTAAATCTTGATAGATTTTTTATTTATTGGTGCAGTGTGTTGTGTCATAGTGTCCCGACTTGACATTTTCAAAATATATATATATTATTTAAAAATTGTTTAAAAGTTCTAAAAATTCTAAAAAACGTATAAATATAAAAAAAACATTTTTTGAAAATGTCATTTCCCTTAGAGTCTCGTTTCCCTTCCCTTACATCCCTAATTCTAAAAAAACGTATAAATATACACTACAGCTCTTCAAAAAATGTTTTTTTATATTTATACGTTTTTTTTAGAATTTTTAGAACTTTTAAACAATTTTTAAATGATATATATATTTTGAAAATGTCAAGTCGAGACATAAGGGAAAAATAATATATATATTTTGAAAATGTTTTTTTAGAAATTTTTTTTGAAGCAACATGATAGAATTAATTAAGCCATCCCCATGTGGCTTCGCTCATGTCTAGAGGGAAGGGAAACGAGACTCTAAGGGAAAGAAGTAGGGATGTAAAAAGCTGACCCGACCCGAAAATTCGACTAAAACCTGCTCGAGTCAGAACTTGTTTTTGACCTGAGGAAGCGATGACTCGAAACCAATATGTAACCGACTGTTGTTGACCTGTACCCAAGTTGGACCTGATATTGTAGTAACCGAACCCGACCTACACCCGACTGATACGAACTATAACCCGAGACTAACCTAACAAATAATAGATATAACCTGACTAAAACGACACAAAACCTGATTTTACCCGACCTGCTAATTGACTCGACCTGTTTTGAACCTGACCTCTTGTTGACCTGAACTGATATTGACCTGGCTTGATATTTACCTAACCTGTAATTGAGGAAGTTTATGATTTGAAAAATGAAGTATTGAGAAATTATGAATTTATTATATTATAATGTGAGAAACCAATTGACTTATATGATGACATTTTAATATGGTGGTATTTTTGCTCATTCTAGTCCCTAAAACTTTATTTTTAGCCGAAATTGACCCATATATATTTCTATTTTTAGCAATTTAGTCAAATAATATTTTTTATTCTAGTCCCTGTAATTTAATTTTTAGTCAAAATTGTCTCATATTTATTTATATTTTTTTGGTAATTTAGTCCAATAATATTTGTGTTTATTCTAGTACTTAAAATTTAGATTTTTTTACTCAAATATAACTTTAGGGGTTTTCCCCAAAAATATGGTCCTTCTCATTTTAATTCCGGAAATATTGTATTTGATACAATACCCTAAAAGTCAGATTCAGCTAAATTCGACTATTAACAGTACTTTACTCAAAACGCCCCCAAAAAATGCTCAAAGTCAGAGCCTCCTAAACTCTCTTTTAGGGGCATTTTAGTAATTTACAACTTAAAGTCGGAGTCTCATGAACGAGCCTTTAAGGTACTGTAGCAAATGCACTAATTTGGGAAAAAAGGGGAAGGACTATACTTTGGGAAAAAGCAAACCCTAAAGCAATATTTATGGATTTCTTCCTTAAAATTTAGTTTTTAGTCGAATTTGACCCTTATTTATTTTTTTGTAATTTAGTACAATATTTTTAATATGATGCTATTTTTTTATATTAGTCCCTAAAATTTTATTTTAACCAAAATTAACCCCTATTTATTTTATATTTTTGTAATTTAGTCTAATGTTTTTAATATGTTGATATTTTTGTTCACTCTAGTCCATAATATTTTATTTTTAGCCGAAATTGACCCTTATTTATTTTTAATTTTTATAATTTAGTCTAATATTTTAAATATGATGAGATTTTTGTTCATTTTAGTCCCTAATATTTAGTTTTAATGTGATTCGTATTCGTGTAAATAATTCACTCGAAATGACCCAACCCAAAGTCTATCGACTATTTGTAACGAACTCAAACTTAATACGAATTCGAAACTCGAATTAACATGACCTAAAATGAATCCGACCTAAAGTCCACCCGAGTCCGAACTAACCCGTTAATTAACTGATTCCGACCCGAAATGTTTTGACCTGACCTAAAATTGGCATACACCCGACCCGAGCCGAGTCGAAACATCAAATCAACCTGAAATGACTTGTATCTGATTCAAAACGACCTGAAACTCATCTGATTACCTGTTTTTACATCCCTAAAAAAAATATTCATAGTGGGTCTAAAACCTAAGACCTAAAGGAATATAAGGAATAAAGATGAGTAGATTCGCCAACTGAACAAACGTGCTTGCTCAATTATTATCGGTTATGTTGAGGCATCGTCAACTTAATGATGAAAAATTACATTTTGATAAGTAAAAAAACAAATTAGTATTTAATTGATATCGAGTAATATAAATTTATTTTTTTAAAAAAACCCACCAAGCTGGTGGAACCAAAATTTAAGATGGGGTAAAATCATTCTCAGTTTCTGTTTTTACTCGGTTTGGTGAAAGAGCCGAGAATCATAAATCACATTTAAAAAAATAGGTGAAAATAAATAAAAGTGTGTGAAAAATGGGAGAGTTGTCAATGTGAATAGTACTTTTCATATTTATTTAAATTTGATTTTTTTAAAAGAGAAATTATCAGGATATATTTAAAATAAAATAATTTAAATATACGTCTCATTAAAAAATTTCTTTAATTTAATCGGAGAAAAAAAGTGCGACATATTTAAGTTAAATGAACACTTTACAAATACCAGTCTTAAAGCAAGGCAATGCAGGCAATAAAGCAGCACCATTTACAAATACCAGTCTTAAAGCAAGGCAATGCAGGCAATAAAGCAGCACCATACAAAACCTATTTAAACACATCCAGGCTCCTGAAAAATTTTAGCTACCACCTACTAAATCACTTATTGAAAAGAGGACACTCGAGATGGGGGTTCAAGCAGAACTGTGAGACTGAAAAGCCTAGGCCGACACCGAAAACGGCTTTCCTTCAGACTTGTATGGACTCGACTACATTGATTACTCTAGATAAACTCCGCTCCTCTTTGAGAATAAGACGAATATGCCAATTTAAACCTGAGCTGATGGATAAAATGTTCTTAATAGAACTGTCGTAACTCTTTCGAGCCCGACTTTTTAAAAATACGAAGTCGCCACTAATGTTTTAAAAATGTGTGATTGAACTATCTAAAAACGGGTTATTTTAATAAAATATTTTATTTTATTAAAATAACGTTTTGGTCTGCGAAAACAAAAAATAGGTTTGGGAGTTAGTTATGCGTAGAGATGAGTTAGCACCCCACAGCGCAAAAAAAATTGGTACCTAGCCGATTGTAAAATGTTTTAGTGTCGGATTTTGCAAGTTCATATAATATTCAATTTATTTGTCCGTTTATGAATATGATCCTATTTTAACAGTCTTATTGTCCGGAGGATGAACTTTAATCACCGTCAACACTCTTGGCGCTAACCCGTCATCTCCTTTTGATAAGACACCACACTAATTAGGTTTCACATTTATAACAAGTAACCCGAAAAACAATTGGTGTGTTGAAGATTTTATTTATTCTATGTTAGTGATCATTAACCTAAGGAATGTCTAAGTAGGTTTTACCTATTAGGGTTCAAGTATGGTTAAGAGTGTTTTATTAATTTTAAAGTGAAAAGGAGTTTTTTATTTTTTTTTTAAAGGCTCTAAATCAGCTAAGGCTCTAACACTAGAGGACCAAAACCTAGTATTTATCTAAACTAGAATTTTAATTAAAGACAAACAATTAAAAAAATAAATTAACAACATAAATATAAAAAGGTAAAATTCAATTTACAAAATCAAGTAAAAAATAAATAGGAAAAAAGATTTGAAAAGGAAAAAAGAGAAGGACAAAGAATATTTAAGAAGGAAAAGGAAAAGGAAACTTAAATTAAAGGAGGCAAATAGGCGGAACTAAAATTTTAATTAAACAGGGCCTATGTTTTGGGTTAAATTAAAGGGTTTGGTAGTTAAAAGAAAATTTAAAATCAATAAAGGAAAAGGAATTAAAGGTTAGATTAAAAGTAAATCAAAAATGATATGTCAGATTTAAAGAATATTTAAGAAGGTATTTTATGGAATAAAAATGTATGGATTCAAAATTAACCCACTTTATTTGAAATGGGTATAAGGCTCAAAAACATCTTTTATCACGACTCTTTAAAAATTTGGATCAAACAACTTTTTAGATAAAAACAAATAGTTTTCATAGGGAAAAAAACAATGGATAAAGAACAAAGTGGTGCACCACCGTGCTGGCCGCCCTCCACTAGCGCCGGTCGTCGTCTCCGATGATGGTACACCAAAAAAACTTTCTTTTTGCCCGATTGGAACCCTCCAAAAATGTTTGATTATAAATCTTTCAAAACTGAAATAAAAAGTACGATCTCCCTCTTTTTATATTGAATTCGAAATAAGAATAATAACATAAAATATAAAGGAAGCAAAAACAAAATACCAATATGAAGAAATTCGCTTCTTGTATTTCCACCAGAACTTCAATACAACTTAGGATCTTCTAAGGATTTTTGGATACAAAGTAAGAATGGTGCGATGAATTACAAGAACGAGAAAGGGATGGTGATTGAATTGTGAATGTGGTCCCCGTGTTTTACAAATGATGGAGAGGGGTTTATATAGCATTTTCACCCCTCAACAATACATGGAAGTTCAATCCTAAAATCCCAAAAAATCGGATGATATTATGCCTAAAAATCTTGATTTAATTCTAACTTTCCTTCTTCAATTGATTCTTGTTTGACTGTGTCATTTTCCTTTGTTGATTCGAATTTGAAAATATTTGAGACTGATTTATTCCCATTCGAATCAGCCCCCATATGTTCTTCTTTCCAATTTGGTTCAATCCTCCTGGAATAATGCGTTCCCCTTTTACTCGATTCGGTCCAACTTTCTTTTCTTATTTTTGCATTTTTAAGTCAAAAAAATCAGTGACAACAAGTGCCTTTGAACACCATTGGGGATTGATGGACATTTTTGATCCAGTGTACCACATTACTACTTAGGGATGCTTATTGAGTTGAGCAACTCGCAAACAACTCGAGCTCAACTCGGTCAAAACTCGATTAACTCTCAACTCGAGTTGACTCTACTCAAAATCGAGCTCGACTCGAGATCTTAGCGAGTCAAGTCAAGCAAGACCCAACTCGGCTCGATAAGTTCGTGATCAGCTCGTTATTTTTTATATAAAGTCTTATGATTTTTTGGTGGCTACCTTAAAAAATTATGTTCCAAGAAGTTTAAATATTAGGTGAAAACTCAAGAAAAGTTCAGTGAATTACTAGGTAATTTACCCAAAAAAATTGGTTTCAAATTTCAAAACGATTTGTATTTCCCAAGAATTAAAAAAATTAATTCACATTAATAAGAAATTAAATTATAATAATGAGTCTTTCCCTTTTTGGGTGAAAAAAGAGTACCAGCACGTGCCTCTTTAAAAAACCTCCCTAATCCTAAATGGAGGAAAAAGAGTGCACATGTTAGTACTTACAGAAGGAGTACGAGACTAGCTTGGCAACAAAACAAAACCTAACCCTCATCATTAACCCACACCCATATCATGTTGTAGTAAATGAACTTTCCCTGGTGGTACCACAAAATGCCGGGTACCCACAGGGAGACCACACATCATTACAGCTAACCGGTCAGCTACGACATTTGTAAGACAATCTATCCTAACGACCTTTACCTCCCATTGGCGCGTTAGTAGTCCATTAATATTAGCCACCAGGGCCGAACCAGCTAGTGACATGGATTTCCCATGACAAATATCAACCACAGTCACATTGTCCGTCTCAATAATCACTTTGTGATAACCAAGATTCCACTCTTGTAATAAACCATCAAATATTGCCCATAATTCTGCCATAAGCACCGAGCAAATTCCGAGACTTCAACCAAGACCATACATCCAATCACCATTCATATTGTGAATAACCACACCAATTGATGCCATTCCCCGTACACCAATTTAATAAGAAATTAAATTATAATAACGAGTCTTTGTTTTTGTTATTAAAGTCTTTTTTCTTTTATTATTAATTTATGTATAAAAATAGAAAAATGAGAGAAGTCTTCAGTTTTCACTTTCCATATAAAAACGATTAAAAGTTACAACCTCGAAATTCCTAAGGCAAACTCCCATTTATTATTCATCGAATGTTGTTGAGAAACTAAAAAGAGTCTCATACTCGAATATCGACTTCATCTCTAAATCGGTCATGACATGTTCATTTATTTAGATCTTCAGACCTCACACTTTTTTCTAAATTTTTATGTTTATATTAAGCTCTAATAGTATCACTAAATTTTTAAAAAATAAGGTAAAAATTGGCGAGCTTAACAAGTAGTGAGATTTTTTAACGAGCACGAGTCGAACAAAATTCTATCGAGCAACGAGATTTTTTAACGAGCACTACTCAACTCGCGATCGACTCGCTCGATAAGCACCTCTATTTCTACTATCACACTCTATGATTAGGTGCCGAGATTGGGACCAAATTGATTTTTTAAATAGAAGGATTGCTTCTTTGATTGCTAGTAACTCCACTAAGGGAGCGTCTTGTCTCGACCTGCCAACATTCATTGAGGTTAACTCAACTTCCTTGGGCGTTTTTGAGGCAATGAAGCTTCTAGAATGGCCTACATTTATCTTAAAGGAATGTCATAACGTTCTAGAAGGCTCTATGAGGTTTTACCAAATTCTAGACAAATCTGGAAAACTCTGGAAGACTTTGGAAATATCGGAACTACTCTAGAAGTCTATGGAACTCTTTATAACCTTTTAGACACTTAGGGTGATATATAGATCCTTGTAGGGTTATCTAGAATTCTCTACACTTGTAAATATCTCATAGTCACTAGGATGATTTAGAATCATCCATTAAGAATGTGGAGGCCTATAAATAGGGCTACCCCCTTCATTTGTAATCCATCTAAGAATTCAAGAATTCCTAAACCTTGTAAAGCTCTATCAAAACTTAATACAAAGTTCTTTTTCTCCTTCCCTTCAAAGGTTTTCTTGCATTCTCTAGTTCTTCAATAATCAGGGAAGAGCCTGCTTGGTGCTTGCAAAGACTAAAATAATCAGGGAGCATTCGCGACTATGTCAAAGACTTCACAAGCTTGGTGCTTGAGATCCTCGATCTCTCCGAGAAAGACTCGCTCTTTAATTTCATAGATGGATTTCAACAATGGGCAAAACTGAGCTAAGACGTCTTAGGGTACATAACCTTGCTAATGCCATAGCCAAGAGTCTCATCGACTACTCTAGCCATAAAGAGTCTACCATAAAGCCAAAAGATAAAAAGAGCGGTCAAGCCAAAGGTGGGGGAGATAAAAGCTAACGCAAGGAAGGCCACCAAGAAGACAACACGTCTAAGCACAAAGAATAATCTTCATGGAGGGGCAATGATAAAGGTAAATCCAAAGAATCTCGAGGCACGAGAAGACCACCGTCCAATAAGTGTTTCATTTGCGATGACAATTATTGGGTTCAAGAGTGCCCACAACGGCAAGCCCTCAATTCGCTCATAGAAAAGCATCAATAAGGCAGTGACGCCGATAAAGGCGAAGATGGTGCACATATGGGATCCATACAACTACTCAACGTCATTCAATCTACCCCAAAGACTGAGGCTAAAGGGTTTCTATACGTGGACGTCACTGTTAACGGAAAAATATCAAGGGCCATGCTAGACACATGTGCGTCTCATAACTTTTTCTCTCTCGATGAAGCAAATAAGCTTGGTCTTAGAGCAATAAGGGATGAGGATCTATCAAGGTAGTTAACTCTACCGCACGACCCATCTATGACATCGCTCGAGGGGTCAAGACCAATGTCATAGCATGGTCCAGCTACATAGATTTCTCAATAGTTTTGATGGATGGCTTTAAACTCGTCTTTGGACTCGAGTTCCTCAATCGAGTTAAAGTAATCTCGGTACCATTTGCCAATAGCATGTGCATCATAGATGGCAACCAGTCTTGTGTGGTACCAACAACTAGGGCCACCAAGTAGGAGACTAAAGTGCTATCGACACTTCAGTTCAAAAAGGGCATCAAGAGAAATGAGGAAAGCTACTTAACTATCCTCAATGAACATGATGACGAGAAGCTAAAGCCCGATGAAGATCTACCAAAGGAGGTAGCCTAAGTGCTAGAAGAATTCAAAGACGTTGCACCTCTAGAGTTGCCAAAAAAGATACCACCAAAGAGAGATGTGGACCACGAGATCGAGTTAGAACTAGGTACAAAGCCACAAGCTATGAGTGCCTATTGCATGGCACCACATGAGTTGGAAGAGCTTAAGAAGCAACTTAAAGAACTACTCGATGCAGGGTTCATCTGGCCCTCTAAAGCACCTTTTGGGGCGTCAATCCTGTTCCAAAAGAAGAATGAAGGCTCATTACAGATGTGCATCGACTATTGAGCACTCAACAAGATCACCATTAAGAACAAGTATCCAATTCATTTGATTTTGGATCTCTTCGATTAGCTCGGCCATACACGTTACTTTTCAAAATTAGATCTTCACTCGGGGTACTTTGTATAGCGGAAGATGATGAGCTAAAAACAACATGCGTCACAAGGTACAATTCTTATAACTTCTTAGTTATGCCCTTCGGACTGACTAATGCACCAACCACATTTTGCACTTTGATGAACAAGCTGTTTCATCCATATCTCGATCGATTTATGGTCATCTACCTTCGAGGACATTGTAGTGTATAGCAACACCTTGGGGGAGCATGTTGAACACCAAAGGTAAGTACTCAAGGTTCTACGCGAAAACCAGCTATATATCAAGAAGGAAAAGTGTTCATTCGCCAAGCCAGAAGTAATGTTCTTAGGGCATAAGATTATGGATAGAAAACTTGTGATGGAAGATGGCAAGGTGCGTGCCATCCAAGAATGAGGGTTGTCCACCAAAGTACATGAGCTAAGGTCTTTTTTGGAGTTGGTGGATTATTATCACTGCTTCATCAAAAGATATTCGACGAGAGCTACACCGCTGATAGAACTCTTAAAGAAGAACAATTCGTGGGCATGGACACCAAATTGTCAATAGCCTTTGAGAATTTGAAAAAGGCCATCAGCGAAGAGTCGGTGCTTAGCCTACCTGACCAAAATAAGCCCTATGAAGTACACACTGATGCTTCAAACTTCGCTATTGAAGGAGTTCTTATGCAAGATGGGCATCCGATTGCTTACGAAACTCAAAAGCTTAACGATACCGAAAGACGCTACACCGTTCAAGAAAAAGAGATGAGTGCCATCATTCATTGCCTTAGAGTGTGGCGACGCTACCTCCTTGAGTCTAAATTCTTGATCACGACAGACAAAATGGCCACAAGTTACTTCCAGACCTAGAAAAAGCTAAGTCCAAAGTAGGTTCGGTGGCAAGATTTCTTAGCCGAATTTGATTTTGTCAAGCAATATAAGCCCGACAAGGCAAATATGGTCACCGATGTGCTAAGTTGAAAGACGAAGCTCACAAATATTAGCCAAGTCACCAGCCCACTACTCGAAAAGATCAAAGAAGGCTTGCAACAAAAGCCACTTGCCCGAAGTATTATTACCTTGGTAAATAAAGGTAAGACACGATGGTTTTGGCTAATCAATAGCCTACTCTACACCAAGGATGACTTTTTTTATGTACCAAAGTGGGGCAACTTACAAAATGAGTTAATTAATGAGTGTCATGACTCATTGTGGGCGGGTCACCCAGGTATACGATGAACCCTTGCACTTTTGAAGTCTACTTATTATTGGCCTAAAATGCAAGATGCAGTGGAGGAATATGTGCGAACATGTCTTGTGTGCTAACAAGACAATGTGGTCCAAAATCAGCCATGTGGGCTCTTAGACCCGTTGCCAATACCGGATAAGCCTTGGGAAAGCGTCTCTATAGACTTCATCACTTGTTTACCAAAGTCTGATGGGTTTGGAAACATTATAGTCTGGTGGATCGATTTATCAAATATGCTACCTTTATTGCCGCACCAACTAGCTACACCACAGAGAAAGCGGCAAGGCTCTTTCTCCGTAATATGGTCAAGTTATGGGGCATCCCAACCAGTATCATTAATGATTGCGATCCACGCTTTACAGAGAGATTTTAGACTAAATTATTCAATATGCTCGGGTCTGACCTAAACTTTTTGACAAGCTTGCACCCTCAAAGTGATGGGCAAACGGAGCATGTCAATGCCCTGTTAGAGCTTTACTTGAGGCACTATGTGAGTGCCAACCAACGAGATTGGGTCAAGCTTTTGGAGATGGCACAATTTTCTTATAACTTGCAACAAAGCGAAGCCACCAACCGAAGTCCCTTCGAGATTATCATGGGAAAACAACCGACCACCCCGCTCTCCCTTTCCACACGTTATGAAGGGAAGAGCCCAGCAGCCTTCAAGTTTGCTAAGTCATGGCATGAGCAAAATGAGTTAGCTCGAGCAGCACTACACAAGGTTGCCAAAAAAAGAAGAAATGGGCAGATAAGAAACGAAGGCACTTGGAGTTCAAGGAAGGCGATCTCGTCTTGTTAAACTTTTACCCCAACAATTTAAGACCTTACTGAAGGTGCATAAGGGCCTAGTAGGCAAGTACGAATGACCATTTCCAATCATCAAATGAGTGGGCATAGTATCTTACAAACTCTAACTTTCACCAAGACTTAAGATTCATCTCGTATTCCATGTGAGTTTGTTAAATCCATGTCATGGAGATGTGTATGATCTCTCATAGGGGGTTTCTAAGAAAGCTCCCACATCCGTAGTCATTTTATTTGGCAAAGAAGTGGAGGAAGTGCTAGCGGACCAAGTAATTCGAAGAATGGGCGTACCAAGCTATAAAGAATACTTCATCGAATGGAAAGGTCTGCCCAACACGGAAGCAAGTTGGGAGTCTAAGGAAACACTTTGGCAATTCAAGGACCAACTCCAGCAGTTTAATGAAGACGCGACGAGGGCGTTGCGAGCTTAGGTCGGGGAGAACATCACGACCCACCAATATTCACTGAGGTTAACTCAACTTCCCTGGGCGTTTTTGAGGCAAGCATGAACCAAGAAAGCTTCTAGAATGGCCTAGAGTGGCCTACATTCATCTTAAAAGAATGCCATAACGTTCTAGAAGGCTCTAGGAGGTTCTACCAAAGTCTAGGCACATCCGAAAGGCCTTAAAAGACCCTATAAGACTTTGGAAAGATTGGGACTACTCTAGAACCTTTTAGACACTTAGGATGATATATAGATCCTTGTAGGGTTATCTAGAATTCTCTACAATTGTAAATATCTCATAGTCACTAGGATAATCTAGAATCATCCATTAAGAATGATGAGACCTATAAATATGGCTACCCCCTTCATTTGCAATCCATCCAAGAATCCAAGAATTCCTAAGCCTTGTAAAGCTCTCTCAAAGCTCAATACAAAGTTCTTTTCTTTTTCCCTTCAAAGGCTTCTTGCCTTCTCTAGTTCTTCAATTTTCCCTTTTACTAGCCTTTGTTTTTGTGTGAATTAAGGCTTGTTAGCATAGTTCGGGAGTGCTAATGCAACACGGATAGCCTGGAAAAGTTTTGTTTGTGACAGTCTTCTAGTTGAACACCCTTCAAAAAATAGCAGCATATCCTACCATCGTTGTTTCTCATTACGCACCTTATGGCTGTAGCTCCAAAACTACCTAAAACAACTCCATCGGTGTTAAACATAATATTACCTCAAGCAGGGGGGACTAGCCACTTTGATAGGACTTGGGATGGATGAGAGATACTGATTTTAGTGCGAAGTTGCTAGAATGGCCTAGAGTGGCCTACATTCATCAGTTTAAGGAAACACTTTGGTAATTTAAAGACGAACTACAGCAGTTCAATGAAGACGCAATGAGGGCGTCGCGAGCTTAGGTGGGGGAGAATATCACGACCCACCAACATTCACTGAGGTTAACTCAACTTCCTTGGGCGTTTTTTGAGGCAAGCATGCACCAAGAAAGCTTCTAGAATAGCCTAGAGTGGCCTACATTCATCTTAAAAGAATGCCATAACGTTTTAGAAGGCTCTAGGAGATTTTACAAAAGTCTAGACACATCCGCAAAGCCTTAGAAGACCCTAGAAGACTTTGGAAAGATTGAGACTACTCTATAAATCTCTAGAACTCTCTAGAACCTTTTAGACACTTAGGGTGATATATTGATCCTTTTAGGGTTATCTAGAATTCTCTACACTTGTAAATATCTCATAGTCACTAGGATGATCTAGATTCATCCATTAAGAATATGGAGGCCTATAAATATGGCTACCCCCTTCATTTGTAATCCATCCAAGAATTCCTAAGCCTTGTAAAGCTCTCTCAAAGCTTAATACAAAGTTATTTTCTCTTTCCCTTTAAAGGCTTTCTTGCCTTCTCTAGTTCTTCAATTTTCCCTTTTACTAGTCTTTGTGTTTGTGTGAATTAAGGCTTATTAGCATAGTTAGGGAGTGCTAACGCAACACTGATAGCCTGGAAAAGTTTTTTCTGTGACAGTCTGCTAGTCCAACACCCTTCGAAAAATAGCAACATATCCTACCCTCGTGGTTTCTCATTACGCCCCTTATGGTCGTAGCTCCAAAACTACCTAAAACAACTCCATCGATGTTAAAGATAATAGTACCTCGAGAAGGGGGACTAGCCGCTTCAAGAGGACTTGGGATGGATGAGAGATACTGATTTTAGTGCGAAGTTGCTAGAATGACCTAGAGTAGCCTACATTCATTAGTTCAAGGAAAACACTTTAGCAATTCAAGGACCAACTCTAGCAGTTTAATGAAGACGCGACGAGGGCGTCGCGAGCTTAGGTAGGGAAGAACGTCACGACCCACTAACATTCACTGAGGTTAGCTCAACTTCCCTGGGCGTTTTTGAGGCAAGCATGCACTAAAAACGCTCCTAAAATGGCTTAGAGTGGCCTACATTCATCTTAAAAGAATGACATAACGTTCTAGAAGGCTATAAGAGGTTCTACCAATGTCTAAACACATCCAGAAGGCCTTAGAAGGCCCTAGAAGGATTTGTATAGATCGGGAATACTCTATAAGTCTCTGGAACTCTCTAGAACTCTTTAGAACCTTTTAGACACTTAGGGTGATATATAGATCTTTGTAGGGTTATCTAGAATTCTCTACGCTTGTAAATATCTCATAGTTACTAGGATGATCTAGAATCATCCATTAAGAAGGTGGAGGCCTATAAATAGGGCTACCCCTTTCATTTGCAATCCATCCAAGAATCTAAGAATTCCTAAGCCTTGTAAAGCTCTCTTAAAGCTTAATATAAAGTTTCTTTCTCTTTCACTTCAAAGGCTTTCTTGCCTTCTCTAGTTCTTCAATTTTCCCTTTTACTAGCCTTTGTGTGAATTAAGGCTTGTTAGCATGGTTCGGGAGTGCTAATGCCACACGGATAGCCTGGAAAAGTTTTGTCTGTGACAGTCTGCTAGTCCAACACACTTCAAAAAATAGCAGCATATCCTACCCTCGTGGTTTCTCATTACACCCTTTATGGTTGTAGCTCCAAAACTACCTAAAACAACTCCATCAGTGTTAAAGATAAGAGTACCTCGAGCAGGGGAATAGCTGCTTCGATAGGACTTGGGATGGATGAGAGATACTGATTTTAGTGCGAAGTTGCTAGAATGGCCTAGAGTAGCCTACATTCATCAGTTCAAGGAAAACACTTTAGCAATTCAAGGACCAACTCAAGCAGTTTAATGAAGACGCGATGAGGGCGTCGCGAGCTTAGGTGGGGGAGAACGTCACGACCCACCAATATTCACTAAGGTTAACTCAACTTCCCTGGGCGTTTTTGAGGCAAGCATGCACGAAGAAAGTTTCTATAATGGCCTAGAGTGGCCTACATTCATCTTAAAAGAATGCCATAACGTTCTAGAAGGCTCTAAGAGGTTCTACCAATGTCTAGACACATCCAGAAGGCCTTAGAAGACCCTAGAAGGCTTTGGAAATATCGGACTACTCTAGAAGTCTTTGGAACTCTCTAGAACCTTTTAGACACTTAGGGTGATATATAGATCCTTGTAGGGCTATCTAGAATTCTCTACACTTGTAAATATCTCATAGTTACTAAGATTATCTAGAATCATCCATTAAGAAGGCGGAGGCCTATAAATAGGTCTACCCCCTTCATTTGCGGTCCATCCAAGAATCAAAGAATTCCTAAGCCTTGTAAAGCTCTCTTAAAGCTTAATACAAAGTTCCTTTCTCTTTCCCTTCAAAGGCTTTCTTGTCTTCTCTAGTTCTCCAATTTCCCTTTTACTAGCCTTTGTGTTTGTGTGAATTAAGGCTTTTTAGCATAGTTCGGGAGTGCTAACGCCACACGGATAGCCTGAAAAAGTTTTGTCTGTAACAATCTGCTAGTCCAACACACTTCGAAAAATAGCAGCATATCCTACCCTCATGGTTTCTCATTACACCCTTTATGGTTGTAGCTCCAAAACTACCTAAAACAACTCCATCGGTGTTAAAGATAAGAGTACCTCGAGCAGGGGGACTAGCTGCTTCGATAGGACTTGGGATGGATGAGAGATACTGATTTTAGTGCAAAGTTGCTATTCATAATACTGGAAATTTGGTGAAACTGTAAACCCCATTTAGTTTTTCCCCACCTGCAGACCCTTCAGATTGTTAGATGAAACAACTGACCGCTATCTATAATTTTATTTTTGAAAACAATCTCATTCCAAAATAACCGCAGGGTCCATATCACACTAAAAAATCACCATCCAAATTTAATGTTCCTTAAAATCATTATAAATTTGGTCCCAACTGAGCATCAAGATTCTCAGATTATTTGGGATAATGAGATTGATGCCCTACAAACTGCACTATTTCTGCCAAATCAGCCAGGATACTCTGCATTCACAGAAAATTTGATTAATACTTTCAAGTGACGAACGACAAAAAGGGCAAGAAATGTCATTTAAGTTTGAAACTCCTCTTTTCAACAGTTCAACTTTTGTAGGTATACGCCCATGAACCAGCTTCTATACGAAAGCCTCAACCTTAGGATGAGATATATTCATCCATACGTGATTTCAGGTATTGCCTGTCGGTTCATGAGAATCATACATCAACTTGCAAAAAGTGGAAGGTTTATACAAACCATTCAAATCTGCTGCCTATCTTATGGAATCCTCTTCAAGAGAACCGACCTTGATGCTCGCAAGCATGTCGTTAAAGGAATTCCATGCACCCAGTTCCCAATTGAAGAGTCGTCTCCTCAAGCAGATAGACCATTTCCACACAGCTTCTTCGAACTCGCCAAAATTTGATATCTTGCCTTGTTTACAGATGACCAAATAAAAAATTCTAGAGAAAGCCTATTTCAGAGGGATGAGAGAACACCACATATCATTCCAGAAATCTAACGCTTTACCATCTCCCACCACATTGAGTAAACGCGTCCTCTATATTCTATAATGGTTTGATAATTCCCCTCCAAATTCAGGATTTATTAGCTTGATTGGTGTTTTTTGGCAAAATTTTTGTCGAGCTTCTTTCATATTTGGCTTTAATCTCCCTTCGCCATAGCCTTTTGTACTCAGTTTCGTACCTCCACAGCCATTTATTCAACATGGCTCTATTTTTATCACGCATGTCGTACAACCCCAGACCTCCATATTTCTTCGGTTTGTAGAGAATTTCCTAACTCAACCAGTGAATTGACTTCTTATTTAACGCCCCCATATGAATCTAACTATTAACTTGTTTAGATAAGAGTAGACAGAAGCAGGCATTCTAAACAGCGACATAAAAATACCGATAGAATAGAAAGGACGAATTTTATATTTAAATTTGATTGGTTAATAAAAAAATTCAAGTTAAAAAAATAAATGTTTTATTTTATTTTTTTTAAAACTCTTTTTTATTAAGTAGAGAATATTACATTCCGACCGCAGGTGCCGGGATTCGAACTCATACAAGATGAGGTAATATGAGTATCATTGGTCATTCAGCCAATTATTTTTATTATGAACAACTTTTTTGTCGAATCTTAATTCTAACCTTAATCCTTCCTAGAATGAATGAGATATATGACTATAGGGGAAGGGAGTGAATGCTCATAAGTCTATAACACATAACCTAAGGGAGTATGAGGGAATAAAGATGAGTAACTTGGCCAACTGGTCAATGTACTTGCTCATTCTGAACAACCTTTTTAGATTCAAATGAAATTGAATACGAATATAAATAGTGGTTTCAGTGAAGAAATTATATCATAGACTATTGTCACCACGTCATCTATTATCTTAATCATAAAAACCAAACACTTCATTGAATTTGTTTCATGTCATCTTTTTATCAAGGAGATTTTCACTCGTATTTATCGTACAATAAATTTTAAAAATATTTTTTTGAAATTAATCATTTAAGTGGATTGATAACATAGAAAAATTAAAATGTGTAATTTTTATTAATTGAATGAATTATAGATAACAAGACGAGGAGAGCTCATTATATAATTTTTTAATTTTAATAACATATACTAATTTATTTTTCTTAATGAACGATAATATTTATAAAGATAAAAAAATATATATATAGGTATCATGATAAAAAAAGAGAATCGAATTATGAGTCAAACTTTTTTTACAAAGGGGAAATTAGTTGGTGAGTTAACTCGGATTTTTTAACCTCGTGCTACCTTTAGTGGAGTGACAAAAGAAAACTCAGTGAGTCAGAAAGGCAGCCGCAGAGAGCACTCTTTTATCATCTCTAGTCTAATCAGTCTCTCTCTCTTCCTTCTCTTTTCTTTTTTTAAATTTTTAACTAAAAATAGATTTGAAGATGTTCCTTTCCCATTTCTTTGCCTTTCTCCGCACGTCACACATTTTCATGTTTTTGTATTTTTCCTCATTTATTACAATTTATATTTATTATTTATAAATTAGACCAAAATAAATCATAATACAAGCTACAATTATACGAGAATATTCAATCAATTTATATTGAGCAAATTAATTATTGTTATTGGTGTTGAATATTTCAATTTTGATTAAAAATAACTAAAAAGACTGCACACCCTTCCATACAATTAAGTTAGAAATTTCTCAACATATTTTAAATATACAAATATCTTCAGACTATTTTAAAAAATAAATCTTATTTTTAATAAATATTTGAGTCATTAAATCAAAAAAATACATTATTTTAATTTTTGAATTATAAATTTTTATTAATTAAGTTCTGTTATTAATTTTAACCATTAAATTTTAACATTTATTGTTTAGTGTTCTTATTGTCACGTGGAATTTATAGGTTTTTATATATATATTTTTTAAATTTTTTTAAAAATATAAAATAAGAACATTAGAGATTACTAATTTAAAAAAAAACTCTAAAATTTTAAAATATAAACAGTTATAAAAGAATTAGAAAATATTAAAAATATAAAATTATTTTCAAAAAATCATTTACAATTTATTGCAATGTTCAAATTTGTAAACATTATTAAAATGCAATATTGATCATGTTGAAACCATTTATTAAAATCATAATTCAATTCGTAACTCCTAATATATTAGTAGAACACCTTAACCGTTTTGATTATATGCAACTCACCTTCTAATTTTGATTATATTAGTAGAACATAAAATATAGATAGTAAAATGAATATGAAAAAAATATTAGATATATTTTATTTTTTAAAATTACTAAATATAGTACTTAATGTATTAATTTGAGGTGAATATTATTCAATACTATCCAATATTTATTTTTTTTAGAAAATTTAATTTTTTAAAAATATTTCAAAGATATTACAATCATACGCTACAAGAAATATTTGAAAGTGTCATGGTCAATATCAATAGTACCAAGTTATTAAGTTAATAGCCAATGAAGTGTACCAATATTTGAAAGCAACAAATCTATTGGAACATGTGTGCATGTTACATTATATTATATTTTTCATAAATAAAAATAAAATTACAATTAATTTTTACTATAGTTACATATTGCTATTAAATCTGCAAAATATTGACCCATCGAGTAATATATTACATTCTTAAAATACAAGATAAGGAAATTAAGAATCTGATTATGCATATTCACCAACCGAACAAGTTATTGGAGAATCAGTATTGAAAAATATTTTATTTGTGATCAGGATGAAAAGTATTTTTTTTATTGTAGAATTGAAGTCGTGATCGAATATTAAGAGGATCAAATTATTAAATTTTAAAAATATTAAGAAAATCAAAATTTTTATTTTATTTTAACACGTATTTTAACAGTGAAAATTATGATAAAACACGATATCGATGGTGATAATTTTTATAAAAAAGAATTAAAGAGTGTAGTTATATGTTTCAATTTTTATCCTCTTCCCAAACTTATAAATTACAATTATTGATCAAATATACTTTCATGCCTTTTAAAATTTTTAGGACTTTACACTTTTTAAATATAATTATAATACGAAACCTAAGTCAAAACGCACCAATTGCCGTATTTGTAGATAGTATATATAAATTCGACAATTAAACTGATTAATTATTTTTATTCATTTTACATAATACTTTCTAAGCTTTAAATAAGCTCGTAAAAGAAGTATTAATTAAACTAGCCGAATACATAAATCAGCTGGGCTCACCTATGCCTACTTTTTAACCTTAATTTCTATTTATTAGTGAATTTATGGTCCTATTGAAACTCTTTATTTAATTATGGATAATTAACATAAATAATTCTAAACTAAGCTCACTTATGCTACATATCTAACTTTTATTTTGATTAAATTACTTTATAAATTGAAACAACCCAATACACGCGATCCAAATCAACTTTAATATCATCTATTCGTATACAAAACGTGCAATTGAGTTTATCTGTGTAAATATAAAGCAGATACTAAAATTTGAAATGTTATTTTATAAATATATGTTTTGGTCTATATTACCACCGAACTTATCCATATTTTTTTTATAATTATTGGTGTCTAATTTTTATAATTACTGATATTTAATTTATAGATTAACTAATTCAAATTGAGAATTGTAAATGTTCATTGTGAGGGTAACCTTTCCGATCCAATTTGTTTCATTCACAACGTTAGATCAGATCAGAACTAGAATCCCTGCCAAGGGATCCAATATCTCGTCCTACCAGACACAATTTTATCATTTTAGTGTAACACTTTGAGATTGTGTAACATAATTGTCTGGAAATAAACATGTATAAAAAATATATAAAAATTGAACCCAAAAGTGGTCACAGTGAGTAATGTTTATCATAGGAGACTTGAGTTCAAACCGTTTTGTCTGCAATGTGTGTATTGTCAAAGTGTTAAGAATATGTATGAACATGCACTACCTTATAATCATTTCGAGACTATGAAAAATATATAAAAATTCAAATATATATATTAAATTATGGAAACTTAAGATTTTTTAAATAAGAAAGTTATTCCTTTTAATAATTTACAAAAATACCATTTTAAAATTATTTATAATTTTATTTTTTTATAATTCATTTTTGTAATTTTTATTTTTTTGAAATATTTTAATAATTATTTTTTATTTTTAAATGATGACGTAACATAACTTTAAACTAATGGCGGAGTCACGTTGCTCACAAGGGGAGCATTTGCACCCCCATTATTAGGGGGATTTAGTGTTACGTTTGTTCTTATTTTTTTAATTTAGGGGTAGAAAGGAAAAATGAAAATTTACATCCTCATTTAAAAAAAACTTATTTTAAAACCTCGTTTTAAATTTTAGATTGGCCATTATTTTAAACTGTTATATTTACTCTCTTTAACACTATTATAAAAAATAACAATATGTATTACATACAATAAATTCATATATGTTAGTGTGAGAATGGTAGAAAGTTTCGAAATATAAGGAAGATCGACGAGTTTATGAGTTAAAATATGATTTACGTTGTATTTTATTAAATAGAGAATTATTACATAACAAATGTAAATGTTAAGATTCAAGCTTATACAAAAAAAAAATATGAATATTTTTAATTACTCAATCAATTAATAAATTTCTGTTTATCTCATTTTAAAACACAATTAAAAATAAGACAAAATACGATTAAAAATACGAAAATGATATGTTGTAATAAATGAAGTCAATTTCTAACTTTTTACTATTAATAATTTTATTTTTGGTTAAAAAGAAAAAAAATAGAGGAGGAATGTGGTTCCACGGCCCTAGAGAGCACGTGGGGGAGTGCTTGTCACACCAACATTTCTAAGCTTACACATATGAAAGGGATAACTCCTCCCTCCACTTTATTAAAGGCTTTATTTTTCATTTTCTTGAAAAGGGGAAAGGGGTAGGGCTTAGATATTGAGATGTCATATCACACCAACATTTCTAAGCTTACACATATGAAAGGGATAACTCCTCCCTCCACTTTATTAAAGTCACTCTTGTCTTCTTTTATTTTATTCACTCCCCCAAAATTAAACGTTTTTTAAAGCACTAATATTAGCATGTATTTAATTATGGTTTTGGTCCTTATACTATGTTGAAATTCGAAAGTTAATTTTTTATTTTAGTTTGACATTATTTAGTCCTTCTACTTTTATAATGTTATTAGAAGTTTAAGTTGATAATAAAGTTAACTTCTTGTTAAAATAATAATATAAGTTTTCTTATTGTTATTCGATCATTCAGTCAGTACCATCTTACTAACTATATTTAATTGATAATATTTTTACATGTCAATCTAATGGTTAAGGTTGTTTTAAAAATTATGTTGTTATTTGTAATGACAAGAGCTATGTCAGTTTAAACCTATTAATAATATTATATATATAAGAAATACCAAATTATGTCACGTTAGTAGAAAGATCAAGTTTGTTGAGGGGATTTCTGACTCCATCTAGAGAAGTCTTCGAAGTATCATCTGTCAGGTAGTTGGTCGTGGACTCCATAACATGTTCAGTACTGTGTTCTAGAGTTTTTACGTATGTTTTTAACCTTAAAATTTTGTCTCACATATTAACCATCGACTTATGAGGCATCTCTTATGAACACAAACTTTCTTGCTAATGGATATAAGTTCTCTCTTATAATGAGATTTCAACTCATGTTCTAAAGCTTATAGAACAATTTTGATACCACTAGACTTGTTAAGAGATCTATAATCAACTGTCTGACAAATGATATTTTAAAAATTTCTTCCATGTGAGTTAAAAACCACCTTCAACAAGTCTCCAATTTCAACATAATAAAGGGACTAAACCATAATTAAACCTAAAATATGCAATGAGCAGAAGTGAAAAAAGAAAGAAAGAAAAGGTCAAAAAGAAAGGCCCTCGAGAGTCATGCCGGTAACCTTTGTGTTTGATTCAACTGAGTAGCCAATGCTCGACAAATACAACACAGGACAGAAGAACATCTTTTTGCTTTTAACATCTCTCTTTATTTATTTATGAAATTAAAATTAAAAAAAAAAACAGAAAATAAGAATGATAACATCAAGTGTAAAATAAAGTAAAATTGTCTGAATAGATATTGGACTGTTTGGTTGCTGTTTTGAAAACGCCCGGATTCATCGTACCCTTTACCATCTGTCCATTTCACTCTCTTTGCCCAATGCGTTGTGTGTTGTTCCTTACAATGACTTTTCATTCACATGCACTATTCTTTTGCCTCACGTTCTTGCTTCCACATACGTTAAATTTTATTCATAAAACTACTCGACATAAGTATACTCGTAAGCATGAACAAACGATTGATTTTATATCAAGGAATATCAACTCTTAAAAAGCTGGAGGATGTGAAGTTTGATTATCAATAGAAAATACATAGATTATATGGAGATTTGACCGCAGTTCTAGTATCTCTATTGGTCCATCCTACTTAGTTGCAAAACTTGGTAATAGAGTTTAGGGCAATTCTTTTAATTAAAGGTTTAAACTTTTCCCCCAAAAAATTTGAGGTCTAACTAGAATTTTTTAAAATTTGAGAGGTCTAATTAGAAATTTTAAAAATTATGACATAGATTTAATTAAAAATGTTTAAAAATTTTAAATTTCAATTGAAATATTAAAAATTTTGTGGATGCTAAATTAATTTTTTTATAAATTGAAGAGATTAAATTTGAATTTTTAAATTTTGAGGGGGTCGTGGCCTCTACAAGTCTCCAACATGTTCGGCCCCTGATCCTGCTTGTAAGTTGTTGTATAAATTTATTTAAGTTTAATTTGGTTTTTAATTGAACTCGAACTTCTACGTTTCAAACTATTTAAAACAAAAAACACATTAAACTTATTATCACATATGCACTATTTTTTAAATAAAATTAAAATCCAAACTTCTTATAATGTATTTTAGTTTTGACTTGATTCGACTCGATCACATATCTATTCGAAACAAATGTTACATACAAAAGGTGTGTGTTTTGAATTAACGAGTAGTTTCATAAATTATACTCACAAAATGGATGAAGAAGACCATAAATGTGTGAAAAGAAGGGGATGGATATGTTGGATTGGAACAAATAAAATAAAGGAGGGGTTCAGTAAAAAAGTGGGTCCAATTTAAGGGGACAAAAAACAAAGAGTATCCCATAATTACAAACATGCAAATGGGAGCATTTGGTGCTTTTCACAAAGCTAACATCTCTATGGACATAAAGGTGACACGTACTTCACTTTTCATGGATAATATTTTTTAATAGTTCTATGGATAATTTTTAACCTTCCAAAATAGCTACTTCATTAAGTATACTTATATATATATATATAGGGATGTGATCAAGTTATATGGTGTAAAATTTATTTAGTTTTATATTAATCTACGACTACTGGATAAGTAAAATAGATGGATGAGGTTAAAAGTAAGATATGTGAAGATTATTACTTGAAAAAAAGTAAAGAGTTAATCTCATCTATTTATTTCATCCATCAAATGGTCATATATATATATGCTAAGATTCAGTTATATTATATAAAAGTTAAAAAAAATACATTAATTTAGGATCATATGAGTATAAATTAATTATTGAAATTAAAAATTAAAAATATTAAGATTTTTATCGAGGAAAAAAGTGGATAATCCCAATAACAATTTACATTAAATTATCCTAAAATCTATGTAAAACTCCTTGATTTTATATTACGTAAGTGGATCTTACTTATAAATATATTTAGTTAAAGGGATGAAATTGTTTATAAATCATGGCTGAAAGTTGGATCTTTTAATGTTTTATTTAAGTTTATTTCGAATCATAATTGATTTGAAAAATTATTTTATCACGATGAAATATTAAAATATTTTATGTTACTATTTAAATTAAAAATATTATTAAAATAATCCGAATCCAATCGATATAAGTGGTGAATTAAATTGTAGAGAATCCTAACCTTACACAAATTTATTTTCGATTTTTTTCTTTTTTGAAAAAGAAATTGATAATATAAGAGAAAATATTAACGAGTGTCATTAGGTATTTGATTAAGGTAATATGTATACAATGAATTTGTAATGAATTAAATACATTGCTTACATTTAATAAAAATATTGTATTGAATACAAAAATAAAATAAATAACAATAAATGGAATTTTAAAATAATAATATGTAGTTGTTAGAACCAAACCATAAATTAATATGAAATCTAAACCCAAGATCTTTTATGTCATATCATCAAAAACAATAAAGTGAATAAAGTGAATGCGGAAGCGTACCTGAATATATATGTAAACTAAAAACCTTGAATCTTTTGATGAAGATCGCGTAGAAGGTGGTTGTGATCTTTCAAGAAGATAAGTTAACTCTTGCTGTAAAAACTCTTTGACGGGGACAAGAGTAATACAAGTTAAGCTATTCTTGGGGACCACTATTTTTTTATATAGTTGATTATCAAATCATCTATTAAATATTTATGATTATGCCCCTCATTGAATTATAAATATATCTTACGGTATCTATACTTTTATTTCCATGACAATTTAATACCTATGACACGCCTAACATAATTGGTCACTTGATTTTGTGTCATACTTTATAATAGCATCATATATTTTACATACGTGCCCACAATTGCGGATTTTAATCTAACAATCTCCCACCTGGGCAACATATGTTTTCTGATAAATGTACAACCTTATGAGCTCAAAAATTTGCTATTATATAATAGGTATTCTATAACAATCTCCTCTATCAACTATATCCATATAGGATCAAAGCAACCTTTGACATATCAATCATGACTAGACCCATCAATTGTCACATATACAAATATAGTCAAATGACATAGATCAATAATGGATGCGTAGCATGAAAAATTACATGAAATGTAAACCGAACATGTCTATTTCCAATTGGTCCTCTTAAACCTTAGTGAGATCAACTTTACTAAATTCAGATTGTGCATAAACCAAAAAAACTTTATTTCTTCACAAAATAATCTTAAACTGAAGTAACCGAAATTGTATCTAAAACAAACGAGCATTTTTCAAAATTACAAACTTCTACTAAAACCAAATATCCTTACATAACATTACACCCACACAAGTAGTGTGCTCATGAAAGACTTGGGGTGACAATTTCTTAATAAGCGCGCAATTATGAAGTTTGTACCAACATGCTCTATAGACACACAACCACTCTGAATTTTCTTTAATAACTAGAAACTTAATATTTACGTGCTTCAAATTTGAAGTGTTCCTATCGTTTATAGAATAAATGAATGCATATTTATTGTCACAAAATAATTAAAGTGGTCTTTATATTCAATCTATAATTAGCAGCCCATGTGACAATTCTTTTGCATCAATATTCTAATAGAATCGATGTCTGTAAACTTGATGATCTCTAACTTGTCATAACTCCGATATGTGAACATGTAATTTTTTATTCTCTAAATATATCTCATAATCTTATTGGCCGCTATCCAATGGTTCATATTATGGTTGCTTAAATATTTGCCTAACATTCCAATAATGTATGCAATAACTGAACGCATACATACTTGATCATAAATTAGATTCTCAATAGCTTATGCATATGGAATCTTTTGTACTTTTTTAAATTTTAAATTTACTTTTAAGGCATAGAGTAAGATTAATTTTTTTTCTTTAGCAATGTGAGTATCACTTGGTTTACTCCCACTGAACTTGTAATATATACAATCATCAACCAAATTTATCTCAAAACCGAATGAGATAATTACTTGGTGAAATTTGTAATATCATTGGTGAGAGAAATAATTAAGCCCATAGATGAATTTCCTTAATTTGCATATCACTAACTTTGTATCATCAAACACAAATTTTCTGATTGCATCGCATAAATTATTTTATCAATGTTGCCATTGAAGGACACATTCTTAACACTTATCTAATGTAGCCCAAGATTAAAATAAGTAACAAGCATCATGATTATTTTGAAAAAATCTTTTAATGAAACTTTAGAGAAAGTTGCTACAAAATCAATGTCTTCTTTTAGAGTATATCTTTTAGATACAAGACGTGTCTTATACTTATCCACATTACCATGTCCATCCCTATTGGTTTTAAATATCCATTTACAACCAATTGGTTTGCACCTTAAAGTAATGAGACAGGTTACTAAACTCTATTATCTTGCACAAAATTATACCCTTCTTATATGATATCAATCCACTTTTGAGAGTTATAACTTTTTATGGTTTGAAGAAAATAATTAGGTCATTTTCTATCATTCCATTATTATCCTTATTTCTTAAAGAAATACAATATAATAATCTAGAATAGTATTTATCTTTTATTTTGTGGACCTCTTTAATGACACTTGTTTTTAAGGTTGTTGAGTTTGTTCTTATGAAACAATTACCTTATCTTAACTAGAGTTGTTCAAAATTGTTTTGCTGAAGTACTTGATTCACTTCTTGATTAATGATAGGTGTGGAAACCTATACATCATTAAAAATGATAGTAGGAATTATATTATAATCCAATTCATCCTTAAAAGCAATGTATCTAACCTCATTTCTCCCTCCAAAATCAACATCCTAAAAAATAGATATCTCCATAAATAATTCCTAATTGTGGGATCATAAAACTTACAACTCATGGACGACTCAAAATAACCGAAGTAGTTGCTCAGTTTTGAAGTTTAATTTCTTCACATGTGTCCTAACTTATACAAAAGAATCAACACTTTGTAACTTATTGTTGTTTCTTTTGAGTAGGACCCTTAGCAATTTTATTCTAATATTTTCTTTTATTGCCCTTATTCTTAGAGACACTAACTAATTTAGCACTAACCAAATGAGTACTTTAACACTTATAACTCTTAAACTTTTTTTCCTCTTCAACATAATGAGAAATGAGCCCAGTTAGAGCTTACTTCTCCTTTTGGTAGTTTTAACTAATTTTGAATTGGTTAAACTATGTAGGAAGCGTTACCAAAATCATAAGAACAAACAATTGTTAGAAAGTTTGATCTTACGTGCCTTAAATTTTGAAGCAGTATTAAACATATTAACAATGTCCTCTCTCACATTTCCTTGACCCTTATACTTGATATACATCAAAGAAGACATAAGTGATGTCATCTTAACCTTAATATTTTAGGTAAAATATTTCTTAATTTTGTCAAAAAACTATTAGTATGAGTAATCTCTTTAGATTTGTGCTCTTAAAGACATCTAGAATGTTGTGCTTTATGATCATTAGACCCAAGCGATTTGAACGACCTCACCTCTCAAAATCCCTTTTATGGGTGCTTACCGTAGTGAGAGGTGCAAATTGTTCTTTCCTTAGTGCAAAGTCTATGTTCATACAACCACCAAATACAATATATAAATGCCTTTTTTATTCCTTGAAATTAATTTCACTAAACATGAGTGTAGAATGTATATTAACATATACCGTGACAAGAAAATATAAATGAACTAAATATAGAACAAAAATAAATAAAATAAAAACAAGCTCACAAAAATATTCATAAGTAAACAAATAAATTTAAAATAATGGCTAGTTCCCCCACAAGATACCAAGCACAACATTAATATCAAGTCTTTGGACACTAATATTAACTGTAAGCGGTACTCTTGTTGTAGCAATCAAACATTGACAATAAACTATGTCAAACAATAGATTAATCTTTGGATTAATGTATTGCTCACATAAAATACCTTATAATTGTCACATATTTATCGCCACAGTTTTCCTTGTAATTCAGCCAAATATTAACTTTCCTTTGGGCCAATTAATAAACCCATAAATTACAAAAACTCATAATCATCTTGATATTTTAAATTAATTAATCTACACAAAAGCAGTCACTTTGGTGACTTTATGTTTCTACTAATCCATTAAAATAGTAGACATCCGAAGCTAAAATAAGAATTCATTTGTTTCAAAATATTTTCCTTAATTTTATCTTTCAATTAAATTAAACGATAACCAAAATAATACAAATAAATTTGAATAAAGGTAAACCTCATATCAAGATATTGGACACTCCATTAATATTTCATCTTTGGACAAAATATTAACTTACAAGTGACATCTTGGTATAGTAATCAAACATTGATAATAAGAACATGTCAAACAAAAATTTTCCTTTGGGCCGATTTATTGCTCACATGTAAAACTGAATAATTATCACATGTTTATTACCACAGTTGCACATGTAACAATGTCAACTATTAATCTTTCTTTGGGCCGATTAATACTAACATAAGCTGAATTACATGCGCAAAACTTTCTATATTTTAAAATAACATAATTTCACAATAGAGGTCACTTTGGTAATTTAATGCTTCAATCAATTTATCTCAAAATATATAATATAAATATACTGATATTCAAATTTAAAATTTTGTAACAGTCAAAATTAAAATTTCTTATAACACTTAAATTTCCGAAATAATCCAAAATAAGGTTGTCTGAATGAGGCTATCAGAAATCGAAAAACTTAAATCTTTGACTGCTTCTTAAAAAAAAAGATGTCTTAAACCTTAAACATGCATTTGCCAAAATCAAAGTTGAATTCGAAACATTCAATCTTTAACTAAAAGCCAAAATCAGAAGTATCATATAAATGAGTAATTCATATAATGATCACATAAAACCTTAAAATATTCATAATAACCTAATGATCAAAATTGAAATTCTTGATCAAACCGAATAGGATATTAATTCCATACGATTAATGACATACTTTCCAAAACCAAAATCAAAACCAAATGTATATTCCGTAGATAACAATAATGGCATAATTAAGCATAATGTCAAACAAATTTAAGCTAAATGTTAAGTACAAAACTGAACAAGATTCAACAAATTCAACCATAATATATTAGACTAATCCAAATATAAAGATTTAAGAGCTTCTGATTATAAAGTTTCTAAGTCACGATAAATTTACCATGACAAACCGAAGTCAAACTTTATTTAATTACTAGCGACCAAAACTAAAATTTTGATCAAACCAAATTGAATATATATTTTAAATAATATATATATTTTATAACTTTAGTTACTGTACGTGATTACTAAACAAGCAACAGCAATAAAAAAAGGCGATTTCATATACTTGTAATCTTAATGATTTTGAAACATGATTTGCCGACTAAAATTCAATTCCCATTGACACAAGTTAAAGAAATAGTAAAAAACTTGACTGGATTGAATTTCTAAACTTAAATCCATGATTAACAATAGGGTAAACTACATAAATGGTCCCCTGACTATGTTCCAATTATCTTTTGTGTCCCTCGACTATCAGAAGTTACAAATTGGTCTCTCGACTTAAAAAAAGTAACAAATTAGTCTAACGCTGTTAAAGGTCTAACGGTTGGTGAAATGGCAGTTAATATAAATTGGTATAAGTACATAGTTAGCCCTCAAGTTCTACACTTATTTTAATTTGACCCTAATTTAAAAAAATTAACCCACATAATTTTAATAGTTTATCAATTTAGTCCATCTTCTTTTTATTTATTCTCTCCTTTAATTCTTTAATTCATTTTCACCCCCAAAATCCATTTAAGATCCAAAAAAATCCCGATTCTGAATCTCATTCCCCGCAATGTTTTTGGCCCTTATGCCCTGTTGCATTTCCCATGCACCCTCTCAAGCCTCTCCGCCAATGATGCATTTCCCATTGCCATTTTAACCATTAGTGTCACATAGGATTCCATTTCCGCCCCTTGAATGCTGGAACTCTTATTTTCCTTCTGCAATTGTGTCCATAACTTTACCACAATAACTTCCATCCCCAAGTCAAGCCCCACTCGAATTCACTCTACGATGTTGTGGGTCGACTCACAAGATTGAATTAGAGGAGCTTTACGATGTCGGGCGTTGATGAGATGTTGTCAAGGTGAGATTTTTTTTTGACATTGATGGAACCTAGAATTTGGAGATAATTTTTTTGTGTCTTTAGAGTTAGGGTTTGGGAAAAATGGGTATTCATGTTAAAGGGATTATTTTGTTTCTTCGACAGCGTTCGAGGAAGAGGAAAGGAAAGTTCCTTTTATTAGTTGTTCTTTTCGGGTAGGCTTTGAGTTTCCCAGGCGGCCGGTTATGGTGGGGGTAATGGAGATTTGAATGGCTTTGGCTATCCCTGTCTCATTTTGATGATGAAAATGAGAATGTTGAAATGATGGGATTGTTTCTCCGTTGGTTCAAATACACACAACTAGCTTTGACAAGTATATAGAAAGAGGAGAAATCAAAATTTGATTTTTGTTTTAGAAACAAGATTGTTCTTGTTTAGGATTGTGTGGGGAGAAGAAAATGGACTAAATTGATAGAATTTTGAAATGTTAAAGGTCATTTTGTTAGAATTAAGGCAAAGTTAAACAAAGTGTAAAATTGATGATTAAATGTGTTATTATGCAATTTTTGTTAACTGCCATGTCACCAACCGTTAGATTTTTAACGGTATTGGACCAATTTGTTACATTTTTAAGTCGGGGGACTAGTTTGTAACTTCTGATAGTCGATGGACGCAAAAAATAATTAGAGCATAATCGGAGGACCATTTATGTAGTTTACCCTTAACAATATATGATGCGACAAAGAAGGGATATGTTAATCAATGAAAATCAACAAACATACAAGCATGCCGTTCACAAATCACAACAGGAACCAAAAACCCATGCGTCGACCAAAACCTAATTAACTTAATTCAATCGCATGGAATCAATTGGAATATACAAACACCTAAGCGATCAGGCATAATCCAGTAAATATGAAATAGTCATGAATCAATCAAAAAATCAAAAAATATTAACCGGTTCCCAATGATTCGACATAAATTGGTTCTGATACCACTTGTTAGAACCAAACCATAAATTAATATAAAATCTAAACTCGAGATTTATCATGTCAAATCATCAAGAACAATAAATTAAATCAACTGAATGTGGAAGCGTACCTGAATATATCTGTGAACTAGAACCTTGAATCTTTTGATGAAGATCGCCTAAAAGGTGGTTGTGATCTTTCAAGAAGATAGGTCAGCCATTGTCGTCAAAACTCTTTGACGGAGACAAGAGTAATACAAGTTAACATATTTTTTGGAGATCACTACCTTTTTATATAGTTGATTATTAAACCAACTATTAAATATTTATAACTCTGTCTCTCATTGAATTATAAATATATCTTACGGTGTTTACACTTTTATTTTCATGATAATTTAATACCTATGACACGCCTAATATAATTGGTCACTTGATTTTGTGTCATACTTTATAATAACATCATACATTTTACATATGTGCCCACAATTGCGGATTTTAATCCAACAGTAATTGCATTGAATAATTACAGAGAATACACCAACAATTGTTTGGTCTACTGGATAAGACTCTAAATCTCTTAAGCAATATTAAAAATTCGTATCCTGACGATGTGAATTCAACAAATTGGGTCGTGAGGGTTGCCTACATAATAAACCTCTCAAATATTAGTCACATAATAGCACATTAACTATTGATTTTATCATAACTCTAATATAACTCGGGAATGATGGCACACATTGAAACTAAATTTTCTCTCAAATCAACGATCTACCGAGGTATAAAGTATACAATAAAACCATAAAGAAATAGCTTAACCAAAAATAAAGTCAATATCATAGTTTTTTTAGGTAATTTTCATATTTATTTTATTATTTATATTCAAATTTTATAATTGTATCTTTTAATTATACCATCTTTAATATTAAGTATAAACTTTCTCATTAAAAGTATAATGTATCACACCGCCGTATATAACCCTTGTTAATTCAACAAAAATACCATAGAGAAATAAATCCAAATTTATATATCAATGTGATACTTTTAATAGTTAATAGACGTGACCCCAACAAGTGGTCACAGTAGAAAAGCGGATGACGTGTATCTTAGGATACTCAGATTCAATCGTTTTGTCTACAAGACGTATACGTATTGTCAAATAATTAAGAATATGTATAAACATATATTACTTTATAATCACTTTTAGACTATTCACAAAATAGATGTAGTTTTATATAAATTTATAGTATGATTCAATTAACATTAAACAAATTTAAGGAATTTAATTTATAAGTATTAAATTAGATTGAAAAGACCCTTAGAATAATAGTATAACATAAAATCGTTGAGCTTTCATTTTCGGTTGATTATGTGATAAAGATAGATCCTTCTTCGCCAATATAAACCAAACCCAAATCAAATCACCTTTTTTCATTTAAAAACAAACGAAAACGAAGCAAGAAATTGACACGATAATGTTGGATAAATTACGTGAAAAATACACACACACGAAAAAAAAAACAATGAACACGATATAAATATATGGATGTTTTAAAATATAAAACGAACAATACTATTTTTTCCTCAATAAATAAGAGGGTTTAGTAATGGTTGTAGTCCCTTATTGTGCTGAAATTATAGATTTAATCTTTTTATTTTAATTTATCATAAAATATTACGATTTATATTTGGAAACTGAAAGTTTCTACAATCTCCTTAATGTTTGAGTTTAGGGTATTAGTTTGGGGTGTAGGATTTAAGTGTAAGAGTTTATAATTTAGGGATAGTGGTTAGAATTTAGGGTTTAGAAGTTAGAGTTTAGTTTTTAGGGTATTATGGTTAGGATTTAGGTTTTAACTTATAAAACTTGAATTATAACCCTAAACCCTAAATTTTAAACCCCTACACCTAAACTCCTAAACCCTACACCATAAACCCTAAAACTAACTTGCAGAAACATTTAGTTTCCACCGACATACTATAGATAATAATCCAAATTATTATGTGTTTATTTCTATAATGTTATTAGTAGGTTCAACTTGATAACATCATTGGTAGGGGTGTTCAAATTCGGGTACCCGAAATTTTCGGGTAGTGAAACTTCGGCCCGTTACCCGGCCCATACAAACTGGGTACCCGTAAAATTGGGTATCGGGTACCCGGTTCACTTTTTTATATATTTTTAAAATCTATTTTTTTAAAAAAATATACATAAGAAACACATAAAATTTCATGATATATATTTCAAACATAAAATTTGGGTACCCGTAAAATCAGGTATCAGATATCCGGTTCACTTTTTTATATACTTTTTAAATCAGTTTTTTGAAAAAAATATATATAGGAAACACATAAAATTTCATGATATATATTTCAAACACAAAAATTATTGATTTAGGGTTAGTTTTAAGAGAGAAATATTTGGATATATATATATATATATATGTATATGTATTAAAGTTTATTGACAAAAAAGTATTAAAAATATTAATCTCGAACAAGATTTTTCTTTCGAATCTCATATTGACAAATTAATATAATTATTTTTGAAAATTTTAAAACTTAAAAGTATATAATAACAAGTATAAAAAAGAAGTTAGGGATTTAGAATTAAATTTAGGGAAAATAGTAAAAAAACATAAAATAAAAATAGAATTTAAAATATAAAATATATATGTATTAAAATTACAAGGTCGGGTCGGGTACCCGGTTACAAAAAAAATTTGGCCCTGACCCGATCCGACTACACGACCCTAAAAATTTGGGTATTTTTAAATAAATACCCGATAATTTTCAATCAGGTAGGCGGGTTGACGGGTCGGATAGCTCAGGCCCGATATTTTTGAACATCACTAATCATCGGTGCCGTTATTTGTTAAAATGCTATTATAACAGTAGATGATTGGATCTAAAATTTCAATATAGTATAAGTACTAAAAGCATAATTAAACCAAAAAAGTAGTAGTGCAATTTATGGGAGACACGACTTTACTCGTCCTTTTGCCCATTTTCTGATCAAAGATGGGCCCTAAATGTATTTTAATTATTATATTGTATTACTTATTAATGTGTAATCTAAACCCAGATAAATTGTGAAATGTTTGAATTTAAGTTAATTTGAGTTTTAGTTTAAAGTTAAAATTCAATTATAAATAAAACAATTGAACATAAACATTTAAAAATATATTATTTAATAAAATGTAAAAGTGAATTCTCATACACCATTCTAAATATTTGAATTTCATTGGAATTAGACTTGGGATAACTTACAAATGTTTCCGCAAAAAATAATTGATTTTAATTGTTTGAAAATTTATTTTTATAGAATATTTATGTAAAAGACTAAAAAAGTCGAAACAAAAAAATAGAGAACTAAACCGAGCCAAATAAAATTAAAATAGACGATTAAAAATTCAAAAAATCCGATTAAATCGAACTGATCTCACCTTAATTATTCTAATAACTGAAGTTATTCTCTAATAAACGATAATCAAAATCAATTTAGAGAGAAATGATTATTCTAACTCCAATTGTTTGCATTGTACACAATTACTCAATGATCATACAATTTATAGCACGTTTTTATGTCAAAATTGAAACTTCATTGGATGAAACTATATTATTTTTTTTGCTAATACATTTATTTAATCAGATCATTATCAAGTACACTGTTAGTAAAATTATTTTCTCTACAAATAAGATTTTAAATGGGATTAGTGTTCTATTTTAACTTTTTTAAATGAATACATAAAACACACATCATGATTTTAATCCTGTTTGCAGAAAAAAGAGATTTCTTCTGACAATAAAGTAAATAATAACCCTGTTGATTCCCATGAACGAAGTAATAATGTGTTTTTGGGATATTTTTTAAACAATTAATATCTGATTCATTCGCGATTAATTTAAATAGAGTTTTGTAGGGGTTTAATATTTTTAATTTAATTTTTTTCATTTACAATATCAAACTACAAACTCTTAACCTTATTTAAAGAACATAACGTTCAATCCTTAAAAAAACGTTTGGGTTATTAACCCTTAAAAAAAAGAAGTTTGGGTTATTGATAAGTCCCTTGGGCTTAGCCTAGATGTTAGAGATTCCTAGGATTAGTACTAATCATAGGTTTTGTTAGGTTAGGCATTATACGTTGTTTGGTTGCTAATTGCTATTGGGTTTTAATTAGCAATCTCGTAATCAGTTACCTATTTTTATAATATATAAAATAGGTTGATTGTCCAGTAAACTGATTTGAATAGATCGTCTTGATTACAAAATAAGTGACTAAATTATGTATTTTTTGTAATAGGTGCATAAAATATTTTTTGGCTGAAATATGTGCTTAAAGTCTCATTTTTGACTTATTTTAAAGTTATCTAAGGAACTTACTTTGGTACTTATTTCAGCTAAAAAATACTTTAGACACCTATTTCAGATAAAAATGAAATTTTAGGCACCTATTTCAACAAAAAAATAATTTAGGCACCTATTACAAAAAGAGACATAATTTAAACACTTCTTTTATAGTTAAGCAAATTCATGAACTCGTATTTCAGATAAGTGAAATTCCAATATCATATTAATTATTTTTATTATATATATATATATTATATGTTTGTATTGGAATTGTTGGGATATTAGGGTTATGTTTGGTGGAAGGTCAATTATTGGGTGAAGCAAAAGGGACACCGGCAATTCAAAGTTGTGTTGGAGAATGAATAATCACCCTGCATTTGCAATGCAACACCCATTTCTGCTTCACATTTTTTTGTTTTCTTTCTTCTTTTGCTCCCTCAATCACCTACACAACTAAATATATGTTCGCATATTCCTCCGCTTAATATAAAAATAGTTCGGTTTGACTCAATTTCGAAAGATTTTACGATCAACGTATAACATTTTTGATTTTTGTAAAAATTTAAACGGACCGACTGTCATATACAATTGTTGGTATATAGTAGGGTTGAGGAAGTTTAGACGCTTCACCTGTGGATCAAGAGCAGTGACGGAAACTTGATGAAAAAGTTTGAAGGGGCTAATTTAAAATTTAAAGAAAATAGAAGTTTAAAAGAAATTTTTAGAAATTTTGAAGGAATCAATTTACATATTTTTTCAGAAAAAATTAGGGTATAACTAAAATTTTGATATTTTGAGAGAATTAAGAGAAGTTTTAAAAATTATGGGATGAATTTAATTAAGAATAATAAAAAAATTTGTCTTAAAATGTATTTCTAAAATTTTGTAGGGGCCATATTAAACTTTTTAAAAAATTTAAAGGGCTAAATTTTTATCTTTTTAAATTTTAGGGGGTCGTGGCCCCTATATATCCTTTATAAGTTTCGCCCATGATCAAGAGTACGTATAAAAATTCTAACCCTAAACCCTAAATATAGTTTTAAGGTGTTACGGTAAGTATTTATATTTTAACCTATAAACCTTAAACTCTAAATTTTAAATCCATAAACTAAATCCTTAAACCCTAAAACTAAAATAATTGTGAAAATATTTTATTTCAACTGTCATTGTAAGAAATAATTACCGATTTAAAAATTATATATACATTTTTCGGTTTTTATTAAGGATTGGGCCAAAGTGCGGGTACTTATGTTTCCCAATGGTATAAAGTGTAAAAGCTGTGCCCGAAATTGTTTGAAGTTGGAAACCAGTACTGGCCAAACGGGCCGACGTGTTTTCCAATTTATGTGAATGAGGGTGGGTCTTCTTGCTCCTTCCCGAACTGTGTGTTTTGTCGCACGCGGTCTGGACATTTACTGGTGTCACCAGTGTTGTCAATATCGTATCTATATTAAACATACCTACCAATTCCTATACATCCAAAGATAAAATGAAATAATATCAATATTTTAAACTCTTGTTTGATTGCGTAAACTTTAGTTTAGCTTACATAAGTTTGTCACGTCGTGGCATGTCTAGGGTGCAGTTAAAAGACGGTAAGTTTTCGAAACTTGTCCTCGAACTGAAAATGTTAGATTTCTTGATAACATTTTCAGTTGTTCTTTTTTGAAATTTTTTTACAAGTATCGATACTTTGTTCCAAACTAAAAATTTATCAAAAAAGCTAAGCATCGATATTTACAAAATAAGTGTCGAAACTTGCAAAAAAAAAAAAACCGAAAATGTTATAAAGAAGTTCAACATTTTTAGTTCGATGATAAGTTTTGAAACTTGTCGTCTTTTAGCCTCACCCCAGACCTTCCCAAGTTTGTCAATTTTAAAAGAGTTAGTTGTACCAACGTCTCCAAACTATGATCTTTTCAAATTTGTCCTTAAACCCTTAAACATTCTAATTTCATCCCAAACTATGACCCTCCTTCTGAATTGTTCCTCAAACTTATGAACATTCCAATTTATTTCCCAAATTATCATTTATGCCACATCATATTATTGTATAATACACACCAATATTTACGTTGTAGTTAACAATTTTTATAACGGTTATACTAATATGTGATATGATTAGCATATACTGATAATTTGGTGATGAAATTAGATTGTTGAAAAGTTTGAAGATCAATTTAGAATGAGGGTCATAGTTTGAGGATGAAATTAAAACGTTCAAAAATTTGAGGACCGATTTAGAACAAGAGTGATAGTTTGAGGATGGTAAGAGAATGTTGAAAAGTTTGAGGATGTGTGATGCAATTAACTCATTTTTAAATTTCCATATAATTTTATTAAGTATAAAAATTTACACTCCAACATAAAATCACGCGTACGTCTGTACAACATTAACTACTATACCCAACACTTATCGATCATGACATGTCATCTTAATGCCCAAATAATTTTTTTCCACATGTTATTACATTAACCAACTAAACGAGACAGTAGGGCACATCATCTCCAAATGGGCCAATACATATTTGTCAATGCGTGTCGTGTAAGGTCACTCTCTCTTACATCTAGCAATTGCATGTTTACAGTTAAACAAGGCAAGATTTGATGGTTCATACAAGGTTAAATCTTTATCACACCCAACAGCTTCTTCATTGAAGAGTGGGTGCCCTACGAATGGTGCCAAAGCTTCGGAATACGACGGTTCATGGACTCGCACTTGCTTTGAATTTACCTTGCAGTCGGGTGGGTGGGTGGCTGGTTCGTGCCACCGTAACATGTTGATGTCTTTTTTTTTTGAAACTACGTGATGGTTATGCAAAACAACAGTGGCTGTGTTCATCCGACCATTTTGATTCATTGATAACTGCTGTGTTTAGCTGTTTCTTTCGAGTGTTGGGTTTGGTTTTCTTTTCCCTTTTTGGATAAAATAAATGCTATTATTTATTGGATAATTATTCCATGCACTAGTGGTAGAAGCAAAAAAATTGAAGCTTTATGAATTCTGTTTGTAACTTAGGGTTTATGAGTTGTGGTTAGAATTTATAGTTCAAGATTAAAATTTAGAGTTTATATGTTAAAACATAAATCTCTAACCATATTACCATAAAATCTAAACCCTACATTCTAACTATAAACCTTAAATTCACATCATAGATCCTAAATTCTAAAACTCTAATAATAAACCCATAAACTCCAAACCCCAAACAAAAACCCTAAACCCTAAAATCAAAAAATTTATAAAACCTTTTTGTTTCCACGACCCATGCATGTAATATTTTCTCTTATTTAAACAAGGTATAACCGATAAATTTGGCTTTATTTATCCAAAAAAGGGATAAATTTGGCTTTTGATGTTTATATTCTTTTTTGTCAATTTCTCATTAGTATCTTAGTTAAAGTTGGTTGTGAACCTAATAGCCTTTGGAAAAGAGTGATTAGTGCGAAATATGAAGAAAACTGTAATTCTTTGCTGCCATCCAATTTGAGGGCTGCTAACAAGTCTTGGATCTGGAAAGGGATTACTTGGCCATTGTCGAATCCAGAAAACATGTATTTTTTTAGAATTTAAGGTTTGTTGTTGGAGATGGTAAAAACATTAGTTTTTGGTCAGATGTTTGGGGTGGGGAACTATCCTCTGAAAGATGCTTTTCACAGGATTTATACATTAGCTGCCGTTAAAAGGGGTGTCATCGCTGATTTTGGGAGCTTTCTGGATGGAATTTGGCAATGGAATATTGTTCTCCGCAGAAGATTATTTGACTGGGAAAAGACTGTGTGGGAAGAGTTCTTATCTACGATTCATCTGGTGTCTCCTAGGCAAATTAATAATGACAGTGTTCGATGGATTGGTTCTTCAAATGGGTTTTATACTGCTAAATCTTTTTTGTGACTTAATCTCTTGTAACATCCTAAAATTGAGCCTAGTCGAAATTCGATTCCGGTGACTGAAAATTTTACACCGGAAAGTCAAAATTAGAGAGTTGACCTTTGATCAAATAGCATATTATTAGTTTAATGAACTCTAATTAAGCATTGATGTTGTTTAAAGACCCCATTATAAGCTTTGAAACATGTCTTAGTGACTAAATTAAAAAAATTAAAAGTTAAGAGGGCAAAAGTATAAGAATAAAGAGTTGAGGGACTAATCTCACGATTAGCCCCTCCTCAAACCTAATTACGTGGGATTAGGATATTGAGTTCCTTCAATTGAAGGAATGCTTAATTAGGGTGGGGGATGTTACATCAATTAGGACCAATCCAAACTTTGATGAGTTTTAGGGGCTAGGCCGGGTGGGGATGTTACATATCTTATGATTGTAGGAATAATGATGATGCGTGGAAGCTGGTTTGGCCGAACATAGCGCCTCCCAAAGTCGAGGCTTTTATGTGGAGAGGAGAGTGATACATAGCAGAATCTCAACAAGGGTGGAACTTTCTAAAAGGGGGTCTAGAATTAATTTGGAATGCCCTCTATGTTTGGTAAAAGATGAAACTCTAAGTCACCTTTTTTGCCATCGTAGAGTGAGTAGATATATTTGGCTTCGTTGGTGCAGGTTGTGGGGGATCTCCATTGTAATTCCTGGGAATGTTAAGTCATTCCTCAACTATTGAGTCTCTTTACCCTCTTGTGAAGTTCTCTTTGGTTTGACAACTTTGTTTCTTTTATTTCTCTTGGTCGATTTGGCTCCTCAGAAATGAGGTGGTCTTCAGAGGAGGTTCGACTGATGCTAACCAGTTATTGGATTTATGCCTCACCCGATTAAGATGGTGGTGCAAGGCGAAACAACCTTTCTCTTTTCCTTCGTCTCATGATGTATTTTAGAATCCTCTTATTCTAAAATCTATCGATATTGAATGTAATCGCCTTATTAAGTGTGTATGGTCTAAACCTCCGTCGTATTCCTTGAAGTTCAATGTTGATGGAACAATCGAGAATGGTTTCGAAAAAGCTGGTATTGGGGGCGTTTTATGTAATGCTGATAATGTTACTCTTTTGATGATCTCAAAGCCAATTGGGATCTTGGATGACAACTGCTGAGTTACTCTCATTGAAGGAGGCTTGTCTATGTAGCGACGTTTTTTGAAAAATTCGTAAAAGTTCGGGGTTCCCGTTTTTATTGAAAATATTTTATTAAAATGAGATTTCTTTTAAAAACGCGCTTTTAAAATAAAACTGGAGTCGCCACCGGTCACTTGGGTAAGGTAGATCAGACTCCGAAAAAACAAAACCAGAGATTCTAGGGCTCGGGAGTCGGTTACGTGTGACAAAGGGTTAGCACCCCACAATGCCCAAAATTGGTACCAAAAATAATTACCGCTTCTTTAATGTTGGAATTACGAATTTAAAGTGACGATTTAATTGAAATTTGGTTATACAGACGAGTATATTTTAAAGCCCCCAATACTCGAGAAGGAACATCCGAACCACCACCACTACAATTGGTACTGGCCTCATTCGTTCCCGAATAAAAGGACATCGCATAACATATATATTTTGGTGTGCAAGAACTTAGTAACAATTTAAATAAGCACGCATGACCCAAACTAAAACTAAGCAAGCTAAGCTTAACAACACCGGGACCCAAAACAACCCAACTAGGCCCAAAACAAGTTTGCAAATATATTAAAAATATGATGTAAAATTATGTTATAAACTTTTTAAAAAACTACAAGTATTATAACCCTTATAAAACTATATATATTATACTTTCAAAAATTATATATTATATTAAAGAAAAATTATATATATTATAATCCTTTTATAAAATTATATAAAGATTTGCATTTAAAAGAAACATGTTTATAAAAGATATTAATAATTCTTTAAAACAATATATTACATACTAAAAGTATATTATATATACTTATAGAAAAATATATTATATATATTATAAAGGTCATGTATATACATATACATATTGTAGCGATATCTTTTTCGCTAAAAACGCCTTTTCGAAGTGTTTGTGGTTTTTCGGGTATTAAAATATTTATTCCGTGGGGTTTAAAAAAAAGAGAAAAAGGGAAAGAACAGAGAAAGAAGGAAAAAGAAACGAGGAAAAAAGAAGAAAAAGAAATAGAGGAAAGAACAAGCGAAGACAAAGGTTATATAAAGGAAAAAACCTACGTTTTCAAGCCCCGGTGAAAGGTTCCATATAGGAAGAGCTCTAACTCTAGAATCTCAAAAAAGATCCAAATGTGAAGAAGTTTTATACAGGGAGAACTTATGAGACTGAAGATTCGGCCGAGGAAAAGCGGAGAGTTCCAGAAGAACACGTGATTCCGAAGTCGTGAGCAGGGAAGTCGGATAAAAATGAGTGTTTTCGGTCTTTGCTTTGTTCTCGTTTCACAAAAACAAGCAAGCAAAGAGGGCAAATCAGAATCACTCATTTTTATCCGGTTTGTAAATATTGTTAATATATTAGTATAATAATTAATGGGGAATTATTATTGCATGTATACATATTACATTATATGTTTATTATATATGCATGATTAGTGTACGTATAGGGTGTGTGATGAGTGCATGTATACTATAAGCCATGTATATGCATTAGTAAGTAATATGGTGTATATGTGTCACGCATGCATTTACATTCCTTACGAGTGCAAAGTTTGTACGTATAATGTGTGTGGATATTCATGATTATCATGTGTGTTATTATATATGCATGTATATAGTATATTATATTAATTAATGTTCGTATGTGGGTTCGTATGTTGCATGTATGTGTGCGTATTATTATTATAATATATAAACATATAAGGTATTAAGAAAAAAGAAATCAGAAAAATATTATATATTATTGATAGTCCAAGTCCAAATTACATAAAACCCAAATTACATTTGGGTAGGCCCAACCGGCCAAAACCCTTAATAAATAAAAACCCTAAAAATATATCTAACCCTGACCCCATTTTATTTTTATCTATGCGCAGCCAACTCAGAGCCGTCGGATCAAATCCAGATCCAACGGCTGTGATCAAGTCAAGATGACCTTCCATCTGATGCGCGTGACACCACTCGCTGCTCAGCTGTCTTCCACGCGCGCGTGGCTCGCACGCTCTAGACCTTTCAGATCACCGTACGCCACATGTCATGATCCGGTGCAGTCTCCCAATTCCAAGGTTGAATCTCGATCGTCCAAGCTTCAAAGCATCCCACCCGTTGGATCAGATCTGACCCAAAGGCCGAGATTCACTCTGACCGAATAGGTCACCACCACACCTCCTCCACCATGCCGCCGTACTACCAGCTCAACCACCGCGCTCAGAGAACGTGCAAAACACCAAAACAATGGATTATCAGTACCAAAAAATCAGATCTGATGTATTTTTCATGTATTATATTCTACCAAAAACATAGATCAGAACAAGGATATAGGAATCCAACAAAAGTGTATTATCATCAGTTTTCAGAAATACAAAAAAATCCTATCTACTCGTTTATTTTTGAACAAAAAAGATTCGAAAAGGTATACATCATTTTTAGCTTCTCATGCATGCTAAAAAAAACACTAGAGAATACAAAACGAGAGGAGATGTAGGTTTACCTTTGCCGTTAGAACTCCTTTCACCAGCAACAAGCCGTCGGGCTCTTGAGTCAAATAAGGTGAGTGGGTGAAAGGGGAAGTAGTTTTAGGGTTTGTTTTTCAAAATAGCCTCGAGTTTTTTAGATCTAAGGTAGGGTGTGCTAGTTTCTTGAAATCCAGAAGGATATTTGGCCTCTAGAGTGAAAAGCATTTCATTTTTGGGTTTAAGATACAGTGGCCGACGGTGGAATAGACGACGATCGGAGGGTTTAGGGTTTCGGTTTAAGAGAAAATAATAAAGGCAGAGAGTTTATTTTTTAAACCGATTTTTTTATGGCAAATGGCCAAATTTGGGTCTGATGGGTCTCATTTATAGAGCCTTTTATTTTAAAAATGGATTAATCCCCTCATAAGTACTCCCGTGTTTATGATCTTTTCAAATTGAGCTTGCCTCTTGGTCTAATCGCAAGTCTGGTCCTTCTCATCCTTTAAAATATCTCAATTTCATCCCGAGATTAACCCAAATCAGCGTGTAAAGGGTGAAATTACGCTCCAAGCCCCACCGCGTTTTGAAAATTTTCACTTCAGGCTTCCCCCTTGGGTTTATTGCAACTCTAATCCTTATAAGTTCGTTTCAAGCTATAATTAAATCCCTAAAATATGTTTTTGTTCACTCAAATTCAGTTTTCTGATTCTGTTTTTTCTCATTTCAGCCCCTTTGTCTAATTTAATGTTATGTTTTGCTATCGATATGTGTATTGTCATGTTACATTTCAGTCTTTTATATATATATATATGTTTGTATCGTTACATGTCTATTTTATGTTTTCATCATGTGTATTTATTCGTTATACCATGTTTTCTTGTGTTTTAATTTATTTTGTTCGGGTCATATATACATCTATGTTATGTGTTATATCTGGCTTTTTTTTTACATCTTGTTTATATGGCTCTTCTTTTATTTCGGTAGGCACGTTACATGCATTTATTTACGTTTTCATAATATGTGTATTATCATGCTAATGTATCATTTAGTTTGTTTGTTCATGCTGCATACACGCATTTTATTTAGTGATCAAATTAATTAAGTACCTACCATGTATATATATCCCAGAATGTTTTATTTTCGTTTTTAAGTTGTATGTTAAAAATGGATGATTTTTTTGTACATATTAATGCCATGTTTTTAATTTAAGCATGTAGATTATGTCGTGTGTTAAGTATTAAGTCTATATATGTGTTAGCATGTTGCCTTGATATATTACTTTAATTTCATATACTATCTATGTCATGCATATTTTTTATTTTTTTATTTTAAAATAGGTGATCCATATAATTAATTCATTTTTGAAGTATGCTGCTTTCTTTTCCATAGGTTCATGTTTAGTTTGTTTTCTTTTATTATGATATACTAGGTTTTCTTGGTTGGTGTAGTTTGTTACCCTTTTATTTACTATTATGAAATGCATGTTTTATTTTTTAGCGTCATGTTAACGTAAATGGTACGCTTTATCTTTGATCACTAAGTTTGCATAATGAATATATATTTTTGTCAATGTGGTGCCCTTTTATCCGAGCATAAACGGGGCCAGTATCAGGCGTAGTGATAGTGGTTGGGCGTTTACTCTCGGATAACGGGGCATTTAAAATTTATTCGCAATTATAACCGAATCTTAACTTAATCGTCACTTTAATCCGGAAAATCTAATATTAATAAAGCGGTAATTATTAAAGTACCAATTTTGGGCGGTGTGGGGGTGCTAATCCTTCCCCATCCGTAACCGACTCTCGAACCCAACAGTTTTTAAGTCTCTGGTTTCATGGTGTCCGCCCTACTAAGTGGCCGGTGGTGACTCCAATTTTTAATAAAATGCGGTTTTTTTTAAACCCCACGGAATAAATATTTTAATACCCGAAAAACCACAAACACTTCGAAAAGGCGTTTTTAGCGAAAAAGATATCGCTACACATATATATATATTATATCCTATATAAATTATATATTTTTAAACCATACATTATATACATACTTTATGTTACATAAAAACTATATTATATATTATACTACATATACTATACATTACATTATATATATAAAAGAATAATATAAATTATGTATAAATAAAACATATATCACCTTGTGATCAAATATTAATAAAATCAATCATATATCAATATATTACGTCGTATAATATACACTATAACAATTAAAAAACATTAGCAATTAAAATTGGGCTAGAACACACACAAAAAAAGGGTAAGAAAATACCAAAGCCCACTGAACCGGTCCGGGTTGAGGCGGTCGGGCGCGAACCGGGTCACCGAACCGGCTTAACTGGTTTTCCGGTTAAAAGGGTATAAACTCTTTTATTTTCTTCAGTCTTTACTTTCCAATCTTCATTTCTTCTCATTTCCTAATATTTTCCTCTAAAATGAACCCTAGCCGTCGCCCTTCTCAACGCCGATCTACGCCATTCCGACGAGTTTTCCGACCATGCAAGGCCACCACAAGAATGGTCTCGGCCTCCTCTTCCCTCCCTCGGAGTGGATTTTCGAGAAGGCCAGCCGTTCTTCACGAAAACGACCCAGAACCTTTCGGCTTCTTCTCACCGAATCTACGCCGCCCGCCGTTGGATTGCCACCGAAAACTGCCGTGACTGAATGGGTAAGCTCTCCTTTTCTTTTTCTTATTTTTAGATTCAAATCAAAAAATATAGAACTGAGAAAAATGCTTTCTTTTCATTGATTGTTGGATCCGAAAAATCCCCCCTTTACACTATCTTTGCTCTGGCTTTTATAGCCAAAATTACATTCCTTTTTTCGTGCATAAAAGATAACAATGATGGTTGGTATCCTTGTCTTCTTTTGCTTCTGAAATTGCGTGACAATGCTTGCATGCATTTTGCCATTTCCAGCTTTGTTCTGAATCCGTATTTACTTGTAATGTCGGTTTTTGCTTCTGCCATAGCTGATATTGCATTGTCTTTTTGCATGCATGGATGAGGGTGATTGAGACGGGAGAGGCACGGGCGCGTGGGGAGCCGATCGGTCAGGCGCGTGATCCCCACGCGCACGTGGAAGGTGAACAGACGGCGCGTGGGAGTCGAACGGTCGGCGCGTGATGGAGCGTGGGAATCTGATGGTCGGCCTTCTTTTAATCTCAGTCGTTGAATTTGATCCAACCGCCCATATTGGGCGGCTACAAAGGAAAGGAAGGGGCATTAGATTAGGTTCCTACGGTTTTTTATCAAATAGGCCTAATGGGTTATGTATTGTAATAATAATTCTTGGGTTTTTAATTGTAAATGGACTTTAATATTAAAATGAGCTCTTTATTTATTTATCTGATATGTTTTATATATATATGGGTTGATTATTTATATTTTGTTTGGGCTTTCATATTAGTATAGTTTAATAATAATAATAATACTAATAATAATAACAAGCAACAATATTAATATCTAATACTAATAACAATAATACTATGACCATAATAACATTAAATTGTTGTGAATAAAGTAAAGAGCAAGAATAAAATAGATGAACAAGCACAAGATGAGAGACAAAGAGAGAGACTTGTATTATATTCTCAAAGTAGGGTAGTGTACATTGCTTTCCAAACTCTATATTTATAGGCATAAGTTGAAAACCCTAATAATAAAGTACATTAGAGTCTCATTTAATATATTGATATCCATCATAAATAAAGATATTCATAATACTCTCTCTTAGATATCCATGAAGATAATGTGTCTCGTTAAAACCTTACTAAGATAAAAATCCAGTGGGAAAAAATTTAGTGAAGAAAAAAGAGTACACACATATTTGATACGCGTAACATGTTGCCTCATTAAAAATCTTACCAAGAAAACTCATTGGGACAAAACATTGGTTAAGGGAAAAGGAGTGCAACGCTTATTTACTCCCCCTTATGAAAACATCACATAAGATCTTTGAATCTTCATAATTCAATCTTGAATACTATTTTTCTAAAGATCGTGAGGGATGAAACTTTGGAGTAATATGTTCCATGATGTATCCACCTTGCATTATCTCTACACAAGATAGCTTTGTATCATATCTTGTGAAAGTAAATCGCATATATTCTGGATATGTTGGGTCAATGGTCTTAGCTAAACTCATTTTTGGCTTGCCTTGTGCGTAACAATTGTTTCTACAAGATTTGAGGAGGCATCGACAAATGTTTGAAGATCTAAAGGTAATGATATTTGTATATTCATGGATATTTCTTGACCAACTAATATATGGTGTTTTAAGACCAAGAAAAGATATAATTATCTTTATTCACATCCAACAATCTTACAACTATTGGGATACTCAATAGATATGCTTTATCCATATTGAATCCTCTTTAAGATTCTTTTAGCTTATGTCCATTCATAGACAAAAATGCATGTGCTTGATCTTTAGGTCAAGACAAAACCAAATACCAAAATTCTTTTTCTCAAATACTTTCATTAAATACTTTGAAAGCTCTTCATGAGTTTCCAATTTGAAACTCTTCATGAGTTCTAATGATATTCAAATTAGCATAATGAATTTTGATCCAAACTCCTTTATAAAATACATAAGGAAAATATTATCATTCTTATAGTATTTCCTCAATTAGTACTCACTAAGGTGAATATACCAAATGCGCCAAAATATAAATATTCAAGGGGCATATCTAAATAAATTTTCTCGGAAATTTCCAAATGCTTCTTGCATTTTAAATCCATCAATGATAACTTTCCTTTTATAGGGATCCACAAAATGATTAGACGCATATAAAATATTTCATAACTGCCAAAGTAATTGCATCCACCATGAAGTAATTAAAACTCTTCATAAATAATAATTCAAGTCGTGTTTACGACTACTTATTTGTGCCTCACTTGCATTACACATTTAGGTGTTTGGACTGTTGGTCCAAATACTTCTCTTTTAGAAGTTCAAAGCGTCTTTCTACATTGGCCAATTCAATATCTATACTTTTGAATAGATTTCTATAGACGATCCTCATTTTGTTCCTTTACTTCTATAGAAACATTGTTTGAAAAATCGTTGTCGACAACTTTTCTATTTCGGTTCCATTCTCGTAGTGACATAACTCATTGAGATCTCTTCAAGATTTCAATCTTTATTTCAAGTACCTAAAACTCTTTAAGAGTTTTATTATTAGTTATGTCTAGGGTCTCTTCAAGAGCACCCGCCTCCAATATATGGCCATCTCATACTATTTTCCATTTACGAGAATTTTGATCATTGAAACCAATTTTCTTGCTTCATGCATGATTTACATCCATTCGCTTTAACATGTAATTCAAATTTAGAGCATTTCACCTGGTATATGAGACTTAGTTACTCTCATTGGGTCAGCAAATATGTCTGACAGTTGACGTATAATAACATGAATCATCTTATGAACTTCTGGTTCATATACGCGGATCTAGATAACGATAATTTATTTTCCTTTATCCAACTTATTATTATCTCCCCCTGATGTTGAGAAAAATTATGTCATAAATGATTCTCCAATTAATGTTTAAACATAAAAGGAGACTCATGCTCAATATATATTCTCAACCCTTTTTGTATACCCATTTTGTGTGTTGTGGTGGAGCAATTCAATTATATATCGCACATTCAAAAAATAAAAAAAAATAGGAAATATATGGCTTCTGACCAAAAGCCAATCATAATGGGGAGTTTATTATAACTCATTGGCTTGATGCGTATAAGTGTTGCTATGTGAAAATACCATATAAATGTTTTGTTCTCATAGTTTAGCTATCAAATAGGAGGCATCTAATCAAAATTTTGCTAAATTGTTTTGTTCATAATCAATAGTCTTTGTAATAGTTATTTTAACTGATAGCCTAAAATATAAACCCACAAGCTTTTGCTAGACGAATAGTCTAATTGCATAATCTGAATCAATCTTACAAACTTCTGGTTGTAAGTTGATAAAACAATGTAGATGCATCGACTAAAATCATATAAAACTTTCCACATTTGTGGATATATGGGCCCATATTTATTCAGATATGCAAGGCATGCAGTCTCATCTTTAGTACAAAAACTTCAAGTTCTTTTGGTAAGTGGGATCAACTAAATCCTTTGAGAACAAACAACACAAGAACTTCAAGTTCTTTTAGTAAGTGGAATTTAACCAATTCCTTTAAGCAACACAAGAACTTCATGTTCTTTAATAAGTGGAATTTAATCAATTCCTTTAAGAATAAACACCACAAGAACTTCAGGTTCTTTTAATACACGTGCATGTAAATCTCAATAATTTCTACATCATTATTGATTAGGATGGCCTAACCGATCATGCCAACTATATATATGTGTAAATACATCTGAATTTGTAAACTTTTTGTTTACCATAACATGTGACTCAATCTCACTTGCATATGCGTGGTACAAGTTTTGAAATACAAGTTTATTTGAAACTTGATAATACATTGTCCACCAAAAATTGTTCCTTTGAATACGAATATATTTAGCTCTTTCAGAAATTTCAATGGAAATTATTCTTTTGGTAGTAATATATAACTCTTCTAGAGCTTTCAACTAATTTTTGGCTACCAGAACTTATATCCACATTGGCTTATTTCAAATGCCAATTGATAACATATGTTATCTATAATTCCCGAAGGATTATTTTGCGAACTCATATTGCTATCTTAAAATTTTCACTTCTAGTGGTGACGATATCATTACCATTAGCGATAATTATTACAATACTTGCAATGCTGCACTTTTCATAATGTGCTTTCTCTCGAGAACTTATCGCTCTTCTGGAGCATCAATATTTTCAGTACTTTGAGATATAATACTCACATTATTCCCTTGCATTTAAATGAGAAAATATATCTTATGCTTCTGCTGAGCACAAATCATCACAATAGATTGTATTTGACAAGTAATCATGTGAAACAAAATAAATAAATATCATAATATATATATATATATATATACACACACAAACAACATAAACAAAGATTTAATCCTCGTACGCGACATTTTTAAACCAGTTCACAAGGTCTTTTAGAAACCTTCTTTGAGACCAAATTAGCCTCATGAACGGGATGTCCAAATAATATTTTGGATTAAACCAACAGAAACAAAGAACATATTAACTAATTAAAGAATATACTTTCGACATTAAATTAATATATAAAGCGCAAATAATTAATGCGTAAAGTAAATAAATATAAAATAAAATAAAAGATCAATAATTCTCTTAAAGGTTATGAGAATAATTAAAAGACGATATATTTCTTTCAAGGGTTATAAGAAAATCAACAACGTCTAAATGAGTTGGACCAATATCATCTTCTTTATTTTCGCAAACAAAATTTGCTTCCATTTTCTTTTCTTTATCAATCAATGATTGTTGATTTTTCAGCGTACGACAAGTACGAGACCAATATTTTATAACGTCACATTGGTAATAAAAAAGGATTTGACTTCCTTATAATGATCTTTATTACTTTTGTCATCCTTATAAACTCACTACCGGTGGGTAGAAGTATTCTTAAAATGACCATATTTTCCATGTCTATATTCATAGCTTCAATCGCGACCACAACTATTAATGTGATCTTTATTCTTTCCATAATATAATCTCACATTCACTTTAGGGAATGGGGTGGAGCCAGTGGGCCTTTAAAACTTTTTTTCACGATATTGTGTCCGAGGACAAAATTATTTGCGTGAAAAGTTGAGTATGTTTTCATTAACATATCTTCATCATTGATAATCGCATGGAATAAACATCATGCTTGCATTCACTTCAGGGAATGCCTCCCACAAATTTTTTTGGATCAAGACGAATTTTATTAACTTGAACTTGAGAGAAATCTATAGTCGAGTTTTTCGACATAGAAAAATTATTGCTTTCGAGCAAATATAGACTTTATAATAGTCTTATTGTAGATTCAAAATCACCCTCATTTACCACACTTTAAAATTGTAATTTAAAGAATAAAAATAAAAATAGAGTTTACCGATATTGATTTTCCTCTTGAGGACAATGAAAATATTGCAAATGACCAAGACAGCTTCTCAAAATCTCTTTATGCCATGTCTCTTTCCAAGCCATTTAAGGACATGTAAAACTCAAAATACGGTTAAAAATATAAACTGTCGTTTATAGAATAACGTAAATAAAAATTGATCTCAATATAAATATATTGAAGAAACGTACTCTTTAGATTTTACTTGATTCAAGCCATGATTTTTAAGCCATTGAAGCGTATCATGTAAAACTCAAAACGTGGTTAAAAACACAATCTCTCATCAAATAAATAGCCACAAACTTCCGATCATGTATTATTATTTATTAAGCATACTAACAAATAAATAATTTTATTTTTTAAAGCTTTCCTTGAAAATACTTAAAAACCGTGCGCAATGGGATGTTAATTGTTTCAATAAAACAAACGTGAATAGTTGGCTACATATTATTGTTTTGTTAGGTTCGTTTTATATATTTGAGTGACAACACGAACATGAACTTGATGTCGTGATTAATCAATCAGTAAAACGATATATGGATAAACATAACATACCGGATGTAGTCGAAAAATCAAATTGAAATCCTTTTCGAGAACCACCAACAAAAACTATGATAATCGAGCGAGATCGTGCTGATAACGTGTTGTGAATAAAATAAAGAGTAAGAATAAAATAGATGAATAAGAACAAGATGAGAGACAAAGAGAGAGACTTGTATTATATTCTCAAAGTAGGATAGTGTACAATGCTTTCCAAACTCTATATTTATAGGCATAAGATGAAAACCCTAATAATAAAGTACATTAAAGTCTCATTTAATATATGGATATCCACCATAAATAATGATATTCATAACATAAACACAATAGTAATAGTAAGTAATAACAAGAACACACATACATCATATGCTTACACACATATAAAACGACACTCAAACATTAATGCACCTTACATATAAACATTATACATAATAGCTCAATAATACATGCAATATACACATTCATATTTAAATATTAATGATATTAATAAATATATACATTCATGCAAACAATACATACATAAAACATACATATGCATTACATAACATATAAACATATACACATATGTTACATAAAAACACACATAATAATAATAATAAAAAAGATGACAATTAACAATAATAGTAATATAAGATAACATTTAATAAAACCACATAATAAACTTAGTAATATTTAGGTTTTTTTCTTTTCAAATGGACAATAACATGACAATAGTACATATATATCATAACACTAGTAATTAACTAATTTTTTTTTGGTTTTTAAAGTTTTAATAAGTAAAGCCCAATATGTATATTTATCTAGTATAAGCCCATTATTGTAGCAACAGAAAAGAAACGGGTCTACCCCGAAAAAAAAGTGATTACAGTCTATTGTTTCATGACTCAAATTGGGTTAGTTCCTACAACCATATCCTTGAAACTGATTGTTGCTCATGTGTTGAATGGTTCACTCACCCAAATAATGCCCCCTCAGTGTTTAAGGCGATTATAGAAGAATGTTTGATCATTTGCAACGGTTTTTCTTGGTCTATTCAACATATTTCAAGAGATGGGAATGTCACTGCAGATAAGTTGGCTAAAAGTGATATTGCCAGAACTGGTCCCTTGGTTTGGTCGGCTAATATTTTCCTCATGGATTAGACGTGCTTTGCCTGTGGATTTTACTTCAGTTAGATCGATGTGGTGAGTTGTTGGTAGATTGTAGGCGCCTTAGTGGTGCTTTGGTGTTTTAGCGAGATTGTGAAGGGCATCTCTGCTCTAGCTGTGGTTTTACTTTAAGGGGTGTTTGGAGTATCCTTTTTGGACCTTAATTTGGACATTTAGGTTTTGGTGTTGTTTTCCCCATTCGCAATGTTGCACTCGTTTTCCTCCATTTAGGTTTAAAGAAGTTTTTTTAGTGAGGCATTTGCGAATGTGTATTATTTATTAATAAAATATAAGTTTCAAAAAAAACTTTCGCATAGAGTTAGGTCGATTTGAGATTCATTAATTGGCCGAGTGGCTAAAAATACTTATGTTGGCTCATTTTGTATATGATTGAATTCTGACATTTGTCTTGGGAATGTAATATCTCTCTACTTAATTTAAAAAAAGTGTTAGGCAGCTTTATTTTAACAAAAATAACGACTAAAACATGATATTTCTAACGTTTTATAACTGACATTCTGTATGTACTTATGCTGACACGATACTATTTATTTTACATCTCACACTAACAAATAATTTAAAATTTATAAAATATAAAAAGTGAAATATTTAAAATTTTAAAAATTTGGCATGGTGAGTTACCACATCAACACATAACTTTTTCAAATTTTATAGAAACTATTAATAATTTTCTTTTAAATAACTATCGAATCTTATTCAACAAACTTCTCATATAGACTACCATCCTCTTTATATTTTATAAATTCATACACACAGACACTCATATTGTAGGTGTATAGATTCTAGAATTAATTAACTTTATGTTTAAGTTGGTGTTATGATTCAACCAAACACTAATTTAACCGAAAAAGATTAAAAATATTTTTTTTTCAAATAGTACTAATTATTATTATAATATTACTTTTTTCTTTTTTATTTTTATATAAACTTAAAATAAAACAATTACAAATCTCACATCCAATGATCAAACTTTTATATGATAAAAATTTATGTGCAAATTATTTACTACACCAATAATTATTTGTTATTTTATAAATAAAAAAGTCATTTGTTGCATAAAAAAATTATATATTCCGCTTATAATCATTTACTGAAGATTTTTATAAACTTATATTTTTATATAAAATATTTTCTTTCACCTACTTGTGAAATAATCTAATGTAAATGTGCAATTAAAAGGATTTGTGTATACTATTTATTAATTAAAATATATTTAAACTAAACTAATTATAAAAAACACATTAATATGAATATATATTTTAAAAAACAATATTTTTAAATCTGTAAAGTCAAACTTTACTATTGTTTTTATATTATGTTTAAGTTGTAAACTTAGTTTTTATTTTCTAATTTGATATTTTTAATTTTATAATTTAGTTATATTTTCATATACTGTTTGACTTAAGTTTAAAATTTAGGTTTTTTCTAATATAATAACTAAAGTTTATGATATTAAAATACATAGACTAAATCTATAATTATACCAATGATAGGCCAACAAATTTTATGGCAAAAAAGAGAGAGGAGAAAACACCTATACAAACTACAAGCACGCCTAAGTTGTAGTCCAAATGTCAGATCGCGTGTATTCGTATTTGTGCATTATACACTAATAATAAATGCTTAATTACAAAATAAGTGCCCAAAACTATGTATTTTTTGTAATAGGTACCTAAAATATTTTTAGCTAAAATAGGTGACTAAAATTTTATTTTTGGCTGAAATAGGTGTCTAACGTTTCAATTTTGGCTAGTTTTAAAAGTAACCGAGGCACCTATTTTTGAACCTATTTCAACTAAAAATGAAACTTTAAGTACTTATTTTAGCCAAAAATATTTTGGACACCTATTGCAAAAAAACTTAGTTTGAACACTTATTTTATAGTTAAGCTATAATAATATAATTGAGCAATTAATTCAAATTAAATGCTATAAAAGCCTATAATATGAGTTTCTCAAATCAATTTATTATTTATAATGTCAGGATTCTAACCTAAAAAATTATTCAAATAATCTTTTGTTTTATCTCGTCAAACCAAATGATTGTTGATACAAGATAATTTTTATTATATTTTTTTATTATTTATAGTCGGTAGTTCACATTCTTAAATTTTGTTTAAATAGTGGTTCCAGCGAGGAGTGTTCACTGTAGTTAAAACTGAATTAACTGACCTAACTAAAATTTAATCGGTAAATTGATTTGGTTTAAAATCTAATTGATTCATTAACGACTAACGGCTCATTTCCTTGTTTAACATTTTGAAAACGAGAGTGGAAAGATTTGATCAACTCCAACTCCGGCGGCGAAAATGAAGCCCCGTCGTCCGCTACTAAACCAAAACAGTAGAATTCGGGCTGTTGCATCAGTCTTCAGTTCTCATACCCATGTATCCGCTCCACCATTAATTTTCCACTCCAAAATTAGAAACACTACGTTCAATCCAAACAGAAAACCATGGAGCTTGAATCGGGAAAAAGAAAACCAAATCTTCTTCTTTTTCTCCCATCTCTTTCATCATTCCATTTCGGTACTGGCATTGAAACATGACGGTGATTGATATCCTTTTCCGAGTCGACGAAATCTGCAAGAAATACGAAAAGTACGATCCGGAGAGACAACGCGAAGCCAGTGCCTCAGCCGACGATGCCTTCGCTCGCCTCTACACTTCCGTTGAGGACGACATCGATAAGGCTCTTGAAGTTCGTTTCCTTTTTCCTAATCTCTTCGTTTTATTGTTTTCTTTTTGAATTGATGATTTGTTTTAAAGAAACATGTTATTGGAATGAACTACAGAAAGCTGAGAAGGTTTACACAGAGAAGAACAGAGCAGCGGCGGTGGCGCTGAATCCCGAGGTTCGTCGGACAAAGGCTCGATTGATGGAGGAAGTCCCTAAGCTTCAAAAATTGGCTAAAAAGAAGGTATAACTCTATTCAATTTTCAGCTAGCACTAGATCAGTAAGCAAGAAGTAGGCTGAGATTACTAGTGAAAGTAAGAAAGTTTAGGCATTGGATTTGCCTATGTTAAAAAATGCTAAAGCATTGTGTTGAATTCCTGTCTGCTATTGGTTTCTAATTACAGGTCAAGGGACTTTCCAAAGAGGAGCAAGAAACTCGTTTCGAACTCGTACTAGCCATCATCTAAAGCATTAAAGCCATTCCGGATGGATCTACACCTGGTGTGCACCAAACCGGTGGACGGGGAACTTCATCCTCCGACAAAAACATCAAATTTGATCAGGTTAAAGTTACCTTAAGCGCATTCTGAAATTGATCATCGATTACTTTCCATTATCGGACCTTCAGAAGAAGAGTGTTTCGGTAGTGATTTTTACTCACATTCTGAAGAGTCGGACCAATTCAGAAACGAGTACGAAATGAGAAGAAAGAAACAGGCATGTTAGATTCTTGTTATTTCATCTTTAATATCCACTCTGCAATCCAAAGTAGTCTCTGATATCTTTGTGCACAATCATTTGGTTGTATATTAACATGTATGCAGGATGAAGGTCTTGATGTGATATCAGAAGGATTGGATAAACTGAAAAATATAGCTCTCGACATGAATGAGGTTTGTCAGAATGTGTATAGTTTATGGTTTGGTCATGATATTTAGGAGCAACAATAGACTAATTTATTCGCTTTTTTCGATATGTTCAGGAATTAGACAGACAAGTTCCTCTGATGGATGAAATTGATAAAAAGGTGAGAATTAGTGTGGTCTTAGAATCAGTTAATCAAACATCATGGAGAGGATTCATAAAATGCATCACCTAATGTTAATATGGTGATTTTACAGGTCGACCAGACGACGTCCGATCTTCGAAAGAATAATGTCAGACTGAAGGAGACCATTAACCAGGTAAATTCATACAGATGATTGTTTAATCTGTCGAATTCCTCCCGTCTGACTTTCCAGGATACATTAGAAATTATTGCTTTTGCAGGTGAGATCCAGCCGGAATTTCTGCGTCGACATTGTTCTGATATTTATCCTTCTCGGTATTGCTCTCTATTTGTACAAGTAAGCTCCCTTTGTGTATCCTATTTCCTTTCTGATCTTAATAGTTAGAAGCAGATGATCCCAGAATTCTACGATCGTGTGTATATATATATTGTTACTTTTCTTTTAGTTTGCAATGCTTTTGATTCAATTTTGTAACGAGATCTTTCTTTGTTGCAGCGTACTGACATGATCAGAGGCTTTCAACAGCTACTCTGATTCCATTACTTGAGGGTTTGCATTTATATCCATTTAGCTTGCAATATGTGTCGTTTATGTTTTTACTTTAACTGGACATGATCTATTGCCCTGCTATGACACGTCTTTGCTTGGTATACCAATAAAGTTTTTATATTTCAGTTTTAGAAAGCTTAGGTGGTGCTTTACATTTTTTGCCAATAATATTTCTGAATTCCACTGTAATTTCATATCGGGCAAATCACGTAAATCATTATTGAATTTTACTCTTAAATTTATCTTAGTCACTGAAGTTTTAAAAACATTTAATTTACTTACTAAAGTTCAGACACCGAACATTTTTTGTTACTAAAATTTAGACATTGAATTTTTATGGTCACTAAAGTTCAAACATTGAATGTTTTTTGTTACTCTTAAACCTCAAACGATCGTAGATGGAGGTCGTTCGGTCCTAAATTTTACCAATCACTTCGTCTCGGCCTCTTGAGTCTAAATTGTAACTTCATTTTGTTGAAAAATGTTTTTTCTTTCGTCGATCTCTTTTCTCTGTCGTCAGATGGAACCCGTTTCTCAGTATGTTACTTCTTTCGTGCCGATGAAGTTTTCAATTGTTCATATCCCGGAAATTTTTTTGTTCACCGATATACAGACGTCGTTAAAAAGTTAATGGATAAGTGACAAAAAAATATTTAATGTCTAAACTTCATTAAATAAATTGAATATTTTGAGACTTCGGTGACCAAATTTTAAAAATAAAGCTTAATAATGATTTATCTAATTTACCCTTTTATATCCTAAAGTTTACAAATACATTATATAATCAAAGAAGGTACTCGTTAGAATTCAAATAAAAACTAAAATGATTAATATTTTATTTTTGTTTTTTAATCAAATACTTTTGTTTCGAAGACCCACTTTTCCGATCCTAAGATAAATAGGAAAATTAACAAGTTTAGGGCCATGATTTCCATCTTCACCCCAAGCACTCTTGAAGTTCTCAACCACATCCTCGCTCAAAAGCTCCACGCCCTTCTCCTTAGCCTTCTGGTACGCCGACCACGACCTCAGGTAACTAAAATACTCCTCTAAGCTCATCGTTCTCTCATTCCCGAACTCAAAAGGTCCGGTGTTATCCGCTCCGTCAACGACGTCGAACGGGAAATCGATCGATCTGTACTTATCGTCCACCATCTTTCGCGGCGAATCCCAGTACGGGTTCTCGTAGAATGCTTCAAGGAGCTTGTCCATGGAGTCGTTGACTTGTGGGGTGGTGTAGCACCACGCAGCGATGACCCCGTGGGGTTTCTTGAGCACCCATTTCACCCGTTCGTAAAACGCAGGGAGGTCGAACCAGTGCATGGCTTGAGCCACGGTCACTAAATCCTCACTCGATTCCGCTCCCACTTTTTGCTCAACCTCTGAATAGGACATTGTTGGGGAGGTTTCCTGGTATCGGATATTGGGGAGCTTGGGTGCGAAATCAAGCTGTTTTGAGCTCATATCTGTTGCTACGACATTCTTGTATATCTCGGCCAAAGATCGAGCGGCCTGGCCGGTGCCGGTGCCGGTGTCGGTGCCGGCATCCCAGACAAGATCATGGTGGGGAGTTTTTGAGGCGATGAATTGGAATAATTCGGGTGGGTAGCTCGGGCGGCCTTGTGCATATTGGTTTGCCTGGTAGCTTGGTCGAGCTCCTCCATATTGATGTTGTTCCTGCTTGATGAACAAATTTGCAAGGGTTGTGCTTTTTGTGTTCCCTTGGTTGGTTTGGTGGATGAGGAGAGAGCAATCATATGCTTTATAGCTTAAAAAAATAAAAAATAAATACACTAAAGACATATGTGTGACGCAGATTAATCCGAAGAAATCAAAATAAAATTACGAAAAGTGAGAAGAGCAAAATGGAAAAAATAGAAGAAAATCATTTTGTTTAATTTATATTTGGGGGAAATTCATTGAACCGTACTTGATATCCATTATCCAAGACAAACGTAAAGGACGCATAAGGCACAACTAGACCTGACAAACTTGACTAGAGAACCGAATTGATTTATTTGAATCGAGACTCGAAATTGACCTGAACACAATGGTACGAATTTGATCCGAAACCTAAAATAAACCAAACCGAATCAAGTTCAAATGAACTGAAAATTGACCCGAAAACGATTTTTAACCGAACCGAATAGACCCGAACCGATTTTTAACCGAACCGAATGGAACCAAATCGATTTCACCCGAACCTAAAGCAACCGAGCCGAAGACAACATGAAATTAAGAAAATATATTAAAATAAATAAATAAAAATGAGATGTGAACTGTCGTACAACTTACCAAAAAGTCAAATATACATGCTTTATAAAGTCATATATAGGGTGGAATAACGTAACTCGGCCTAAAAACACGACTAAAACTGATCGATCTCCTATTGACCCGACCCGAAATCAACTGATCCGAAAACAACCGACTCGAAATCAACCGAACCGAAAATCAACGACTCGACGTCCTGACCCGATACCCGATCCGAAATCACCATAGACCCGAACTAAAACCGAACCAGACCCGAATCAAACTGAAACCGAATGCAGTCAAAATCGAAATGACCCGAACCGAAATGTCCCGAACCGAAATCGAACCGAATGACCCGTTTGCCACCTCTAGGCACAACTGGTGAAGCATCAACTGCCGCTTGCAAAGTTTGACCCGCTTAAGACTGATTTTCCAAATCTGAAACATTTGTCGGGTTAATTTAATTAAGGATAAAATACTTAAATCATCACTCAACTTTGTTTTTATGATTTATTTTGGTCATTGAACTTTCAAAACGCTCAATTTACTCATTAAACTTTACTTTCTGACTTATTTTGATCACTCTGAATTATTTTATTAATATTTTAGTATGACATGACATATTTTATTATTATTAAAAATAAAAAAATTTAAAATAAAAATAAATTATTGGTAAATTGCAAAAATCATCACTGAACTTTACTCTCTAACTTATTTTGGTCATTGAACTTTTAAAATGATCAATTTACTCACTGAACTTTATACATTGACCCATTTTGGTCACTCTACCATTAAATAATTAACGGTTAAAATAAAGAGAAACCAATCAGGTAATCAAGGTTTTTGTCCAAACTTCAAAAACCATTATCTTAAAAAAAACATTGTTCATTACTTTTTAGTTTTTATTACATCTTTTTTGGATTGCTTTGGTTGTTTCCTTGACCAAACCTAGATGCAGAAGTGATAGCTTTTTCACCCAAAACACTCATGGAATCCAATAGATTCGTTTGTGACATCTATAACAAAAGGTTCCAAAGAGAAAAGAACCTCCAACTTCACCAGACAAACCATAACTTGCCCTGGAAGTTGTTTTTGTCTCAACTTGTCTTCTTCATGTAAAGAGCTTGGATTGATCCATCCATGTAAAGATGAATATGTAGTAAGCTATTTAAGGAGACAATGAAGTTTTGGGATGAAAGGGTGATGTTGATGGGGTTTGGGTAGAATTTAGGAATTTTATTTTATTTATTTTAAATCCTACATGTTAACCAAATATTAATAAAAAATCTATGTCACAACCAAATATTAATAAAATAAGCCAGGTTGTTAATGAGAAAATAAAGGAGTGACCAAAATAGGTCAATGTATAAAGTTCAATGAGTAAATTGATCACTTTGAAAGCTTAGTAACTAAAATAGGTTAGAGAGAAAAGTTCAATAATGATTTTTTTAATTTACCCAAATATTTTTTTATTTTAAATTTGTTTATATTTAATAATAATAGAATATGCCATGTCATACTAAAATATTAATAAAATAATTCAGAGTGATCAAAATAGGCTAGAAAGTAAAGTTTAATGAGTAAATTGAGCGCTTTTAAAGTTCAGTGACCAAAATAGGTCAAAGAGTAAAGTTGAGTGATGAATTAGATATTTTACCCTTTAATTAATCTTGCCAAGTTATTCTGATTCAAAAAAGTTATATTAATTTAATTAAAATTTTCAAGTACTACATGCAATTTACCTAGAACTTTTAACAATAAAAACTTATTGATATATGATTTATTAGTCAATTAATTTTGATCAATTATTGTAGAAGTTCATTATAGGACGATCATTCCAATCTTGTTGCTTCATTCAAAATATTAGGATTCGAATTCTTGACCTCATTCAAAAGTCATGTAATGGGCATTAAACTTTAGTTTTTGTTATAAAATGGTCATAGAGTCGTTACTGATTCCTAAATTGATTGAATGTGTAAATATTGAGGATTAAATATGTAGTTATGCAAATTTTCGTAACTGCCATGTCACTCAGTTAATAACAGTTAACGACTTAATGACCATTTTATAGCAAAAATTAAAGTTTAATGACCATTTTATAATTTTGAAATAGTTTAGTGACTATTTGTGTACTTTACCCTTTGTTTAAACAAAGTGCAAAGTGTAAGGAAATGGTAGGGACAATAGGTAGCAAAATTACCAACTTTGTTATCTCTTGAAATATTTAATTATTTAAAAAAAATATAATTTTCTGACTGAAACTACTGAAAAGTTTATTCAATAAAAAAAAAACAAAAAATGTCGAGATAAAATGAATCCAGACATCTAAATCGAATACCAAAGAATGAGTATTGCGTCATCTTTTAAATGCAGTCTCAGCTTTCCATAAGGGTAAATTATACAGGTAGTTCTTAAATTTTTGGATCACTTTTACTTTGATCATTGAGCTTTTAAAATTTGTAATCAAATTATCAAACTTTTAATTTAGGTTTAAATAAAAAACAAGTGTTTAAACTATATTACTTTTAAACTTTAGGTGCCTAAAGTATTTTTTGCTAAAAATAGGTGTCTAAAGTTTACACCATTATAATTTTAGATGCATAGTAGTTAACTACCATTAAAAAAATTCGTTAACCAATCAAAACATGCCACATGTCATGTTTATTTTATTCTTTTGTCAAAATTTAAAATTTAAAACAATTTTTTACACAAAAAAAATTAATTTTTTTAGAAAATCCCGAAATTCTTAGTTTTTTACAAAACAGTCCCTAAAACCTTAAAAATTCCCAAACCCAAACCTCCAAATCGCCGCCGCTTCCGCCGCCCCTAAACCCACCTTTTTTTCGCCGGACCTAGCAGTTCATTTCCTCCAACAAGGTGTCGCCAGAAACGGCAAACGGCGTGCCAGTCGAACGTCGATTTGAGAGAAATGACCGGCTAGGTCCGGAGAGCAAAGGGTGGGTTCAGGGGCGGTGACCGGCGGCGGAAGTGGCGGCGATTTGGGAGTTTGGGTTTAGGAATTTTTAGGGTTTTGGTGATTGTTTTGTAAAAATCTGTGAATTTCGGAATTTTCTGAAAATCTTAAAAATTTTGAGTTTTTTCTTCAAAAAGTTTTTATAAAAAATCAAATAATTTCCACGTGTCAAGCATTGATTGGTTAACTGATTTTTTTACGGTAGTTAACTGCCGAGCACCTAAAACTATAACGGTGTAAAATCTAGGCACCTATTTTTAGTAAAAATACTTTAGGCACCTAAAGTTAAAAAAAGTATAGTTTAGACAGTTATTTTTCATTTAACCTTTTAATTTATTTTTATTACTATTGTTGTTTGTAAGAAATGTCAATGTGACACGTTACAATCTTCTTCCCCTAGTCTTATTATTTTTTTTTTTAAATTGGTAGTTTCCCCAAAGGTCAAGTTTTTGATGAATAGAGAGGTTGTCGGTCAATTCCAATAGTGGGAAGTCTTCATTTAGCCAAGAAATTAACACAGTTTAATTTTAAGTAGATCCAACGATTAATAGTGGCAAAATAAAAAAATTAACTTTTAATTTTGATTGAGATTTGAGATTAAAAGATTTTCCAACAAGTTTGAATCAAATAAAAGAAAGGTAAGCACACGAAAGAGAGTAGTTCAATCATTTCAACCAAAGAAACTACCGAAACGATGCCAAAAGAAGGCAATAGTTCAATTAAAACTAAAAGCTAAAACTTTTCATTACATGACTATTAATTGTCAGATCAGCTTAAAATCGAACCATGTTAATCTTTTAGTCAAATAAAATTTTCCCACCGTTTAGATTGATCGATAGCCACATTCATAAAAAACTTTACCTTTGAGGCGGTTGCCAATTTGAAAATTAAAGTTTTTTGAGAATAAAATTTTAATGTGTGACGCTAGTATCTCTTAATGACGATGACTATAATAAAAACAAATTAAAAATTCAATAATTGTATTATAAATTTTAAAAGTCTGGTGATTAAAATGAGAGTTGTAAGGGTTTAGAAACTGCCACCCGTAAAATAATTTGGCTTACAACGCATCTGTCACCCCCAATGAATTCGGAGAAACCAAGTAGCCATGTGTGTAAAGGGGTGAAACTGCACCATCCGTGTTGAGGCAAACCCAACCTTAACTAAATCGTTTCCGCTTAATAGAATAGCTCGGGACCATTACTGGAGTAGTCGGAGAACATTCTGGACTATGTAATAATTTTAAAATTTATAGTCAACGTTTAAATTTATTTTTTTAAAATTTAAATTTTACTTTGGTCATGAAATATTATTCATTAGACTGACTTTAGTGAATATTTTGAAAAAACAAAAGGAATTCAAGATGATTATGATAAGGTTTGAGGTTGAATAAGAAGCTTCCTAAGTCAAACTTGGCAAGCCCCAGTTGAAGCTCCCCCAGTTGTGTCTTTCGCGTCTATGGCTATGCCTATACAATTTCCCTTCTTCTTTGCCTTGGAGATCAAGTATGGCTCAATCATTGCCTCAAAAAACAAAAAAATTAATCCTTTTACGTTTTGAATCTATAAATAAGAAAGTAAAACAGTTGATCTCTCATCATTTATCAAACCAGGCAAGAGAAAAACAAAAAAACAATGGCCAATTTGTTCATCAAGCAGGCAAAGCAATATGCACAAGCTCGCCCAAGCTACCAGCCAGCTTTATTCCAATTCATTGCCTCAAAGACTCCCCAGCATGATCTTGCTTGGGATGTTGGCACCGGCAGCGGCCAGGCCGCTCGATCTTTGGCCGGGATTTACAAGAACGTCGTAGCAACGGATACGAGCCCGAAACAGCTCGAATTCGCAACAAAACTCCCCAACATCCGATACGAGGAAACCTCTCCGACGATGTCAGTTTTAGAGGTCGAGCAGAAAATGGGAGCAGAATCGAGTGTGGATTTAGTGACCGTGGCTCAAGCCATGCACTGGTTCGACCTCCCCGAGTTTTACCAACGGGTTAAATGGGTGCTCAAGAAACCCCATGGGGTCATCGCTGCGTGGTGCTACACCACTCCTGAAGTCGACGACTCCGTCGACAAGGTCTTGAAACGATTTTATGACAACCCGTACTGGGATCCACAGCGGAAGCTGGTGGACGATAAGTACAAATCGATCGATTTTCCATTCGAGGCTGTTGACGGAGAAGATAACACCGGACCGTTTGAGTTCCGGAATGAGAGAACGATGGGTTTGGAGGAGTATTTCACGTACCTGAGGTCGTGGTCGGCGTACCAGAAGGCCAAGGAGAAGGGCGTGGAGCTTTTGAGCGACGATGTGGTGGAGGACTTCAGGCGTGCTTGGGGAGAAGATGGCCCTAAACTTGTTAATTTCCCGATTTATCTTAGGATCGGAAAAGTGGGCCTGTGAACCAAAAGTATTCGATTCCAAAGAAACGGGAATAAATGAAGATGGGAATCATGGCTTAAACTTGTTTATTTTCCCACCGTTTTCGTGTACTTTTTCTCTAATCAAATTATCATGAATAATATTTTAAGGTAAACTATATCAAATATCACTAAATTTTAAATTTAATATAGATTATCCCATTATATTAAAAATCGATACTACTTTAACACCAAATTTTAGTTTAAGCACCAAATTATATTACTAGATAGATCTTAATAGTACACGTACGATGATGTGGAGGAGTTTTAACGATCTAGTGGTACAATTGAAACATAAACTAAAGTTCAATGATAAAATAATATCGATTTTTAGTTTAGTGGTATAATCGATACTAAACTAAAAGTTCAGTGGGGACTGTTGTAGTTTACCAAATATTTTATGATAAAAGACAAAATAATATAAGAAATGAAATTAACAGAAATATTTATTTATATAAGTTTGATATATATTTTTTTGAGTTCACATAATTAGATATAATGTTTATATTAGTTAGATCTTTCATTACCTATAACTCAGAAGATATTGAGCACTTAGCGTGCTAAACCATTAACGAAAATAACTAAAACATGTATGGTACGTAGAATAATATGAATACATTATGAATAAGTAAATTTTAATTATTTACGTAGAAAAAATTATATTAATTTATAACACTTTGTATACAAAAAATAACATAAACAAAATATTTTTTTTAAAAAATCAATATAATATAATAATTCGTGCAAAATATATCATAAACTGAAACATGATCCAAGTATAACAATATGTATAACTTCTAAATTAAATCACATAGTAATACAATATAGGATTTTTTTTCACTTCTCTCATTTGCTCTGCGGCGATTATAAGAAGTATTCTAAGTTCTTCTTCATTGTATTTCTTTTATACCGGTGGCGACTTTTAGCCGTTTTGCTGATTTTGTACATAAATAAAATTCATCTTTGTTGATGAATATTTTGTTTTCAAATATTTTCTTGTTTCTTTTTTACTTTTTCAGATTCTTTTCACATATACTTTTATGGCAGTTCTTCGGTCTGCTTTTATGGCAGTTCCTTCGTTTGCTTTTATAGCAGTTATAGTCTGTCTTTGTGACAATTGTCTGTCTTTTAACAGTTTAGCGTTCGATTGACGAGCATCAACGAGCGTTTTTTCAGCGAAGGAGGCCAGTCTGTATATGCTTATGATTCCCTTTTGTGGTTGTGCCGATATACCAAGAACAAGTAACAGAAGAATTGCTTTCTTCATAGAGTACTCTGGTTAAAGTAGTTGTTTGTGGATTTCATTCAGAAGATTATTTAAGTCATTCTGTAAGTGATAGGTTTTGTATTTTAATGTCTTTTACACCTTTAGAATTTTATTGTATTTATTTTTCCGCATTGAATTTTCAATGTTTGCGGTGTGATATCTTTGTAATCCTATTACTTTGAATATAATCCAGTTTATTTCAAAAAAAAAAAACAATCTACAAAGGGTTAATACACCATTTGGTATTTGAATTTGGTTTCAATGTTCAATTTGATACTTGAGCTTTTTTATTCCAATTTAGTACTCGAGTTTGGGTTTGATGTTCAATTTGGTACCCATACCAAATGGTCGTATTAATATTTAACTATTTGACACACGTACTCTAGGTAAAAAACTTAGGTGCTGAATTAAGAAAAAACAAAAATGCAAGTACCAAATTGAAAATTGAACATTAAACCAAAATAAAGGTATCAAATAGTAAATCAACCCGTTTACAAGTTCTCCAAAACCTACGCACTTAACCAGTTAACAATCTCCATAAATTGACCAGAATATCCTCAAAATCAAAATAAATATAGTTAATATCATCAATTACTTATTCAAAATTTTAATTTTTGATTCACAACAGTTGAGGACTGATTTTATATAAGGGGTGCTAAATGCAGAAATAAAAAGTTTTCGAGATCCAGAAACGGTTAAAGTTCATGTGATCACTGAAGGGTTTGTTCTGCATTATTACAATTGGGTGCATCATGGAGAACCACGCTTTTCTCTTACTGGTTACTATAACCATATGACGGGTTCTAATACTCCAGTTCCAGATATGCATACGATTCGTGTAGTAACAATCATGAATCCAGTAAGGTAGATGTTGCTGGTCCTGAATTAAATGCATATATGGTAGAAGAAGATCAATCATAGATTGCTTCTACGTAGATGTTGTACAACAAACTTGGTGCTTCTTCTAAACCGATATGGCTTGGTAGCAATGAGTCCAAGTTATCAATGGTTTTCGAATTAATACACTTGAAAGCACAATATCAGATTCCTAATGCATGCTACGATGGCCTTTGTCGGATAATGCAGAGGTTAATGCCCAAAAATAATTTCATGCACAAGAACATTTATGAGACAAAGAAGTTGGTTCGTGATATGGGTTTGTCTGTTCAAAAAATCTATTGTTGTAGAAATGGTTGCATGATTTACTAGGGTTGTGATTTTAAATTGAATGAATGTAAGTTTTGTTATTATCCTCGGTACAAGGATAATGCTGGCGAATGATCTAGTAACAAAAAGACATACAAAAAGAAGTATTATTTCCCCTTAACTCATCGGTTACAAAGGTTATATGCCTCAAAAGTTACTGCTAAGCATATGAGGTTATATGCCTCAGAAGTTACTTCCCCTTCTGACTTTCTTGCTTCGAAATATTTTGACCAGGAGCATCCAACATTTTCGTATGAGACTCGTAACGTTAGGCTTGGGTTATGCACAGATGGTTTTCAACCATTTTGTTAATCTGGGCAACAATATTCTTTGTGGCCGGTTATAGTAACACCGTACAATTTACTTCCCTCTATGTGCATGAAGGATGAGTTTATGTTTTTGACAATAATTGTGTCAGGTCCTAGAAATCAAAAATATAATATAGATGTTCTCCTACAACCCTTAAGTGTTGAGTTGTTACATTATAGGATATAGGGGAGGTAACATATGATTTTTCAACCAAGCAGAATTTTATGCTTCGTGCTGCCTTGTTATGGACTATCAATAACTTTCTTGAATATGACATGTTGTCGGGTTGGAGTACAGCTAGAAGAACGACTTGTCTATATTGCATGGAGGAATATGAAGCATTTACTCTTCAACATGGTGGGAAACAATCTTGTTTCGATAATCATCGTAAATTTTTATCTCATAATCATCACTTCATGAGGAATACCACAACTTTTAGAAAAGGTAAAAAGGTTCTTAACAATCCTCCGCCAATTAAGCCTAGAAACAAGATACTAAACAAGATTGATTATTGGGGTTTTCTGGAAGTGACTGTGCTGGACGCCATTGAAATTAATGACCAATTAGCTCAATTATGCGGTTGGAAAAAACGTAGCATCTTTTGGGATCTACCATATTAGTCTTCAAATTTGATCCATCATAACATTGATGTGATGCATTTGGAGAAAAATGTTTTTGAGAACATATTCAACACAATAATGAATGTTGAAGGTAAGACAAAGGACAATGCGAAATCTAGAGCGGACTTACAACTTTATTGTGATCGTTTTGAGTTGGCAAATTAAGATGGCTCTGGTAAATATCCAAAAGCATGTTACACGCTAGACAAACAAAGGCAGAAAGTGTTATGTAATTGAGTGAAATATTTAAAATTCCCTGATGGATTTGCATCCAATATCGGTCGATGTGTTGACATGAAAAAGTTAAAGTTATTTAGAATGAGAAGTCATGATTGTCATGTTTTCATGCAAACGTTAATTCCTATAGCTTTTCAAGAGCTATTACCGACAAATATTTAGGAGTCATTGACAGAGCTGAGTCTTTTTTCAAAGACTTAACATCAACTGTAATCAAGGAGGCGGACATGAGAAGACTAGAAAAGGAGACTCCAATTATTTTGTACAAATTGGAGAAATTTTTTCTTGCGGAGTTTTTTTTATTCAATGGAACATCTACCGATACACATGGCATATGAAGCAAGGATTGATGGATCAGTACATTATCGTTGGATGTATCCATTTGAAAGGTAATTTTCAATCTAATTTATAAAGTTTTGTTACAAAGTGAATAAGATTTTTTATTTACAATACAACATTTTGTTTCCTTTTAATTTAGGTTTTTTCGAAAGTTGAAGGCTCAATTTGCAATTCATATGAGACGATTGGGAAAATGAATGAAAAATATCTTTCTGAAGAACATCCAGACATTCTTTCCATTTTTGCACAGCATAGAGCAGAGACGATTGGGAAAGAGAATGAAAAATATATTTCTAATGAAGAAATTGTAGCAGCTCATATTTACATATTGTTGAATTGTACAGAGGTGGAGCCATTCATTGAGTACGTATCATAGTTACCATTAAACTCCAAAATATCGATGCTGGTTAATTTTTTATTAATCATGATTAATCGAACAGAATTATAGAACCTACTAGAGATATTGTCAAGCTCATTTGAGTGACGCACAAATTGACGTTACACTTGATGCTGGATTCTCAAAACGGTTCAACAGATTTGTAAGTCAAGTTACATTTTTTACTTGAAAGGAACTATGGAAATAAGCCAAAATTTTTAATTTTTGGTAACTTTTTATAGGTTCAAGAACCGATGAATAACATCACAAACATATTCTTAAAAGCACTTGTCATGGGCCCACTTTGGTCGTGAAATCATTCTCGGTTTATAAAGTAAATGATTTTAAATTTCTCATAATGTCCTATGGTTCAGATAAACCATCATCAAACTGTTGTGTTTGTGTTAAAGGCTCCAACTATGTAAACGGTGAAAGTGATTATTTTGGACGGCTTGTTGAGGTTATACATGATAAGTGTGCAAAAGTATTGTTTCTCTTGCCCCTTTTACTCATATTATTGTTAGACTTAGGCACATTTTACTTTTATTATTAGACATTCATGCACAAGTTCCTAGTTTTTTTGTTATTGAGCTTGATATTGCATTTTGATTGTTTTTAGTCGAAAAGACGCTGCTGGTGTGTTCTATTTTGTGTAGGTTAAGATTGTCGTGGCAAGTGAGTCTTACCGTGACAAGTAGGGGCCAATTCTGAAGGAATTGTCGTGACAAGTAGGGGACATTTTTGAAGGCCTTGTCGATCCAGATTGCCGTGACATACTTGGATGATTTTGCCACAATTTTGTGATAAGATCGAAAAGCAAGGGATAACTCCCCAAGATCTGGATTTTCAAGCAGAATTTGATGGAGATAAAGACTCAACCTTTTGAGAAGTCTTTGGAGATAAAGATGGAAGAGATTTATTGTCTTTTATCCAAATTAAATTAAGCTTTATCTTATCAATAACACAATCTGCAGAATTCAAGAGTTTGATCGGATAAGAGCCCTATCTCCAAGGAATTCCAACGAGAACCAACTCCTCCTATCAATACACAACCGATTGGATCATCCCCTTTAAATAGAGAAGATCAAATCGTAGCCGGGGGGTCAAATTGGGAGAGAATTGGGTGAGAGATAGAGCATATTGCACCTTCTTCTTCTTCCTTATTTCTATGCGATTCATGCTTGGGAATTATTTTGTATTTCTTTTGAACCCATCCACGAATAAATTAAATTGGCTTGGGTTATCTTGGGTTTGTGGTTGTGATAAATGATTGAATGATTTAGGTTTTCTTATTGTAATTTAAATTCAAGGTTTGTTCATTCTTGGTTTTTACTTTTGCTTTCGAGTGAATTAGGAGAGGATCTCGATAGTTATCCATTTATCTAGACTCGAGAGAGTTAGATTCAAGAAACGAATGAGCATGATCGTCATTCGAATGATCGTTGGTGAAGATTAATCCACCTTAGGAATAAGGATTGGATTTCAACGGCTAAGAGAAACGTAAGACCGGTTGTTGTTTACCCAAGGTTAATGCAGAGATGTATCACCAAGGCATACATAATTAACCAGTTCTTAGGTTAGGGATAACAAGAAGACATTGAAGAATGCTTCGCTGAACCTTGAAGGAAGGAACCTAGTTGCCATGACAATTGAACCTGTGTCGTGGAATAATCACTTGCCACGACAATTCAGACGGTTTTAGTTGCCACGACAATCAAGTTACCTAAGAAATCAATTGCCAAGATTATCCATTCAACTATCGTACCACTACTCACGATAACCTGGGCCACTCTCTCATTCGATTACTTTCCAATTTTTTTTACTTTGCTTAGTTTAATTTACTTGTTATCTTCAAAACACCTACCATCACAATTTATTTCTTTTTTCAGTGAAAGGAGTTAGAAATCAGAGTTTCACTAATCTCTGTGGAGACAATATCTAGTCTATACTATAACTTGCGACGTGTACACTTGCACCAATTGCGAAGCACTTAAAACACACAACAAGTTTTTGGCGTCGTTGCCGGGGATTGATAATAGCGACTTTGTTTTTATTTTCTTGCACCTTTGTTTATTTATTTTATTTTTGTGTTCGGTTTCAAGAGGCTAATAACTTTTGTTTTTCATTGGTTTATGACCAGGGCAAGACTGACAACACAAGATTATCCATTTGAACCAGAAATCGAGTGTGTTTTTCGTAGACGGAGAAGAGAGTTGAGAGAAGTAGATCCACTTAATGATCCAGTTGGTAATCTAAATGCCAACGAAAATCAGAATGCCGTAGTAGGAGGCATGGTGGCCTTACAAAATTAACCGGTCATCGTACGAAATATACCCATCCGAGACTACTTAGAGCAAGATCTTGACGGTCTTACTCCAGGAGTTGTCACACTTGAGATTCAAGCCACCCACTTCGAGTTGAAGCCTGTGATGTTCAATATGATCAATACAGTTGGTCAGTTTGGTGGATCAGTGACTGAGGATGTCAGACAACATCTCAAATCATTCTTAGAAATCTACGACTCATACAAGCAACAATGAGTCCTTGCGGACGTTCTAAGGCTAAAATTATTCCCCTATTCACTGAGGGATAGGGCAAAAACATGGTTAAATAGTATCCCATCCGGATCTTTAGAATCTTGGACAGATCTATGCCGAAGTTTCCTTTCTAGATTTAGTTTTACAAATATGACTAATAAACTGTATAATGACATTACTTCTTTTCATTAGGCAGATGATGAATCTATGTAAGAGGCTTGGGAGCAGTATAAGGAGGTTTTATGCAAATGTCCCATACATGGATTAAGAGATTGGACACAAGTAAAAATGTTTTACAATTCAGTCAATACACCAACAAGATTGATGCTAGATGCCTCGACAAATGGCACGCTTCTAGACAAATCAACAGAGGAAGCTCGGGAGATTTTGGACAGACTTGCCAAGAATGATTATCAGTTCCCAACCATTAGAAGAGGAATAGTCTAGCGAAATGCCTCGACAATTGAACTTGATTTGTCAGATACTATTTTAGGATAGTTGGACATATTAACCAATTTGGTTAAAAATATTCAGCGACCTAGAAACACACAGGAGATCAAGGTAGTAGATGCATTTTGTGATTTATGTAATAATAACCATGATTCTTTTGAGTGTCCACAGAACCTAGAGTCAAGTGTGTATGTTGGAAACTACAACCGGAGTAACAATGCATACTACAACACGTACAATCCAGCATGGCAAAAGCACCCCAATTTTTTATGGAGTAACTAGAGCAATTCCATTAATTAGATCCGCCAGAATGCATAGGCAGCAGGATTCCAACAGAACATGCCACGACAATAGATGCCTCAGAAATAGTCAACACTAGCTAGTTCTTTGGAAAATTCTTTAAATGCTTTCATGCTTAAAACTGAATCGTATATGGCCAAGACCAATAATTTCATGAAAGATACTAAAGATTTTATCAATAGGACCGAGGTGAAAATACAAAGTTAAGGAGCAGCTTTGAAAGCATTAGAGACACAAGTCGGGCAATTTGCCCAGATCCTAAATACAAGACCATCAGGTGGTGTACCTAGCGGCACTAAGGCCGTGAGGGGAATAGGCCATGAGCAGTGCAAGGTGATCACCACTCGGAGTGGACGAAAGTCAACTGATGAACCCACCTAGATTAAGGAGAGCAATCAACCAGTAGGGCAAATCATGTGTATCCAGCTCCAATGCCTCAGTAAGCATTGATGACGAGCCTTTAGAATTCACCACGGCAAGACCAGTTGCTGCGACAAGTCCCTCCAACAATTCCAAATCAGATGAGAATGACAAGGAGATCGGAATACCACCACCATTCCCACAAAGGCTAAAAAGTTAGAAACATGACTATCAATTCAAGAAATTCCTTGACATCTTGAAGCAAGTCCACATCAACTTGCCGTTGGTTGAAGTAATAGAACAAATGCTAAACTATACTAAGTTCCTTAAAGATATTGTCTCTAAGTGGACTAGGCTAGGCGAGTTCGAGACAGTAGAAGTGATATAGGGATGTATGGCAATGTTGCACAACCGATTGCCACTCAAACTAAAAGATCTCGATAGTTTTACAATACCTTGTACAATCGACAATCACTATATCAGAAAAATGTTATGCGATCCCAGAGCAAGCATAAACTTATGCCAAAATCTATTTTCCAACGACTAGTTATAAGAAAGACGAGACCCACTACAGTCATGTTGCAACTTGCTGATAGATCCTACATTCAACCTGAGAGGAAAATCGAAGATATTTTGGTAAGAGTGGATAAATTTATTTTCCCTCTAACTTTATTGTTGTAGATTGTGAAGCAGATGAGTTCGCTCCTGTCATTCTTGGAAGACCATTCTTAACAATGAGACAAACACTGATCGATGTTGAGAAAGGTCAACTCACGATGCGTGTGAATGAGTAGAAAATCACACTCAACGTTTTAAAGCATTCAAAAGTGCAGATGACCCAGAGGAATGCCATAATGTTGATTAACTTGATACAAAGTTCCAAACATATTAGCATGATCATTATTTGACTACCGAATATGAATTTGAGAACGTCGAGGAGCAAGAGCCAGACGAAGTAGCCCCACAAGAAGTGAATCGGATCATGAGTCAACCAGGTAAAAGTTCCAAATTTCTTGACTATCCAAGTAAAGAAATTAACTACCCTAAGACTTCAATTGAGCAACCACCCACCTTAAAGTTAATTTAATACCCCTTTCCCGTATTCATAGCTGAATATGAGTCAGAGATATCACAAAACATTTGTAAAATCCTCTACATTTGTAACTCGGTAAAATTTTGTTTCTTTAAAAATGTTACAATGTATTTAGTTTTTATTTACAAATCTAGTTATTCGAGTAAAGTTTAAAAATAATATTTTCATCTTTAAATCGAATTTATTTTCAGGTAGCAACTTATCAATTTAATTTATCTTGATATAATTAATAAAACTGCCTAAAAAATGTCAGATTAAAAATTCATCCAGATACCAAATAAAATACAAATTCTATCAGATCAGGCATACCCTTTTAATATGCATGCCGAATAGTAAACATCAAACAATATCAAAAGATATCTTACTGATACTAATGTATCTGTTATTGATTGATGATGTCCGTATATGCTCCTTACTCCAACCATTTCTTCTTTCCTACGTGTAAAACAGTTACACGCTAAGTATTTACTTAGTGAGGCAATAATTCAAATTTAAGTGCAATTGTCATAATATCAATCTCAATATTAATTATTAATTATTAATAATGCATATGATCACGCTACCATTACATGCTCATTAACATAATTAAATATGTAATAGCATATATGTATATCAAAGTGATAAGATTAGATCTTACCAATATTGGTGCCATTTCCATCCATAAGCTTTCAATGCTTACCAATACCTTTTTCCAACTCTGTCTGCAACCTTTCAAGCTTATCATTCTATTTTTTTATTTCAATTCAGTTTACTTAGCCCAAGGTATCGAATTAAGAGATTCCATGTACACGAGTCATCCCCCTATACCCAACCTTTCTTGAGTATGTATATTATTTGCACTCTACCGGTGCTTAGCAATCAAGTGCTTCAGATACTTACCGGAGTATAAAATATATCCCACTGATTTTTTTATGAAATTACACTGAAGTGCTTAGCACTGTAATAAGCCCGTATACTCAAACCATGCATGAGTATACTCCTCAATGAGTATTTATAAAATTTGCACTTTACCCAAGTGCTTAGAATCCTTATACAAATTGTTTATGACTCTATGGCTAACCAACTATACCTTTGAACCTCTATATCATACTTGGGCTTTATATCATCAAATATTTCATCCATGTCAATGTATATCAATTTATATTAACATGAAGCAGTTCATAACCGAGTAACATTAAAAGTAAATCATCATCAATAACTAGTGATCAATGCATTTATTTTCAACCTTTGACATATTTAAAGTATGTCAAATGTATGATCAATGACATAATTATCATGACAATATATAAACCAGGTAGACTCATCGCAAGTCCTACCGGTGATGTATGAAACATCCATGTATAATGTTATGTATGCATTGCACTCACCTGGGCTATGTATTAGTATGCCTCACTAAGTCCTCTTTGATCCTTTCCTTCATTGCACCTCGAACCTCCCTTGATTCGAACTTAACTTCATAATTCAAATAAGTAAAATATTTCTTAGATCCCAATCTAACAATATTTTACATATTGTCCAATATAATCATTTGAGCACAAAATCTCCAAACATTTTCTTTTCTTCCTTGTATTGTTCAAAAACTAATTATGGTTCTTAGTGACCAATTTGAACTTCCATTAACCCTTTTCAAGCTTACTAATCAACCTTAGATACAAAGTGTATCAATTCTCATTTTCTGGCAGTTTGCAGTACCCCCAAAGAAATATTTCTATAAAATAATCTACAACTCAGAATTTGATTCCGTTTGTTCTGATGAAAACTAGATTCAGTAAGATTTTCAACCATATAAATTAATAGCGCAAATTCAACTTGTACAATTTATGGAGAATTTTCAAAGTCAATTTCCAGTATTGAATATCGGAACAACCTGCTATACTGTTTTCTGACCTTTCACCACTTAAAAATTCATATTTTTTACTCGGAACTCAAAATCAGTTTCCGTTTGTTGGACACGAAACTAGACGAATAAATCTTTACATCGGTATAAAATTAACCTTCTAACCATTTTTTTAGAATTTATGGTGAATTTTCAAAGTTACTGCCATAAACCAGTTTTTCTACACAACTTCCATAAGCAACTTCAACTTTTATAATAACTTCTCCTTACTTCTCTACTTTTCAATTTAGTCCAATCACTAGTTTTAAACCACCAACTCATCACATTCTTCACCAAATAATTATTCACAATAATTCTCCCTAATTTTGCTTATTTACATAAATAGGTACTAAAATGCAAAGATAAGGATTCATGCTTCTTAACTTTGCAATTTAGTCCTCAATTCAACATTACTACCTTAATTCCATCATTACAACTAAAAATCATATTTAGCCCCCATACAAAACTTCCATTTTGATTTGGTCACTTAACTTTGACAAATTGTCAAAATGGTCACTAATTCAATTCAACATCAATTTGGCATTCTAACTTCATTTTCTTATCTCTTACATCATTAATAACATAAATACACTTCAAATTCTAAAAATTCATATTTGGTCCTTCAACTTTTCAATTTGCCGAAATGGTCCCTACACAATTTAACTTAGGGCTTTGCTTCCAAACAACAATTCAAGCTTGCTACATCATTATTTCAACATCACAAACCCTAAATTAAACTTGAATCCATAAACCCTAATCATATTCATAATAATCAAAACGTGCAAAACTTAAATCCCAACTCAATATCATGATTTTTAACATCATACTAGCTTGATTTCAACTTGAATTCAATCATGGAATCATAAAATCTCAAAAGCCCCAATTTGATCCATAAACCCTAATTTCTTTCTCATGTAAATTCTCATCAATCAAGCATGGATTCCATGAATTATTAATATTAAAAGATAGAGCTTGAAGGGTAGATCAACTTTGTAGTTGAAGAGATTACCTGAAAACCGAGTTTCGGGGCTTGAATCGAGCTTGGATTTTTTCTCTTTCTTTCCCTAGACCTCACGTTTGTTGCTGGAATTATTTTACACATATATCTATTTAAACGAATATTAAATTCATTTAATAGTGAAATTACAATTTTGCCTTTTTTATCAATGGTTGAGATTGATTTTATCATCAATCAAGGGCCAAGATTTAATATTCCATTTTCTCTTTCCAAAATTGCCCTTATAAATTTTTAAATATTTCAAAATTGCCATTGGGGCTAAATGACCAATTTGCCCTCCAACTAGTTTTTATTTATTAGTTTGCCATTCTTGTAAAAATTCAACTAAATCTAGTTGGAATCCAACCAACTATAATAGAATGTTCATAAAGTAATATTTTATGAATTTTTCCATATCTTTTGGATCAGTCTCCAAAATTTCCATTCGATCCAATATACTGATAAATAATCATTTACTTAGAAATAAACTGAATGATTCATCTTGAATCGAACTAAAAATATTTCCAACACTTGGAAATGACTTTTACAACCTTTCTCTATCATATGGTAAAATTTCAAAATTTTCCAGTTCGATCCGGGTATACGAATTCCACTTAAACTTTAACTGCGATTTTTCCAATAATCGAAGTATCAGATCGAACCAAAAGTTCCGCATTCAATTCACACCTTTGGTGATATATTTATTTATGAAATAAAACCCCTTAACTTTTGGTAAATTACAACTTTAGTCCTCAAACTTTTCCAAACTTTATACTTTAGCCATAAAATTTTCAAAATTTACATTTTGGTTACTAAACTTTTAAACTTCAATTTTCATTCCAATTTTCCTTGGTATTCAACCAAAATTTAAGAATACCTTATTCAATTCACTATCTTTCACATGATACCTTTAAACCTTAGAAATTTTATTTCCAAAACCCATAATTAAAGAAATCACAACTTTCACATTTTTGTCATTTTAGTCACTAAGTTAGCTTTTAAGCTATTATCTTAGTACTAAATGACCCTTAATCAACTTATTAAATTTTGGGGTATTACAATTCTCTCCCCTTAAGAAAATTCGTCCTCTAATTTTCAACACGCACTGATTCAAAAGGTGAAGAAACTATTTTCTTATATTTTCTTCTTATTTCTCTCAAATCTTTTCTTTAATCTTATGATTTTTTTGTCAAAGAACTTTAACAAATAGGATTGTCTTGTTTTCTTAGTTCTTTGACTCCATGTGCTAGGATCTTTACCAGTTCTTTTTCATAGCTTAAATCAAATTTGAATCTCTATTTTCTCCGAGTAACAACATGTGAGGGGTCTAATCAATATTTCGAGCATCGATACATTATGAATCTTGTTCATTTCAAAGATAAAGCTAACTATTAAGCTTAACTATCAGACTAACTCCTTTCATAATTTCTTATAGCCCAATAAATTTTGAATTTAACTTTCTCTTTGTCTAAACCATAACACCTTCTTCCAAGGTGAAACTTTTAAGGAATACTTTATCCTTAACTTCATATTAAATATCTTTCCTTTTAGGGTCAACATATAGTTTCCATCATTGAGATAGACATTATTCCTTGATAATACAAATATCTATCAAACCTAACTTCCAAGTTTTCAGTTTCACTCTTTTTTCCACTTGTTTGAACCTTGACAACATTTCTCATCCTTTCTTTAAAGATATCTTATTTAATCCAATATGGTAAATTTTATTCTTAACTTGAAAATCAAAACACCATCTTCTTTTAATGCAAATCTTGCATTCATAACTCTTAAGACAACAATTGTCTTTTTCGATTTGAGAGCGGCTACCATATTAGCTTTTTCTGGATGATAGTTAATGACCATATCATAATTCTTAAGAAACTCGATCCAACTTCTTTGCGTCAAGTTCAACTCTTCTTTAGTAAGCATATACTTTAAACTTTTATAACCTATATAAATATAGCATCGTTCACTGTATAAATAATGATGCTATATCTTTTAAAGCAAATACAACCATTACCACTCAAATCCCAAGTACGGTAATTTGCTCTCATATATCTTAAGTTGTCTCAAGCATAGACCATTATTTTTCCTTTTTGCATAAGTATGTATCCCAAACCGCTATGAAAAGCATCTCTATATACTAAATCATCTTTACCCGATTCTGGTTGTACTAGTACCATAGCTTCTATTAAGATCTCCTTTAATGTCTCAAAGTTTTCTTGGCATTTATCTATTCAACTGAATGGCATTTATTTCCTCAATAGCTTGGTCAATGAGGAGACAATCATCAAGAAATTCTGAACCTCTAAAACATTCTTCAAAGGTTTCCATTCAACTATAATTTGTACTTTCTCGGGGTCTACTCTTATTCCCACTGCCAAATCCATATATCTAATAAAGCAGCCTTTGACAACCAAATTCATACTTTAAAAGTTTAGCATATAACTTCTTTTCTTGAAAGGTCTGAAAACAATGCAAAATGGGCATCTTATTCTTCATTTTTCTTTCGAATTGACCAAAATATACTCAGTGAACTCTACCAAAAATTGGTCCAAGCAAAATTAAAATACCTGGTTCATTAGGCCTATAAATGCCGTAGGCATCATCACAAACTTATAGTATTCATACCGAGTCTGAAAAGCTATATTTAGAATTTCTTCTTCCTTGATTTTTTTAACTAATTAAAAGATCATCAGTCTTCGAGATGATAGAAATCAGTCTTTCTCTTTCACAATTAACACTGGTGTGCCCTCAAGATGACACACTTGGCTTTATAAAACATCAACTTAACATTCCTTGCAATATGTACCTTTAAATCTTGAAGTTCGGTCGAAGCCATTTTATACGGAACCATTAATTTAGGCGCAATACCTGGTATCATCTTTATTTTGAATTTCACTCCTCAATCTAAAGGTAATTCTGAGTAACCCATCTAGGCATACATCCAGATATTTTTGGACAGTCGAGTTATTTTCCAATTTAACTTCAACAGCCCGAGTATCCACTATATTTGCTAAGAAAACTTAACAACCTTATAACAACACTTTCCTTAATAAAATAACCGAAATTACATTGGAGAAGTGATTTACCCTTTTATCAGCTGCTACTATTTTTGTACCTTCTGTGTTTTTCAATACTAATCGCTTTATGTGACAATTCATCATGTCATGATAGGAAGGTAACCAATTCATGCCCACAATCATCTTAGACCCCTCAAAAGATAATTCCATTAAGTTTATCGGGAACTCTATTTCTTATGTTTTTATCGAGCAATTCCACATGTTCAGCTCGCTCTTACATTACAACCCAACAAATTTGTGACCGCTATATTACTTGAAATGGGTTCTATAAGGATATCTCATTCACCATTCAACTTCGTACTTATATACGGATGTGTAAAGCTAGGACCCATCAACATCAATACAGGTTTATCCAAAAAGATGAGATGTACCTTCTATGATTTTCAATCATCCCAATATTTATCAGTCCTGATGTTATAAACTCGAATTGATATGTGCAATCCTAGCTATGAAGCAAATTTAGATGGTTTTCTAATCTAGCTTAAATCTTGGAGCAACAAAACAAGCTCCATCCAATTTCTCGGTATCCAAACAGTGGAATCCGTCCAGTGTAATCCTTAGATAATTCGATTTACAAATCAACAATCACTGGACCTTAATCTGTTTTTCCTTTCAATTCAGGTGTTTCTAAACTTTTCAGTTCCTTAATTCGGCACAAGCACTTCTTGTTGTACCAGTGCCCCTTTCTTGTTCAGATTTATCCGAAGGGTTATTATTAACCTTATTGTTACTACTTTTGATTCCTTCCAAAGCTTCCAATTTACCAGTTCATCATGCTTTCTTGACTCAAATATTTCTTATAGTTCCTCCCAATTTACATTAGTAAGGAGCGACATCAATCAAGTCATAAAAACATCAGATCAGTAATATTGATATCCTAGTGGCATGTAACTCTTTTTAACATAAAACTATTTTCATTTAGGCCGAGAATTGGCTAAACTTGTAACTCTGATACCAATAAATGTAATACCCCTTTCCCGTATTTATAGCTGAATACGAGTTAGAGATATCACAAAACATTTGTAAAACCCTCTACATTTGTAACTCGATAAAATTTTGTTTCTTTAAAAATGTTACAATGTATTTAGTTTTTATTTACAAATCTAGTTATTCGCGTAAAGTTTAAAAATAATATTTTCATCTTCAAATCAAATTTATTTTCAGGCAGCAACTTATCAATTTAATTTGTCTTGATATAATTAATAAAACTACCTAAAAACTGTCTGATTTAAAATTCATCCAAATACAAAATAAAATACAAATTCTATCAGAGCAAACATACCCTTTTAATGTACATGCCAATTAGTAAATATCAAACAGTACCAAAAGATATCTTACTGATACCGATGTACCTGTTATTGATTGATGATGTTCAGATATGCTCTTTACTCCAACCATTTCTTCTTTCCTACGTGTAAAAATAGTTTACACGCTAAGTATTTACTTAGTGAGGCAATAATTCAAATTTAAGTGCAATTGTCATAATATCAATCTCAATATTAATTATTAATTATTAATAATGCATATGATCACCTTACCATTTCATGCTCATTAACATAATTAAATATGTAATAGCATATATGTATATCAAAGTGATAAGATTAGATCTTACCAAGATTGGTGCCATTTCCATCCATAAGCTTTAAATGCTTACCAATACCTTTTTCCAACTCTGTCTGCAACCTTTCAAGCTTATCATTCTATTTTTTTTATTTCAATTTAGTTTACTTAGAGCCCAAGGTATCGAATTAAGAGATTCCATGTACACGAGTCATCCCCCTATACCCAACCTTTCTTGAGTATGTATATTATTTGCACTCTACCAGGAGTGCTTAGCACCGAAGTGCTTCTGTATACTTACCAGAGTATAAATATATCCCTCATTGAGTTTTTATGAAATTACTTCGAAGTGCTTAGTACCCGTAATAAGTCCGTATACTCAAACCATGCATGAGTATACTCCTCAATGAGTATTTATAAAATTTGCACTTTACCTGAAGTGCTTAGAATCTTTATACAGCTGTTTATGACTCTATGGCTAGCCAACTATACCTTTGAACCTCTATATCATACTTGGGCTTTATATCATCAAATATTTCATCCATGGCAATGTATATCAATTTATATTAACATGAAGCAGTTCATAACTGAATAACATTAATAGTAAATCATCATCAATAACTAGTGATCAATGCATTTATTTTCAACCTTTGACATATTTAAAGTAGGTCAAATGTATGATCAATGACATAATTATCATGACAATATATAAACCAGGTAGACTCATCGCAAGTCCTACCGGTGATGTATGAAACATCCATGTATAATGTTATGTATGCATTGCACTCACCTAGGCCATGTATTAGTATGCCTCACTAAGTCCTCTTTGATCCTTTCCTTCATTGTACCTCGAACCTCCCTTGATTCGAACTTAACTTCATAATTCAAATAAGTAAAATATTTCTTAGATCCCAATCTAACAATATTTTAGACATATTGTCCAATATAATCATTTGAGCACAAAATCTCCAAACATTTTCTTTTCTTCCTTGTATTGTCCAAGAACTCATTATGGTCCTTAGTGACCAATTTGAACTTCCATTAACCCTTTTCAAGCTTACTAATCAACCTTAGATACAAAGTGTATCAATTCTCATTTTCTGCCAGTTTGCAGTACCTCCAAAGAAATATTTCTATAAAATAATCTACAACTCGGAATTCGATTCTGTTTGTTCTGATAGAAGTTAGATTCAATAAGCTTTTCAACCATATAAATTAATAGCCCAAATTCAGCTTGTACGATTTATGGAGAATTTTCAAAGTCAATTTCCAGTATTGAATTTCGGAACAGCCTGCTATACTATCTTTTTTCGACCTTTCACCACTTAAAAATTCATATCTTTTTACTCGAACTCGAAATCAGTTTCGTTTGTTGGAAACAAAACTAGATTTAAAAATATTTACATCGGTACAAAATTCACCTTCTAACAATTTTTGTAGAATTTATGATGAATTTTCAAAGTTACTTTCATAAACCAGTTTTTTCTACACAACTTCCATAAACAACTTCAAATTTTATACTAACTTCTCCTTACTTCTCTACTTTTCAATTTAGTCCAATCACTAGCTTTAAACCACCAACTCATCACATTCTTCACCAAATAATTATTCACAATAATTCTCCCTAAATTTCCTTATTTACCGAAATAGGTACTAAAATGCAAAGATAAGGATTCATGCTTCTTAACTTTGCAATTTAGTCCTCAATTCAACATTACTACCTTCATTCCATCATTACAAATAAAAATCAGATTTAGCCCCCATACAAAACTTCCATTTCGATTTGGTCACTTAACTTTGACAAATTGTCAAAATGGTAACAAATTCAATTCAACATCAATTTGGCATTCTAACTTCATTTTCTTATCTCTAACATCATTAATAACATAAATACACTACAAAATCTAAAAATTCATATTTGGTCCTTCAACTTTTCAATTTTTTGAAATGGTCCTACACAATTTAACTTTGGGTTTTGCTTCCAACACAACAATTCAAGCTTACTAGATCATTATTTCAACATCACAAACCCTAAATTAAACTTGAATCCATAAACCCTAATCATCTTCATAATAATAAAAACATATAAAACTTAAATCCCAACTCAATATCATGATTTTTAACATCATACTAGCTTGAATTCAATCATGGAATCATAAAATCTCAAAAGCCCCAATTTGATCCATAAACCCTAATTTCTTTCTCATGTAAATTCTCATCAATTCATTTTAGTCACTAAGTTGGCTTTTAAGCTATTATCTTAGTACTAAATGACCATAAAATCTCAAACATTGCTAGCTTTAAATTCTGATAAATATAATTCCAAGCTCATATATCTTAAGTTGTCTCAAGCATAGACCATTACTTTTCCTTCACTTGGAAAATATGCATCCCAAACTTTCTCTATCATCTGGTAAAACTACAAAATCTTTACAGGATTAAAGTTAGTCAAATTCCGTGGCTTCTATTAAGATTTTCCCCAATAATCAAAGTTTTTCTTAGCATTTTATTATTCAATTGAATGAACATTTCTTTCCTCAATATCTTGGTCAATGAGGACAATCATCAAAATTCTGAACCTCTAAAACATTTTTTAGGTTTTTCCATTCAACTATAATTTATTTATTCTTTAGATTTTACTTCTTGTTCTAGAGGTAATTATAAATTCATATAATAAACATATTTGGACAATAAATTCTTACTTTAACAATTTAGCATATAACTGTGCTTTTCTCGAAAGGCCTAAAAAAAAATGTAAAAATGGGCATTTATTCTTCATTTTCCTTTGAATAGACCAAAAATATATTCAATGAACTCTACAAAAAATTGGTCAAGCAAAATTAAAATACTTTGTTCATTAGGCTTATAAATCACTTTTTCATCATCGACTACTCATAGTATTCATGAAAAGGAAGGAAAAGCTATCTTTAAATTTCTTTTCTTCATTTTTTTTACTAATCAAAAGATCATCCATTAGTTTTGGAAAGAAGATATTTATTCTTTACTATTACCTTCTCAGGATTGATATCAGTCTTTCTCTTTCACAATTAACAAATTGGTGTGCCCTCAACACACTTGGTTTATAAAATATCTCCCTAACATTCCTTGCAATTTGTACCTTTAAATCTAAAGTTAGGACCCATCAACATTTTATGGGTTTATTAATTTGACGTGAATGCAGTAACATCTTTATTTTGAATTTCACTCTCTCAATCTGAAGGTAATTCCGAAGTAACCCATCACGCATACATCCGGATATTTTTGGATGAATTCAGTTATTTTCTCTTTAAAAATGTTACAATGTATTTAGTTTTTATTTACAAATCTAGTTATTCGAGTAAAGTTTAAAATAATATTTTCATCTTTAAATCGAATTTATTTTCAGTAGCAACTTATCAATTTAATTTATCTTGATATAATTAATAAAACGCCTAAAAATGTCGATTAAAAAATTCATCCAGATACCAAATAAAATACAAATTCTATCGATCGTGGCATACCCTTTTTATATACATGCCAAATAGTAAACATCAAACAATATCAAAGATATCTTACTGATACTAATGTATCTGTTATTGATTGATGATGTCCGTATATATCCTTTACTCCAACCATTTCTTCTTTCCTACGTAAAAAGTGATTTACACGCTAAGTATTTACTTAGTGAGGCAATAATTCAAATTTAAGTGCAATTGTCATAATATCAATCTCAATATTAATTATTAATTATTAATAATGCATATGATCACCCTACCATTACATGCTCATTAACATAATTAAATATGTAATAGCATATATGTATATCAAAGTGATAAGATTAGATCTTACCAATATTGGTGCCATTTCCATCCATAAGCTTTCAATGCTTACCAATACCTTTTTCCAACTCTGTCTGCAACCTTTCAAGCTTATCATTCTATTTTTTTATTTCAATTCAGTTTACTTAGCCCAAGGTATCGAATTAAGAGATTCCATGTACACGAGTCATCCCCCTATACCCAACCTTTCTTGAGTATGTATATTATTTGCACTCTACCGGGAGTGCTTAGCACTGAAGTGCTTCTGTATACTTACCGGAGTATAAAATATATCCCTCACTGATTTTTTATGAAATTACACTGAAGTGCTTAGCACCCGTAATAAGCCCGTATACTCAAACCATGCATGAGTATACTCCTCAATGAGTATTTATAAAATTTGCACTTTACCTGAAGTGCTTAGAATCCTTATACAGCTGTTTATGACTCTATGGCTAACCAACTATACCTTTGAACCTCTATATCATACTTGGGCTTTATATCATCAAATATTTCATCCATGTCAATGTATATCAATTTATATTAACATGAAGCAGTTCATAACCGAGTAACATTAAAAGTAAATCATCATCAATAACTAGTGATCAATGCATTTATTTTCAACCTTTGACATATTTAAAGTATGTCAAATGTATGATCAATGACATAATTATCATGACAATATATAAACCAGTAGACTCATCGCAAGTCCTACCGGTGATGTATGAAAACATCCATGTATAATGTTATGTATGCATTGCACTCACCTGGCTATGTATTAGTATGCCTCACTAAGTCCTCTTTGATCCTTTCCTTCATTGCACCTCGAACCTCCCTTGATTCGAACTTAACTTCATAATTCAAATAAGTAAAATATTTCTTAGATCCCAATCTAACAATATTTTAGACATATTGTCCAATATAATCATTTGAGCACAAAATCTCCAAACATTTTCTTTTCTTCCTTGTATTGTTCAAAAACTAATTATGGTTCTTAGTGACCAATTTGAACTTCCATTAACCCTTTTCAAGCTTACTAATCAACCTTAGATACAAAGTGTATCAATTCTCATTTTCTCGCAGTTTGCAAAGACCCCAAAGAAATATTTCTATAAAATAATCTACAACTCAGAATTTGATTCCGTTTGTTTTGATGAAAACTAGATTCAATAAGATTTTCAACCATATAAATTAATAGCGCCAAATTCAACTTGTACAATTTATGGAGAATTTTCAAAGTCAATTTCAGTATTGAATATCTAACAACCTGCTATACTGTTTTCTGACCTTTCACCACTTAAAAATTCATATTTTTTTACTCGAAACTCAAAATCAGTTTCCGTTTGTTGGACACGAAAACTAGACGAATAAATCTTTACATCGGTATAAAATTAACCTTCTAACCATTTTTTTAGAATTTATGGTGAATTTTCAAAGTTACTGCCATAAACCAGTTTTTCTACACAACTTCCATAAGCAACTTCAACTTTTATAATAACTTCTCCTTACTTCTCTACTTTTCAATTTAGTCCAATCACTAGTTTTAAACCACCAACTCATCACATTCTTCACCAAATAATTATTCACAATAATTCTCCCTAATTTTGCTTATTTACATAAATAGGTACTAAAATGCAAAGATAAGGATTCATGCTTCTTAACTTTGCAATTTAGTCCTCAATTCAACATTACTACCTTAATTCCATCATTACAACTAAAAATCATATTTAGCCCCCATACAAAACTTCCATTTTGATTTGGTCACTTAACTTTGACAAATTGTCAAAATGGTCACTAATTCAATTCAACATCAATTTGGCATTCTAACTTCATTTTCTTATCTCTTACATCATTAATAACATAAATACACTTCAAATTCTAAAAATTCATATTTGGTCCTTCAACTTTTCAATTTGCCAAAAATGGTCCCTACACAATTTAACTTAGGGCTTTGCTTCCAAACAACAATTCAAGCTTGCTACATCATTATTTCAACATCACAAACCCTAAATTAAACTTGAATCCATAAACCCTAATCATATTCATAATAATCAAAACGTGCAAAACTTAAATCCCAACTCAATATCATGATTTTTAACATCATACTAGCTTGATTTCAACTTGAATTCAATCATGGAATCATAAAATCTCAAAAGCCCCAATTTGATCCATAAACCCTAATTTCTTTCTCATGTAAATTCTCATCAATCAAGCATGGATTCCATGAATTATTAATATTAAAAGATAGAGCTTGAAGGGTAGATCAACTTTGTAGTTGAAGAGATTACCTGAAAACCGAGTTTCGGGGCTTGAATCGAGCTTGGATTTTTTCTCTTTCTTTCCCTAGACCTCACGTTTGTTGCTGGAATTATTTTACACATATATCTGTTAAACGAATATTAAATTCATTTAATAGTGAAATTACAATTTTGCCTTTTTTATCCAATGGTTGAGATTGATTTTATCATCAATCAAGGGCCAAGATTTAATATTCCATTTTCTCTTTCCAAAATTGCCCTTATAAATTTTTAAATATTTCAAAATTGCCATTGGGGCTAAATGACCAATTTGCCCTCCAACTAGTTTTTATTTATTAGTTTGCCATTCTTGTAAAAATTCAACTAAATCTAGTTGGAATCCAACCAACTATAATAGAATGTTCATAAAGTAATATTTTATGAATTTTTCCATATCTTTTGGATCAGTCTCCAAAATTTCCATTCGATCCAATATACTGATAAATAATCATTTACTTAGAAATAAACTGAATGATTCATCTTGAATCGAACTAAAAATATTTCCAACACTTGGAAATGACTTTTACAACCTTTCTCTATCATATGGTAAAATTTCAAAACTTTCCAGTTCGATCCGGGTATACGAATTCCACTTAAACTTTAATCACGATTTTTCCAATAATCGGCGTATCGATCGAACAAAAGTTCCGCATTCAATTCACACCTTTGGTGATATATTTATTTATGAAATAAAACCCCTTAACTTTTGGTAAATTACAACTTTAGTCCTCAAACTTTTCCAAACTTTATACTTTAGCCATAAAATTTTCAAAATTTACATTTTGGTTACTAAACTTTTAAACTTCAATTTTCATTCCAATTTTCCTTGGTATTCAACCAAAATTTAAGAATACCTTATTCAATTCACTATCTTTCACATGATACCTTTAAACCTTAGAAATTTTATTTCCAAAACCCATAATTAAAGAAATCACAACTTTCACATTTTTGTCATTTTAGTCACTAAGTTAGCTTTTAAGCTATTATCTTAGTACTAAATGACCCTTAATCAACTTATTAAATTTTGGGGTATTACAATTCTCTCCCCCTTAAGAAAATTCGTCCTCGAATTTTCAACACGCACCTGATTCAAAAGGTGAAGAAACTATTTTCTTATATTTTCTTCTTATTTCTCTCAAATCTTTTCTTTAATCTTATGATTTTTTTGTCAAAGAACTTTAACAAATAGGATTGTCTTGTTTTCTTAGTTCTTTGACTCCATGTGCTAGGATCTTTACCAGTTCTTTTTCATAGCTTAAATCTGGCTGAATCTCTATTTTCTCTGGAGTAACAACATGTGAGGGGTCTAATCAATATTTCCAGAGCATCGATACATTATGAATCTTGTTCATTTCCAAAGATAAAGCTAACTATTAAGCTTAACTATCAGACTAACTCCTTTCATAATTTCTTATAGCCCAATAAATTTTGAATTTAACTTTCTCTTTGTCTAAACCATAACACCTTCTTCCAAGGTGAAACTTTTAAGGAATACTTTATCCTTAACTTCATATTAAATATCTTTCCTTTTAGGGTCAACATATAGTTTCCATCATTGAGATAGACATTATTCCTTGATAATACAAATATCTATCAAACCTAACTTCCAAGTTTTCAGTTTCACTCTTTTCCACTTGTTTGAACCTTGACAACATTTCTCATCCTTTCTTTAAAGATATCTTATTTAATCCAATATGGTAAATTTTATTCTTAACTTGAAAATCAAAACACCATCTTCTTTTAATGCAAATCTTGCATTCATAACTCTTAAGACAACAATTGTCTTTCGACTGAGAGCGTCAGCTACCATATTAGCTTTTTCTGGATGATAGTTAATGACCATATCATAATTCTTAAGAAACTCGATCCAACTTCTTTGCGTCAAGTTCAACTCTTCTTTAGTAAGCATATACTTTAAACTTTTATAACCTATATAAATATAGCATCGTTCACTGTATAAATAATGATGCTATATCTTTTAAAGCAAATACAACCATTACCAGCTCCAAATCCCAAGTACGGTAACTGCTCTCATATATCTTAAGTTGTCTCAAGCATAGACCATTATTTTTCCTTTTTGCATAAGTATGTATCCCAAACCGCTATGAAAAGCATCTCTATATACTAAATCATCTTTACCCGATTCTGGTTGTACTAGTACCGTAGCTTCTATTAAGATCTCCTTTAATGTCTCAAAGTTTTCTTGGCATTTATCTATTCAACTGAATGGCATTTATTTCCTCAATAGCTTGGTCAATGAGGAGACAATCATCAAGAAATTCTGAACCTCTAAAACATTCTTCAAAGGTTTCCATTCAACTATAATTTGTACTTTCTCGGGGTCTACTCTTATTCCCACTGCCAAATCCATATATCTAATAAAGCAGCCTTTGACAACCAAATTCATACTTTAAAAGTTTAGCATATAACTTCTTTTCTTGAAAGGTCTGAAAACAATGCAAAATGGGCATCTTATTCTTCATTTTTCTTTCGAATTGACCAAAATATACTCAGTGAACTCTACCAAAAATTGGTCCAAGCAAAATTAAAATACCTGGTTCATTAGGCCTATAAATGCCGTAGGCATCATCACAAACTTATAGTATTCATACCGAGTCCGAAAAGCTATATTTAGAATTTCTTCTTCCTTGATTTTTTAACTAATTAAAAGATCATCACTCTTCGAGATGATAGAAATCAGTCTTTCTCTTTCACAATTAACACTGGTGTGCCCTCAAGATGACACACTTGGCTTTATAAAACATCAACTTAACATTCCTTGCAATATGTACCTTTAAATCTTGAAGTTCGGTCGAAGCCATTTTATACGGAACCATTAATTTAGGCGCAATACTTGGTATCATCTTTATTTTGAATTTCACTCCTCAATCTAAAGGTAATTCTGAGTAACCCATCTAGGCATACATCCAGATATTTTTGGACAGTCGAGTTATTTTCCAATTTAACTTCAACAGCCCGAGTATCCACTATATTTGCTAAGAAAACTTAACAACCTTATAACAACACTTTCCTTAATAAAATAACCGAAATTACATTGGAGAAGTGATTTACCCTTTTATCAGCTGCTACTATTTTTGTACCTTCTGTGTTTTTCAATACTAATCGCTTTATGTGACAATTCATCATGTCATGATAGGAAGGTAACCAATTCATGCCCACAATCATCTTAGACCCCTCAAAAGATAATTCCATTAAGTTTATCGGGAACTCTATTTCTTATGTTTTTATCGAGCAATTCCACATGTTCAGCTCGCTCTTACATTACAACCCAACAAATTTGTGACCGCTATATTACTTGAAATGGGTTCTATAAGGATATCTCATTCACCATTCAACTTCGTACTTATATACGAATGTGTAAAGCTAGGACCCATCAACATCAATACAAGTTTATCCAAAAAGATGAGATGTACCTTCTATGATTTTCGAATCATCCCAATATTTATCAGTCCTGATGTTATAAACTCGAATTGATATGTGCAATCCTAGCTATGAAGCAAATTTAGATGGTTTTCTAATCTAGCTTAAATCTTGGAGCAACAAAACAAGCTCCATCCAATTTCTCGGTATCCAAACAGTGGAATCCGTCCAGTGTAATCCTTAGATAATTCAGTTACAAATCAACAATCACTAGACCTTAATCTGTTTTTCCTTTCAATTCAGGTGTTTCTAAACTTTTCAGTTCCTTAATTCGGCACAAGCACTTCTTGTTGTACCAGTGCCCCTTTCTTGTTCAGATTTATCCGAAGGGTTATTATTAACCTTATTGTTACTACTCTTGATTCCTTCCAAAGCTTCCAATTTACCAGTTCATCATGCTTTCTTGACTCAAATATTTCTTATAGTTCCTCCCAATTTACATTAGTAAGGAGCGACATCAATCAAGTCATAAAAACATCAGATCAGTAATATTGATATCCTAGTGGCATGTAACTCTTTTTAACATAAAACTATTTTCATTTAGGCCGAGAATTGGCTAAACTTGTAACTCTGATACCAATAAATGTAATACCCCTTTCCCGTATTTATAGCTGAATACGAGTTAGAGATATCACAAAACATTTGTAAAACCCTCTACATTTGTAACTCGATAAAATTTTGTTTCTTTAAAAATGTTACAATGTATTTAGTTTTTATTTACAAATCTAGTTATTCGCGTAAAGTTTAAAAATAATATTTTCATCTTCAAATCAAATTTATTTTCAGGCAGCAACTTATCAATTTAATTTGTCTTGATATAATTAATAAAACTACCTAAAAACTGTCTGATTTAAAATTCATCCAAATACAAAATAAAATACAAATTCTATCAGAGCAAACATACCCTTTTAATGTACATGCCAATTAGTAAATATCAAACAGTACCAAAAGATATCTTACTGATACCGATGTACCTGTTATTGATTGATGATGTTCGTATATGCTCCTTACTCCAACCATTTCTTCTTTCCTACGTGTAAAACGGTTACACGCTAAGTATTTACTTAGTGAGGCAATAATTCAAATTTAAGTGCAATTGTCATAATATCAATCTCAATATTAATTATTAATTATTAATAATGCATATGATCACCTTACCATTTCATGCTCATTAACATAATTAAATATGTAATAGCATATATGTATATCAAAGTGATAAGATTAGATCTTACCAAGATTGGTGCCATTTCCATCCATAAGCTTTAAATGCTTACCAATACCTTTTTCCAACTCTGTCTGCAACCTTTCAAGCTTATCATTCTATTTTTTTTATTTCAATTTAGTTTACTGAGCCCAAGGTATCGAATTAAGAGATTCCATGTACACGAGTCATCCCCCTATACCCAACCTTTCTTGAGTATGTATATTATTTGCACTCTACCAGGAGTGCTTAGCACCGAAGTGCTTCTGTATACTTACCAGAGTATAAATATATCCCTCATTGAGTTTTTATGAAATTACTTCGAAGTGCTTAGTACCCGTAATAAGTCCGTATACTCAAACCATGCATGAGTATACTCCTCAATGAGTATTTATAAAATTTGCACTTTACCTGAAGTGCTTAGAATCTTTATACAGCTGTTTATGACTCTATGGCTAGCCAACTATACCTTTGAACCTCTATACCATACTTGGGCTTTATATCATCAAATATTTCATCCATGGCAATGTATATCAATTTATATTAACATGAAGCAGTTCATAACTGAATAACATTAATAGTAAATCATCATCAATAACTAGTGATCAATGCATTTATTTTCAACCTTTGACATATTTAAAGTAGGTCAAATGTATGATCAATGACATAATTATCATGACAATATATAAACCAGGTAGACTCATCGCAAGTCCTACCGGTGATGTATGAAACATCCATGTATAATGTTATGTATGCATTGCACTCACCTAGGCCATGTATTAGTATGCCTCACTAAGTCCTCTTTGATCATTTCCTTCATTGTACCTCGAACCTCCCTTGATTCGAACTTAACTTCATAATTCAAATAAGTAAAATATTTCTTAGATCCCAATCTAACAATATTTTAGACATATTGTCCAATATAATCATTTGAGCACAAAATCTCCAAACATTTTCTTTTCTTCCTTGTATTGTCCAAGAACTCATTATGGTCCTTAGTGACCAATTTGAACTTCCATTAACCCTTTTCAAGCTTACTAATCAACCTTAGATACAAAGTGTATCAATTCTCATTTTCTGCCAGTTTGCAGTACCTCCAAAGAAATATTTCTATAAAATAATCTACAACTCGGAATTCGATTCTGTTTGTTCTGATAGAAGTTAGATTCAATAAGCTTTTCAACCATATAAATTAATAGCCCAAATTCAGCTTGTACGATTTATGGAGAATTTTCAAAGTCAATTTCCAGTATTGAATTTCGGAACAGCCTGCTATACTGTTTTCTGACCTTTCACCACTTAAAAATTCATATCTTTTTACTCGGAACTCGAAATCAGTTTCGTTTGTTGGAAACAAAACTAGACGAAAAATATTTACATCGGTACAAAATTCACCTTCTAACAATTTTTGTAGAATTTATGATGAATTTTCAAAGTTACTTTCATAAACCAGTTTTTCTACACAACTTCCATAAACAACTTCAAATTTTATACTAACTTCTCCTTACTTCTCTACTTTTCAATTTAGTCCAATCACTAGCTTTAAACCACCAACTCATCACATTCTTCACCAAATAATTATTCACAATAATTCTCCCTAAATTTCCTTATTTACCGAAATAGGTACTAAAATGCAAAGATAAGGATTCATGCTTCTTAACTTTGCAATTTAGTCCTCAATTCAACATTACTACCTTCATTCCATCATTACAAATAAAAATCAGATTTAGCCCCCATACAAAACTTCCATTTCGATTTGGTCACTTAACTTTGACAAATTGTCAAAATGGTAACAAATTCAATTCAACATCAATTTGGCATTCTAACTTCATTTTCTTATCTCTAACATCATTAATAACATAAATACACTACAAAATCTAAAAATTCATATTTGGTCCTTCAACTTTTCAATTTTTTGAAATGGTCCCTACACAATTTAACTTTGGGTTTTGCTTCCATACAACAATTCAAGCTTACTAGATCATTATTTCAACATCACAAACCCTAAATTAAACTTGAATCCATAAACCCTAATCATCTTCATAATAATAAAAACATATAAAACTTAAATCCCAACTCAATATCATGATTTTTAACATCATACTAGCTTGAATTCAATCATGGAATCATAAAATCTCAAAAGCCCCAATTTGATCCATAAACCCTAATTTCTTTCTCATGTAAATTCTCATCAATCAAGCATGGATTCCATCAATTATTGATATCAAAAGATAGAGCTTGAAGAGTAGAACATCTTTGTAGTTGAAGAGATTACCTGAAAACCGAGTTTCGGGGCTTGAATCTAGCTTGGAAAATTTTCTCTTTATTTCCCTAGACCTCACGTTTGTTGCTGGAAAAGATGAACATTTGGTTCATCTTTTTACCATTATTTTACACATATATCTATTAAATGAATATTAAATTCATTTAATAGTGAAATTACAATTTTGTCCTTTTTATCCAATGGTTGAGATTGATTTTATCATCAATCAAGGGCCAAGATTTAATATTCCATTTTCTATTTCCAAAATTTCCCTTATAACTTTTTAAATATTTCAAAATTGCCATTGGGGCCAAATGACCAATTTGCCCACCAACTAGTTTTTATTTACTAGTTTGTCATTCTTGTAAAAATTCAACTAAATCTAGTTGGAATCCAACCAACTATAATAAAATATTCATAAATTAATATTTTATGAAATTTTCCAAATCTTTTGGATCAGTCTCAAAAATTTTCATTCGATCCAATATACTGATAAATAATCCTTTACTCAGAAAAAAACTATAGGATTCATCTTGAATCGAACTAAAAATATTTCCAAAACTTGGAAATGACTTTTATAACCTTTCTCTATCATATGGTTAAATTTCAAAATTTTCCAATTCGATCCGGGTAGACGAATTCCACTTAAACTTTAACTGCGATTTTCCCAATAATGGAAGTATCAGATCGAACCAAAAATTTTGCATTCGATTCACACCCTTAGGTGATCTATTTATTTATGAAATAAAACCCTTAACTTTTGGGAAATTACAACTTTAGTCCCCAAACTTTTCCAAAGTTTATACTTTAGCCATAAAATTTTCAAAATTTACATTTTGGTCACTAAACTTTTAAACTGCAATTTCTATTCCAAATTTCCTTGGTATTCAACCAAACTTTAAGAATACCTTATTCAATTCACTATCTATCACATGATACCTTAAAACCTTAGAAATTTCCTTTCTAAAACCCATAATTAAAGAAATCCCAACTTTCGCATTTTTGTCATTTTAGTAACTAAGTTAGCTTTTAAGCTATTATCTTAGTACTAAATGACCATTAATCAACTTAGTAAATTTTGGGGTATTACAGTTAAATTCCCTGCCAGGGTAAATGAGTTATGCTTATTTGGGAAAGGATAACCCCTTGCCCATGACATTGTCTTTTGAGTTGTAATCTGAGTAGGGAAATAGGTTGATCGGCACCTTGGAGCGGCACAAGAAAGGCATGAACCCCACGAAGAATTTTTAGATAAGAAGCTACCACTTGCCACGACAAGTGCAAGAAAGATGTTTCCAAGGTAGGATAAAGGAAAATGTTTGACAGATTACAACAGTGCACATGTTTTGCGCGATAAAGAGGTTGTAACCTTAGAAGATGCATGAAAATGATCTTCCTAAAAGTTTCTAATTTTTAATTTTTATACTTTTACTTTTAATTTATTATTTTTGGTTTTTTAGTTTTTTTATTTCTTTAATTTTTTTCGTTATTTTTAAATTCTAGGTTTTATATTTCATTTTTATTTGATTTAGTTGTTATCTTTATTTTTTTCGATATTTATTTTTATCCTTTATCACTTTATTTTATTTTTATTTAGTTTTATCTTTTTTTAATATTTATCTTTTTGTTTTGTTTAAATTCTAGGATAAGAGTTCAAGTGAAGAAGGAGTTGGGCTTAGGGTAGAATTTCATTTAAATGAAAATTTCAATTCTACCAAAATTATTTTCCTCCTGTTCTACCCTAGCCGGCTACTTCACCCAATCCCCAACGTTTTCTTTCTTTCTTTTCTTTTCCCATTGATTGGGCCTCCCTTCATCAATTCTATCACACTTTCACTCAACCATTAAAACCTTCCTATCTATTCTATCTTTTTCCTTTACTTTTTCATCGTTTTTGAACTCTTAAGTTTTCTTTGCTTGTCTTTCTTTTATTTTCCAATCAAGAACCCACAAGAACCTAAAAAGCATGTCAAAAAAATCTCAAAACCATGACCGAGGCAAATCCATCAAAATTGCAACCGAGGCGTACAGCTTCTAAAATGGAGAAGGCCGCAAATGAGGATGAGCCAAGTGAGGAGGTCACAGAAATTGCAGTTCAAGATGCACCACCAGCTTCACGTCAACAACCACCACGAGCTGGAAAAAGAACCAAGCATATGGCTTGAAGGAAACTAGTACTTCAAGGTGACGACCTCTCTGACTAACTCATTTGTATTTCATTTTTCTTTTCATTTGTTTAATTTTGCATGCATTGGGGACAATGCTTCTCTCGAGTTTGGGGGTTTGTTTGTTCCATAGTTAGTTGTATTCATTCTATCTCATGTTAGTTGCATATGTTATTTGCCAAGTCCTTTACTTGATTAAACTGCCTAACCCTGCTGTGATATCCTATGATGAATTTTTACCACTAACTTATATTATAAAACTCTCCAAGGAATTCCAAAAAGAATCAACTCCTCCTATCAACACGCAACCGATCGGATTATCCCCTTTAAATAGAGAAGATCAAATCATAGTTGGGGGTCAAATTGGGAGAGAATTGGGTGAGAGATAGAGCATATCGCACCTTCTTCTTCTTCTTTATTTTTATGCGATTCATGCTTGGAATTATTCTTTTATGTTTCTTTTGAACTCATCCATAAACTAAATTAAATTGGCTTAGGTTATCTTGGGTTTGTGGTTGTGATAAACAATTGAATGATTTAGGTTTTTGATTGCAATTTAAATTCAAGGTTTGTTCATTCTTGGTTTTACTTTTGCCTTCGAGTGAATTGGGAGAGGATCTCGAGAGTTATCCATTTATCTAGACTTATGAGAGTTAGACTCTCATAAGTCTAGATAAATGGATAACTCTCGAGATCCTCTCCCAATTCACTCGAAAGCAAAAGTAAAAACCAAGAATGAACAAACCTTGAATTTAAATTGCAATAAAAAACTAAATCATTCAATTGTTTATCACAACCACAAACCCAAGATAACCTAAGCCAATTTAATTTAGTTTATGGCTGAGTTCAAAAGAAACATAAAAGAATAATTCCCAAGCATGAATCGCATATAAATAAAGAAGAAGAAGAATAAGAAGAAGGTGTGATATGCTCTATCTCTCGCCCAATTTTCTCCCAATTCGACTACTTTCCATTTTTTTTACTTTGCTTAGTTTAATTTACTTGTTTTCTTCAAAACAACTACCATCACAATTTTTTTATTTTTTCAGTACATGGGGTTAGAAATAAGAGTTTCACCAATCCTCGTGGAGACGATATATATTCTATACTATAACTTGCGATGTGTACACTTGCACCAATTGCGAAGCACTTAAAACATGCATCAAGTTTTTGGCGCCGTTGCCGAGGAGTTAATTTCTTTACTTGGATAGTCAAGAAATTTGGAACTTTTACCTGATTGACTCATGATCCGATTCACTTCTTGTGGGGCTACTTCGTCTGGCTCTTGCTCCTCGTCGTTCTCAAATTCAGATTTGGTAGTCAAATAATGATCATACCAATATGTCTTGAGCTCTATATCAAGGAAATCAATATTATGGCATTCCTCTGGGTCATCTGCGCATTTGAGTGCTTTAAAAATGTTGAGTGTGATTTGCTGCTCATTAACCCGCATCATGAGTTGACCTTTCTCGACATCGATCAGTGTTCGTGAAAAACTTGTTGCACATTTTAAGTGCTTCGCAATTGGTGCAAGTGTACACGTTACAAGTTATAGTATAGAATAGATATCGTCTCTAGAGGGATTGGTGAAACTCTAATTTCTAACTCCTTGCACTGAAAAGAGAAATAAATTGTGATGGTAGGTGTTTTGAAAAAAACAAGTAAAGTAAACTAAGCAAAGTAAAAAAAGTAGAAAGTAATCGAATGAGAGAGTGGCCCATGTTATCTTGAGTAGTGGTACGATAGTTGAATGGATAATCTCGACAATTGATTTCTTAGGTAACTTGATTGTCGTGGCAACTAAAATCGACTGAATTGCCGTGGCAAGTGATTATGCTGCAACACTGGTTCAATTGCCGTGGCAACTGGGTTCTTTCCTTCAAGGTTCGAAGAAGCGTTCTTTGATGTCTTCTTGTTATCCCTAACCTGAAGAACTAGTTAATTATGCATGCCTTGGTGATACATCCCTGCGTTAACCTTGGGTAAACAATAACCGATCTTACGCTCATCTTAGCCGTTGAAATCCAATCCTTATTCATAAGGTGGATTAATCTTCACAAACGATCGTTTGAATGAAGATCATGCTCATTAGTTTCTTGAATCTAACTCTCCCGAGTCTAGATAAATAGATAACTCTCAAGATCCTTTCCCAATTCACTCGAAAGCAAAAGTAAAAACCAAGAATGAACAAACCTTGAATTTAAATTGCAATCAAAAGCATAAATCATTCAACGTTTTTCACAACCACAAACCCAAGATAACCCAAGCCAATTTAATTTAGTTTATGGCTGGGTTTAAAAGAAATACAAAAGAATAATTCCCAAGCATGAATCTCATAGAAATAAAGAAGAAGAAGAAGAAGAAGGTGCAATAGGCTCTATCTCTCGCCCAATTCGACCCCCCGACTGTGATTTGATCTTCTCTATTTAAAGGGGAAAATTCGATCGGTTGTATGTTAATAGGAGGAGTTGGTTCTCGTTGGAATTCCTTGGAGATAAGGCTCTTATCTGATCAAACTCTTGAATTCTACAGATTGTGTTGTTGATAGGATAAAGCTTGATTTAATTTGGATAAAAGATAATAAATCTCTTCCATCTTTATCTCCAAAGACTTATCACAAGGTTGAGTCTTTATCTCCATCAAATTCTGCTTGAAAATCCAGATCTTGGGGAGTTATCCCTTGCTTTTCGATCTTATCCCGAAATTAGGGCAAAATTATCCAGGTATGTCACGGCAATCTGGCTCGGCAAGGTCTTCGAAATGTCCTCTACTTGTCACGACAACTCCTTCAGAATTGGCCCCTACTTGTCACGGAAAGACTCACTTGCCACGGCAATCTTAACCTGTACAAAATAGAACACACCAGCAGCGTCTTTTCGACTAAAAACAACCAAAATGCAATATCAAGCTCAATAACAAAAGAAACTAGGAACTTGTGCATGAATGCCTAATAATGCAACAAAAATGTGCCTAAGTCTAATAATAATATGAGTAAAAAGGGTAAGAGAAACAATACTTTTGCACACACATCACACCCCCAAACTCGAACTATTACTTGTCCTCAAGCAATGCAAAAACTAACAATTATATGCCAAGGCCCTTACCACCAAAAACATGCCTTTTACTTGACTTCAATCCTCAGGACCGTGGCACAAAGTTGATTACCTTTTCGATCTTTGGACAGCACGGAGAATTACTCAAGATCGAACTACAATGGTAGTGAAAATATGTGTGCGGTGTTGTGTACAAGTCAACTAATAGGATTCCATGTGAATAGTAGGTTTTATCGAATTATATGTTGGGGCAATTAAGTCCGCTAGATCCAATATTAGGCACCTCTAGCAAAGAAATTTCTTTGTTAAATTTAATCAACTAGAGCCAATTTTAGGCACCTCTGGTGATTCTTAATGCTTGACAAACTAGAGCCAGATGGGCACCTCTAGTAAGGAATTATCTTAATTAAAATTGTCTTTTAGGCTAGAGCCGGATATGCACCTCTAGCACAAATTACCCAATTTTAAATATCCTAAAGTTCACAAGGTCTCCCTTAATCAACAAGTCACAACAATGTCAATCAATAATTAGCATCATATCAAAAAAATCAAGTAAACTCCTTGCTAATCCTAAAATCGAAAGTTCTATCATATAAGTACAGTGGCAAAAATTCATCATAGGATATCACAACAGGGTTAGGCAGTTTAATCAGGTAAAGGACTTGGCGAGTAACATATGCAACTAACATGAGATAGAATGAATGCAACTAACTATGGAACAAACAACACATATTCAATATCTGGGCTGGCCAGTGAAGAGCATTGTTTTTTTTCAAGTGTGAATAGTTTGATCTAAGACGAGGTGTTGGTACAAAAATCAATCCAAAACATATGTCTCTTGTAGAAGTGAACGAGAAAAAATACAACAAAAATGACATATTTGTTCTAGCGACTCAAGCAATTCAAGTTTATTACGTCAATTATCTTAGCCTCAAACGTGATAAGCAAGATTGGCTAGAGGTTATTAAAATTAAAGCTAGAGAAATTGTGCATATCCTAGTTTCAAATAATTTTGAACTTGAAACAGTTTCAGATCCATACCAAGATGACGAGCTTGAGTCTCAACTAATACAAATAGTGACAAATGATGAACCTAAGCTATTAATTGATGACTCAACAACACAATTAAATATTGTGGATGTCGAAGTTGAAGATGATTCAGACGAAGATGGCAATCATAATGAGTACTTTGACTTAACATAATATGATTAGGCGTAGTTTTTGCTATGTAGTGTTAATTTTTTTCTATTTACTGTGAGTTTTTCTATTTACTATCATTTTTTTGCTTCATTTGCGTATTTAATTTATCACTATGAAGTATACCTATAATTACATATATTTTTTCATAGATTATGTATGGGGCTAGAGGTAGAGATGATTCCCTCTAATTGCTCTATACTTACCCTTTATCGGGACCCATTCACCAGCTGATGCTAGATCAGAGGTTCCTCGTGATACTGACACAAATATAGTTCCAAAGACCATTTCAGAGACAGTTCAGACCATTTCTCATAATGGCTCTACTTATCAGACAATTCAGACCACTTCTCATGTTAGTTCTACTGCGCCGATGGCTGACTCTAGTGTGCTACCGTCCGGTGCGATAGTGGATTCACATGGATGAGTGCAGCTTTTGTTGCACGGTCCTTTTGCTAAGTAAGTTTTTTTTTTGTTATTAACTTTATTTAATAATACATGATCATATAAGTATATATATTTCTAAATTGAAAAATGAATGTTGGCCTTGTACAGTGGGAAATATGAATTCCAAAAGCGTAATTATTATAGAAATCCAATTAGAGTGGCTATAAAGCAAAATTTTTATCCAAATGACTTTAATTGGGGAGCTGTTCTAGAAGAGGCGAAACAAATTTACTTTGATCAATGTAAGTATAAAACTAGTCAATTTAATTGTACAAATTATTATTACTACTGTGGAGCCTAATATCCCTCAACCGTTTTGTTTGCCAAGTGGTGGAGAAGTGAACTTTTGGGTGTTAGTGGTGAAAGCAAAAGATAGACAAACTTGACATAAGATTTAGAGTGGTTCAGCTTTCTAACCAAAGCCTACATCCACTACCTTAGCTCCTCACCAAGGATTTCATCAATTCACTAAGAATTCTTCCCCTTTTCTAGGCTTAGGAGGCAACCTTTTACAACCTAGACTCACAACCAAAGTCTAGCATCCAAAGCTTACAAACCGAGATTTGGGAACTCTCTCTAACACGAGAAAACTTAGCAAACAGAAATCCCTCTCTAAAGGTTGATGTTTGCACACTAAATCACTCACCCAAATCCTAGAACACTTGAGCATACATTGACAATTTGAGCTTACAAGTGTTTGCATATAAAAGGAGTGGAAATTTAAGCATTAAGACAATTTTGTATCATAATGTTGTTGACTTGAGGATCATTAGTTGCTTCAGATGCTTCTTGAGGTCTTTTATATTCCCAATTGAGTTCTAGCCGTTGGAGACCGTTGGGATTGAATTAGAGCCGTTGTGGCCTTTATTTTCCGCAATAACTGCATATCTAGAGTTGTCCGTATCGGTACGTGGGCAGCCGTATCGGTACAGGTTCTTCAGAAATTAGTCGTTGGGCTCTTTATAGCTTATGCGTATCGATACACCTGGAAGAGTATCGGTACGTCCTGTAATTCAAATAGCCATTGGGGGTAGTTGAAACAGGGATCAGTACGCTACAAAGCGTATCGGAACGAAACTTTTTCGTATTGATATGACTAAGCCTGTACCGGTATGGGTTTTGGCTATTGGAAAAATACTATAGCTGAAACCCTAAAGTGTATCAATATGGGGTATACCGCATCATTACGGTTAAGCTGAAAACTTGGTTTTGGCTACTTTAAAAACTATTTAAATATTTCCAAAGCCTTATAAAACCCATCAAACATATTTTCAAGTTGTTTGGACTTAATATCATTTTTGAAATCTTTTCAATTTAGTCCAAAACAAATTTTCAATTATTATATCAAAACAAATATCCTAACAATCTCCCCATTTTTGATATAATAAAACCAACTTAAAAATTGTGTTTGAGATTCTCCCCATTAATAAAAATAAAATTTGAATAAGAGTTTAAAAATTTTAAAGATAGTAAAGCTCCCCCTTATTCCCTTGAAGAGTCAATTTTTCAAATCATTCTCACCTTTTTGTTATATAAAAATGGTTCAAACCAAAGTTTGAAAATCTTTTAAGTCCACAACAATAGAGAGTTTAAAGCAAATTTGACAAGAAATTAATTTTGTTAAAAAATAGGCTCCCCCTTACTCAAGTATCAAACAAATGTTAGTCCAACATTTATGATAAAAATAGTTGAATTAAAATAATACAAATTAAAATAAATACAATTCAACTAATTTTTACCACACTTGAACCAAGGTAGGATGTAAAACCTCTTTCTTCAAGTGTTCTTCCTTGTGTGTATGGAGCTCCCCCTTAATGTTGTACTATGTTGATCATTCTCCATCACACCTAAAACAAGACAATCACAAATGTTTTGGTATCAAAATTGATTTGGATCCATAGGCATTAGTAGCACATAACTTAGTCCCCCTAGGAATCCATTTTCAATTTCATCCTTCTTAGTTGAAGTAATTAGTCCTTTTGAGACCCAAATACTTCTAAAAAAATTCCTTTAATAAATCTAGGGGCACTAGATTGTCTTTGATAAAAATTTGTTTTAACAAAATTAGATTTAGAGCAATCTCAAATTTCACATTTATGGACATTTTTGTTAAACAAATTCTTTTTTAGGTTATCGATTTCTCTTTGATGATCCTCTTGAACTTTTTGAAGCAAGTTTTTTAAATCAAGGTTTTTTTCTCAAAAGCTTCAAACTTTGTTTCAAGTTCGAGAATTGTTTTGGAAAGTAATTCATTTTCAATTTTCAACTTTGAAAGCAACTTTTTGTTTTTGGAAAATGAAGCCTTGAATTCCAAAATCAAATCATCATAGGCTTCTTGTAACTAATCAAAAGTATATGAACTTAAACAAGATGAGTTAGAAGTTGCCTCACCTTCTTGGAGGGTCATTAAGCATACGTGGGCTACCTTATTTTTGGTGTAGTTTTCCTCATCACTCTATGTTGCCGCATATGCTTTCTTTGAAGATGATCCCTTATTGTTGAGGTGAGGGCAATCGTATTTGGTATGCCTCGTCTCCTTGCATTCATAGTTCTTTTGGGGATTCTTCATCTTCATCTTCAATTCATGCTTGGATTTTTTCATTTGGCTCCTCATGAAGTGGGTAAACTTCTTGAAGAGATGGTTTATCTCTTCTTCCTCTTCTTCTTTTTTTTTCACTTTCCTCCTCACTTGATTCTTCATGTTGGCATTTGAAGGATTTAAGAGCAACGATATTAAGATCTTCGATTCTTTGCTCTTGGATCTTCTTCTCCTTCTCCATTCTCAAGGGTTTAGACATCAATTCATGGGTAAGAAGGGACCCAATTAGCTCATCAAGTTTGAGCTCCTTTAAGTTCATGACTTCAATGATAGATGTCGTCTTGCCTTCCCATGATTCAGGAAGTGAGTAAATCAACTTTCGAACGAGTTTTTCTTCAAAAATTTCTTCTCCAAAACCTTTGAGTTGATTAAAGATTGTTGAGAATCAGTCGAACATACTCTTGATGTCTTTAATTGGGTTCATATTGAAGTTTTCATATTCGAGGTTGAGTAGACCGATCTTCATCTCATTCACCTCGTTTGTTCCTTGATAACTCCTCAAAAGTACTACATTTTCATCTATTTTACAATGCTTGTTGCTAGTTTTTTAGTACACATGTTTGCATTTAGTATCAGTTTCATGCATTTTGCATAAAAATGAGCTTAGCAAGTGCCCTTTTACGGTTTGAGGGTTTTTTTATTGTTTTTGGTGCAGGTTCTATGTCAGATCGCGTGGCAAAGGAATAAGGGAAAGCAAAAGTCACAATGCAGGGAAGATTGTTGAGGCGCAGCTAGCGGTGCTATGCAGATGGACCAACAGTTGTATGCCAAGCCCCTTGACAATGATGGATAGCCCGAAAAAATAGGAAAGGATAAGGTTCCAAAAAAATATGCGATTGGACCTAATCTGAAAAATCAAGAGCGGCTAGTCGGCAGGAGTTTTCTGCCATGACCTTTGCATCACATTGGTGATTGATGATGTCAGCCCTACTCGTTGATAAGCTGATAAGGAGATCAAGCACTTATCAAGGAGCCTTAGCCGAAATTTAAAATTTGAATTTCTCCTAGGGTTTTCTCCTCACCCATCTATATAAAGAGATCATTTTCGAACATGAAGGGCGTTGCACACTTGAAGCGAGCTAGCTTAGGATCATCTCTGATCACTTCCACCACCAGTTGGAGTAGCCACACCGATGAGGGCTGGAGCAAGAGAGGATGCGTTAACCGACCCTTTTCTTCCCTTTTTCCTTTGGTTTATTTTAATTTTGAAGATGATGTTTGCAAACGATGAAGTTTATTTTGTGGTTAACCCCCTCATCATGAACTAATTTAATAGTTGGTGAGGGGTGGATGGATGAAACATTGTTTTTTGCTTGCTTTTATTAATTAAGAATGCTTTGGCATAAAGTTTTATTCATTTGACAATGTCTTTACTTTTTTCCAAAACTTCTATGCCAAGCGGCGGCTGGCATAGCTTGATTATTCATTTGACGAGTGGCCATACGATCCAGAAATTGAGAAAACCTTGAGGAGGTTAAAGAAAAATTTTGAGAAATGAATAATCAAGATAATCAAGGGAATAGTGTGGTGAATAATGAAGGAAATTTACCAAACGATAATCCACCATCACCACCTGTTGCCCCAAATGAAGAGGATAGACCTATTAGAGAACACTCGACACCCAATATTGTCAATTTGATGTCAGGATTCATTGGCACAGAGGTAAATTCTGTAAATTTTAAACTTAAGCCGGTGATGATTTCTAATCTTTTAAATGTAGGTTAATTCGATGGAGCACTCACTGGAGACCCAAAACAACATTTGAAGCAGTTCATAGAGATTTTCCAATTATTCCAACAGTTGGAGTGCTTGACGATATTCTAAAATTGATGATATTCACATTTTCCTAGAGAGATAGAGCCAAGACATGGATTAATTCTTTGCCACCGGGTTCGGTAAACTCATGGGCAGACTTATGCCAAAAGTTCTTGACAAGATTTCAGCCGCCTATACTCACTACCAAGTTGAGGGGTGAGATCATTACATTCAGGCAAGCTGATGATGAAACATTATATGATGCCTGGGAGAGATTTAAAGACTTGCTGAGAATGTGTCATATGCACGGATTTCCAAACTAGACCCAAATACAAACCTTCTATAATGGGTTGAATGAACAAACTCGTACTGTTGTTGATGCTTCAGCAGCTGGGTCATTGCTTGATAAGAAATACTTAGAGGCTGTAGAAATCCTTGAGAGAATCTCAATCAATGATTTCGAGTACCCCGTTGCTAGGCATGGGATTGGAACCAAAACCAGTGGAATATTGAATGTGGATGAGCTGACATCCCTTCAAGCTGAAATTGAAAATCTCACCAACATGGTGAAGTCTTTGCAAAAGAACAAAGAGTCCCAAGAAGTTCAAATGTTATATCTGTTTTGCATAATCTGTGGAGAAAATCATTGTTCAGAAGATTGTCTTGCCAACCCTCAGTCGGTAAATTATAATGGCAATTATATTCGAAATTACAACTCTAATTCCACCTTTTATAATACAGGTTGGAAACAACGCTCAGCACTAGAACAATAATGCTCAATGGCAGAACAGCTAGAGGCAAAATAATAATTCAATGCCAACATTCTTTCAGAATGCAATGCTAGCAAGAGCCCAGAATAATTTCCAGCAAGGACAAAACCAAGGTAACTCTCTTACTGAGTATATGGAGAGAAATGATGCCAATGTTCAGAGTTTGGCAGCATCAATGCGTAACTTGGAGGTTCAACTAGGACAGATTGACAATGCTCTTGGCAATCGACCTTAGGGAACTTTGCCAAGTGACACTGAAGATGCTAGGCATAAAGGCAATGAGCAATGTAAAGCAGTAACTCTTCGTAGTGGAAAGCAATGTGAAGTAGAGATGGCTATCAAGCCAGCAGTTCAATGCCAAACTAACAAAACAATGCTAGCAGATGTTGCTAATGAAGCAGAAGAATGAGTAAATGATGCCAGACCACATTCAGATTCTAATCTGTCTAGAGACGCCAGAGCACAAGCTGATGCCAAGCAGTAGAACGATGCCAGACAGAAATCTAATGCTAGCACTTCTTTGGCAAAGCCAGCACAGCCAGCACTAGTTTATCTGCCACCACCTTTTCTGGCTCACCTTCAAAAACACAAGCAAGATCAGCAATTTAAGCGTTTTAAAAACACAAGCAGATGCCCAACTACGTGAAGTTTATGAAAGACATGCTAACCAAAAAATGGATGTTGGGAGATTTTGAGATAGTAGCCCTTACAGAAGGATGCAGTGCCATGATTCGTAACCGCTTACCACCAAAGCTAAAAGATTCAGGGAGTTTAACTATTCCTTGTACCATTGGCAATAAATTTGTTGGAAAGGCATTATGCGATTTAGGTGCCAGTATTAACTTGATGTCGCTTTCTGTTTTCAGGGAACTTGGCATTGAAGCGAGGCTGACAACAGTAACACTTCAGCTGGTAGATTGATCATACGCACATCCCAAGGATAAGATTGAGGATTTGCTGGTAAAGGTAGACAAATTTATTTTTCTTGTCGATTTTATCATAATGGATTATAAAGCTGATGTAAATGTACTGTTAAGTGTTCAAAAGTACTATTTTATAACCTTTTTACTCATATTATTGTTAGAGTTATGCTAATTTTAGTTTCATTATTAGGCATTCGTGCATATTTTCATGATTTCCTTCACCGTCATGCTTGATTTCATAATCTAGTTGTTTTTGTGGAAAAAGATACTGCGGATGTGTGTTTTTGTGTGTGCGGGATCAAATTGCCCAAGCAAGTAGAAAATTGTCGAGGCAATTAAGGATAAGATGAAGTGGCAGCCGATTTGATGTCCGGATAGATCCAACATGTTCGAGATAAATGGCGTGAAGCGAAGGAGTTGGAGTTCCATGCAAAGATCAAAATGAGATTAAATTCTAAGAGTTTTATGAGGAGTTTTAGGATGAATAAAAATATAATAATAAAAGAAATTTATTTCTTTTATTCTATTTAATTCCAACCTAACTTCCTCCTCAATAAAGACTTTGACCTAGCCATCTCCTATATAAAGCCTTAGCCGTCAACTACAAGGGGTGTGCGATTAGAGAGAGCAAATTGGAACTGTTTCGATTTCTTCTTCTTCTTTTGCTTCCATTAGATTCATGTTTAGGAATTTTTATCTTGTGTTTATTTTGCACCCGGCCATGAACTAATTTTATTTGGCTTGGGTTATTGTGTTTTTGTGGTTGTGAGAACGATTGGATTTGTTTAGGTATTTGAGTTTGCAATTTTACTTTAAAGTTTATTCATTCTTGGCTTTTAATTTTACGAGTGAATTGGGAGAGGATCTCGTGAATTCATCCATTTATATAATATCGGGAGAGTTAGATTCAAGAAATGAATGAGCATGGTATTTATTCAATCAATCGATGGTGAAGACTAATTTGACTTAGGGATAAGTTGCGAATTTCAACGGCTAAAAGAAGCGCAAGATAGGTTGTTGTCCACCCTTGGTTCAAGCGGGGATGTATTATCAAGGCATGCACAATTAACAATGTTTCGAGTTAGGGATAACGAGAAACCATTGAAGAACGCTTCGCCAAAATTTGAAGGTTGTCGCCCAATTGCCCAAGCAATTGCTCCATTCTCAATTGCCCAGGCAATCCGACTGGATTCAATTGAAGAGCAAGTGAGCTACTCTAGCACTCAATTACCACGACGGTCCATTCAGCTATCACGCCACAACTCACGATAAGCCAACCTACTCTCTCTTATTTGATTACATCTTTCTTTTATTTAATTGCTCTTTTATTTACTCGTTAATTAGAACTCCTACAATTACAAACTTGTGCTTTTACTTTCAGTGAGAGAAGTTAGATTCATAAAGTAGCACCAATACCTATGGAGACAATATCTATACTATGCTATACTATACTATAACTTGCGACGTGTACACTTGCACCAATTGCGAAGCACTTAATATGCACAACAAGTTTTTGGCATCGTTGCTGGGGTTTTGCAATAGCGACTTTGTTTTTAATTCCTTGCACCTTTATTTCTTTTATTTTAGTTTTATTTCTAATCGGTTTCAAGGGACTTACAACTTGGGTTTTGCATCTTTGTATGACCAAGGCGAGACCAACATCACAAGAATACCCACTTGAACCCGAGATAGAACGAGTTCTTCATAGAAGAAGACGAGAATAACGAGCAGCAAAGGGAGAATAACTTGATATCCCAGTCGGCAATCTGAATGTCAATGGTAACCAGAATATCGTAGTAAGAGGAGGAGGAGAACAAGTCCTACAACCTGTTTGTAATAGACCCATTCGAGACTATTTAGAGAAAGATCTCAACGGTCTCAATCCAGGAGTTGTCGCAACTGAGATAGGAGTCGCCCACTTTGAATTAAAACATGTGATGTTCAACATGCTCAACACAATTGGTCAATTTGGCAGCTCGGCAAATGAAGATGCCAGACAACATCTCAAATCATTCATAGAGATTTGCAATTCATTCAAGCTACAAAGAGTCCATGAAGATATCCTAAGGCTGAAATTATTTCCCTATTCACTGAGGGATGGCAAAAACGTGGTTGAATAGTATTCTATCTGGATCTATAGGATCTTGGATGGATTTTTGTCGTAATTTTATTGCTAGATTTAGTTATACAAATATGACTTATAAGTTGCGTAATGATATTACTTCTTTTCGGTAGACAGGTGATGAATCCATGTACGAGGCTTGGGAGCGATACAGAGAGCTTTTACACAAATGTCCCATGCACGGATTCCCACTATGGACGTAAGTGATGATGTCCTACAACTCAGTGAACACACCGACAAGGATGATGCTAGATGCCTCGGCAAATGGCATACTCCTTGACAAGTCACCTAAGGAAGCGATAGAGATTCTGAACCGACTTGCCAAGAACGATTATCAGTTCCCAACCACCAGAAAGGGAATAGTTAGACGCAATGCCACGGTAAATGAGCTTGATTCATCAGGATCTATTTCTGCATAATTGGCCGCTTTAACCAATATGGTTAAGAACATGCAGCGACCTAGTAACACACAAGAGATCAAGGTAGTAGATTCAATTTGTGAATTATGTAATGGTAACCATGATTCTTCTGAGTGTCTGCAGAACCCAGAATCTAGCTTTTATGTTGGAAACTACAACCAGAACAACAATGTGATGTCCAACACTTACAATCCAGCCTGGAGGAAGCACCCCAATTTCTCATGGAGTAACCCCAACAATGCCCTCAACTAGAGCAGTCAAAATGCACAAGCAACAGGATTTCAACAGAACCTGCCACGGCAACAGATGCCGCAACAACAATCGACACCATCCAGTTCTTCGAAAAATTCTCTTAACACTTTCATGTTAAAAACTAATTCTTATATGATTGAGAATAGTAATTTCATGAAAATGACTGATGCTTTTATCAACAGGACTGAGATGAGATTGCAAAACCAAGAGGCGGCCCTAAAGTCATTGGAGACACAAGTCAGGCAATTTGCTCAGAACTTGAACACAAGACCAATGGGCGGTTTACCTAGCGATACTGAAGTCGCAAAAAGAGCAAACCACGAGTAGTACAAAGCAATAACCACTCGGAGTGGCCGACAACTTAAGGAAACCCAAGCTCACTCAACAGAGAACACTCAACCAAAAGAGCAACCCCTTGTCCAAAAAGACGAGTCCAGCAACAAAACCTCTTCCAAAACTGATGAAGTGGAGAATGCCACTGCAATTCTACATGCCTCGACAACTGCACATACTTCGGTAAGTCTCGATGCCTCGGTAACTCCTTTCATCAAGTTCTAAACCAATAAAAAGATTGAAGACATCCGACTTCTACCACCATTCTCGTAGAGGCTGAAACGACAAAAGCAAGAATACCAATTCAATAAGTTCCTTGACATCTTGAAGCAAGTCCACATCAACTTGCCATTCATTGAAGCAATAGAACAAATGACGAACTATGCTAAGTTCCTTAAAGATATTGTCTCTAAGATGACTAGGCTGAGAGAATTTGAAACAGTTATTGTGACAGAAGGATGCATGGCCATGCTACATAATCGCATGCCACCCAAGCTTAAAGATCCTGGAAGTTTCACAATACCATGATCGATCGAAAACCACTATGTCAGGAAAGCAATGTGCAATCTTGGAGCAAGCATAAACCTCTTGCCAAAATTTATTTTCCAAAGATTGGGACTAAGAAAGGCAAGGCCAACAATAGTGATGCTACAACTTGCAAACAAGTCCTATGTGCATCCAGAGGGAAAAATTGAGGATATCCTGGTAAGAGTTGATAAGTTTATTTTTCCCGCTGATTTTATTGTTTTGGATTGTAAAGTAGATGAGTTCGCACCCATCATTCTTGGGAGACCATTTTTAGCAACGGGAAGGACCTTGATCGATGTTGAGAAATGAGAACTCACCATGAAGGTAAACGACCAGCAAGTGAAGATTAATGTTTTCCAAACCCTTAAGCATGACGACGATCCAGAAGAGTGCCAAGTCATCTAAGCCACAACTGAATTCAATTTTGACATGGAGGAAGATTGCCTCAACAATTGCCTTGGCAATTGTATTGCCAAACCTGAGGAACTTGAAGAGTCGAAAGATGAAGAGCATGATGAAGCCAATTGGATAGCAAGTTGTCTAGGTAAGTATTTTGAACCATTGGACTACTCAGGTAAGGAAAGTAAAATTGAAAAACCCTCTATTGAGCAACCTCCTATTCTTGATTTGAAACCATTGGACTACTCGCCGTTGACTATTTGTCTAAATTGGTAGAGGCAGCTCAGTTCCCAACAATGATTCAAAGATTGTGCAGAAATTCTTGCAGAAAAACATATTCACACAATTTGGGACACCAAGGTCAATTATCAGCGATGGAGGCACCCACTTCGATAATAGGCTGATTGCCAAGATGTTGGAGCGATTTGGAGTGATACACAAAATTGCCACGACATATCATCCACAAACAAATGGGCAAGCCAAAATCTCCAACCAGGAAATAAAGGGTATCATTAAGAAGGTTGTCAATCCTTCTCGAAATGAATGGTCATTGAGGTTAGACGATACACTATGGGCCTATCGAACAACATTCAAGATGCCTTTAGGCATGTCACCTTACAAACTTGTCTACGGCAAGACTTGCCACTTACCGGTGGAAATCGAACACAAGGCCCATTGGGTGATCAAAACTGTCAACATAGATTGGGAGAGTGCTGGACAAAAATGATTATTGGACCTTAACGAAATTGAAGAATTTCGTGCCCTAGCTTACGATAACGCGAGAATCTACAAGGAGAAAATGAAGTGTTGGCATGACAAGAAGTTATTGCCGCGACAATTTTTGCCCAGGCAATTAGTTCTTCTTTTCAATTCTCGGTTAAAACTATTCTCAGGAAAATTGAGATCGCGATGGTCCGAGACCTTCGAAGTCGTAAAACCCTTCTCCCATGGTACCGTGATAATCAAGTCCACAATTGATGGACATGAATTCAAAGTTAATGGACAAAGATTAAAGCACTATGTCGAGACCCATGTTAAGCGCGACAAAGAAGCGGTCATTTTAGGAGATCCATAAATATGCTCTCCTTTAGTAATTTTTTATTATTTCTTATTTTTATTTTATTTCGAAAATCTTTTTTATTTTTGATTTTAGGATTATTTATTTTATTTTTGTTTCCAACAACAACCACAAGATCATCCATGGACAGAAACATCAAAACAATCCACTACACCCGAAGATGCCTCAGGAACTAAAGATGACTCAGCAATCAAAGAGGCATGCCGCACATACTAAAGAGACCGATGAAGAAAGTAAAGCACGCGATGAAGTTGAAAAGGATCCAGCCACACCACCAGCCACCCGCATCCAACCACCGCGCTTCGAAAAAAGAATCAAGCAAACAGCCCGAAAAAAACTCATCATTCAAGGTGACGACCTTTCCAACTAACCCATTTGCATTTTAGTTCATTTTTTTTACTTTTCTATAATTGCATGCATTGAGGACAATGCTTCTCTCGAGTTTGGGGGTGTTTGTTTCTAGTTAATTTTGTTTTTAGTTGCATTCATCTTTAGTAATAACATATAGGTTGCATATGTTACTTGCCATGCCTTTGATTGGATTTAATTGCTTGAACTTCTTAAATATCCGATGATGAATTTTTGCCACTGCACTTAATTAAAAAAATCCTTTAAATTTTAGGATTACATGAAAAGAACTTAAAATTTCACTATGATGCTAAATATTATGAACACGGTTGTGGCTTGTTGACTGAAAGAAACTTGGTGAACTTAGGTTGCTTAAAATTTGGGTAAATTTAAATTGAAAATTAAAAGTTAATTTCTTACTAGAGGTGCCCGAAACCAGCTTTAGTAGTTGCATATTAAAAATATCGCTAAAGGTGCCCAAAATTGGCTCTAGTCGAAAAAAATTAAAATAAGAAATTACTTGTTTTACTAGAGATGCCCGAAATTGGCTCTAGTAAAAATATGAATAAATACCCCGATAATAAAATTGATAAAAGCCTATTGTTCACATAGAATCTTGAAAATCAATTTGTACACAACTACGCACACACATTGTCACAAGCATTATAGTTTGGTTCCGGGTAATTTTTGTGCTATCCGAAAAATTAAAAGGTGATCATACTTTGTGCCACGGTTCTGAGGTTTGAATTCAAGTTTGAAGCATGTCTTTGATGATTAAAGTCTTGGCAGGTAATTGTTAGTTTGCATTTCTTGAGGACAAGCAATAGTTCGAGTTTAGGGGTGTGTTAAGTGTTCAAAATTACAATTTTATAACCCTTTTTACTCATATTATTGTTAAACTTAGGCTCATTTTAGTTACATTTTTAGGCATTCATGCACATTTTCATGATTTCCTTCACCGTCAAGCTTGATTTCATAATCTAGTTGTTTTTGTGGAAAAAGATACTGCAGATGTGTGTTTTTGTGTGTGCATGATCAAATTGCCCAAGCAAGTAGGAAATTGCCAAAGCAATTGAGGATAAGATGAAGTGGCAGCCGATTTGGTGACTGGATAAATCCAACATGTTCGAGATAAATGGTGTGAAGCAAAGAAGTTAGAGTTCCATGCAGAGATCAAAAGGAGATTAAATTCTAAGAGTTTTATGAGGAGTTTTTGGAGGAATAAAAATATAATAATAAAAGAAAAACTATTTCTTTTATTCTATTTAATTCCAACTTAACTTCCTCCTCAAGAAAGACTTTGACCTAGCCATCTCCTATATAAAGCCCTAGCAGCCAACTACAAGGGGTGTGCGATTAGAGAGAGCAAATTGGGGTTGTTTCGATTTCTTCTTCTTTTGCTTCCATTAGATTCATGTTTAGGAATTTTTTATCTTGTGTTTATTTTGCACCCGACCATGAACTAATTTTATTTGGCTTGAGTTATTGTGTTTTTGTAGTTGTGAGAATGATTGGATTTGTTTCGGTATTTGAGTTTGCAATTTTACTTCAAAGTTTGTTCATTCTTGGTTCTTAATTTTGCGAGTGAATTGGGAGAGGATCTCATGAATTCATCCATTTATCAAATATCGGGAGAGTTAGATTCAAGAAACGAATGAGCATGGTCTTTATTCAATCAATCGATGGTGAAGACTAATTCGACTTAGCGATAAGTTGCGAATTTCAACGGCTAAAATGAGCACAAGATAGGTTGTTGTCCACCCTTGGTTCACGCATGGATGTATTATCAAGGCATGCACAATTAATAGTGTTTCAAGTTAGAGATAACGAGAAACCATTAAAGAACGCTTCGCCGAAATTTGAAGGTTGTCGCCCAATTGCCCAAGCAATCGCTCCAATCTCAATTGCCCAGGAAATCGCAGAATTGCCTAGGCAATCCGACTGGATTCAATTGAAGAGAAATTGAGCTACTCTAGCACTTAATTACCACGACGGTCCAATCAACTATCATGCCACAACTCGCGATAACCCAGCCTACTCCCTCTTATTCGATTACATCTTTCTTTTATTTAATTTCTCTTTTATTTACTCCTCAATTAGAACTCCTACAATCACCAACTTGTGTTTTTACTTTTAGTGTGAGAAGTTAGATTCCCGAAGTAGCACCAATCCCTATAGAGATGATATCTATACTATACTATAACTTACGACGTGTACACCTACACCAATTACTTAGCACTTAATACGCGCAACATGTACCAATCATTTAGGCATACCTTTTCTTGCCACGGGTAGAACTCTTATCGATGTTCATAAAAGGGAATTAACGATGCGAATGAATGACCAACACGTTACATTTAACGTGTTTCAAGCTTTGAAATGTGCAGATGAACCTGAGGAATACCAAACGGAGGAAATAATAGAGTATATCTATAAGCTGGACTTGGCACAAATATGCCAGCATGATTGAAGGCATTGCCGAACTATTTGGAGAACCTACTGAAACAACCTTGGAAGATGAAAACGTGAATTATTTTAAACAAAAAGAGCCACTTGAGTTGGCTGGAGGAGAGATTGTGGCGCCCAAACCATCCATTGAGGAGCCACCAACATTGGAGCTTAAAACATTGCTAGAGCACCTAAAGTACGTTTATTTAGGTAAATACTCAACTCTACTTGTAATCATTGCTGGTGATCTCACTAATGATTAGGAGGAAATATTATTGGGAATACTATCAATATATAAGCAAGCTTTGGGGTAGACCTTGGCAGACATCTGAGGTATCAACACAACTATTTGCATGCACAAGATCATACTTGAGGAATATCATGGTAAGACTGTTGAAGGACAAAGACGGCTGAACCCTAGTATGAAAAAGGTAGTAAAGAGAGAAATCATTAAATGGTTAGATGTTGGGTCATTTATCCCATTTCTGATAGCTCATGGGTTAACCCAGTATAGTGTGTGCCAAAGAAGGGTGGCATGACTGTAGTCCTAAATAGTAAAGATGAATTGATTCCCTCTAGGACTGTCACAGGATGAAGGGTGTGCATGGATTACCGGATACTGAACAGTGTCACAAGAAATGAGCACTTCCCACTGCCTTTCATCGACCAGATGCTAGATAGGTTAGCAGGTAAAACCTTTTATTGTTTTTTAGATGGCTATTCTGGATATAACAAGATTGCCATTGCTCCTAATGATCAAGAGAAAACCACATTTACCTGCCCTTACGGAATATTTGCCACTAGAAGGATGCCATTTGGGCTGTGTAAAGCACCGGTAACGTTTCAACGGTGCATGATGTCTATTTTTTCTAACATGATTGAGCATAACCTGGAAGTGTTTATGGATGATTTCTCAGTGTTTGGCAAAAAATTTTAAGAATGTCTTCTGAGTTTAAAGCATGTCCTAAAAAGATGTATAGAGACGAACCTAGTGTTGAACTGGGAAAAATGCCACTTCTTGGTAAATGAGGGCATTATTCTCGGTCACAAGGTTACCAAGAAAGGTTTGGAAGTTGATCAAGCAAAAGTTGAGGTAATTATGCAGTTGCCTCCACTGACCAGTGTGAAAGGTATAAGAAGTTTTTTAGGTCATGCTAGTTTTTATCGCTGATTCATTAAAGACTTTTCAAAAATTTCTAAGCCTTTGTGTTCATTCTTAGAGAATAGTAAAACTTTTTAGGAACTGAAAGAGAGACTAATTAACGCCCCTTATAGTTATGGCCCCATATTGGAATAAGCCATTTGAGCTCATGTGCGATGCCAGCAACTATGCCGTAGGAGCAGTCCTAGGGCAGCGGCATGGCAAGGTATTTCATGCCATCTATTATGCCAGTCGAACACTGAATGGAGCGCAACTTAACTACTCCACAATCGATAAAGAGTTTCTTGTTGTTATCTTTGCCTTTGAAAATTTTAGATCTTATCTTATTGGTAACAAAGTTGTGGTTTTTACAAATCAATCAACTCTAAAATATCTCTTGGCAAAAAAGGATGCCAAACCAAGACTGATACGATGGACACTCCTACTACAAGAATTTGATCTTGAAATTAGATATAAGAAGGGAAGTGAAAATGCAGTAACCGACCACCTATCACACCTAGAACATCATTTGGAAGTTGGTGAGTATGATGCCATAAGGGATGAATTTCCTAACGAGTCCCTGCTTGCAGTCAGTGCTATGCCATGGTACGCTAACATTGTCAACTACCTGGTATGTAATGTAATGCCATCAAACTTGGTATATAATACGCGGAAGCGTTTCCTGAGAGAAGCTCAGTATTACTATTGGGATAAACCCATACTATTTAAGCAATGCGCCGACTAGGTAATTCACCAGTGTGTGACAGAGGAGGAACATCATAGTATTTTGCAACTATGCCACGCAGCACCATACGGAGGTTATTTTGCTGGGATGAGACTGCTGCCAAGGTGTTGCAGTCTGGTTTCTTTTGGCCTACACTATACCAAGATGCTCACAATTTTGCCAAGGCGTGTGACAATGCCAATGAACATGGAACATTTCTGGCAAACACCAAATGCCACTTCAAAGCATAATGCATGTAGATTTATTTGATGTTTAGGGGATAGACTTCATGGACCCATTCACCATTCATTTGGTAAATTGTATATATTAGTGGCGGTTGACGATGTTTCTAAATGGATTTAGGTCGTAGCCTTGCCAACCAACGATGCCAAGGTTATTGCCAACTTTTGCACAAAATCATTTTTACTAAATTTGGTGCCTCGAGAGCTATTATACATGATGAGGGCACTCATTTTAAATGTCATTTAATATTTATGGCTTTGTGCATGTACGAAATTTAGTAACGGATTGCTACAACATACCACCCTCAAATGAATGGTCAAGCTGAGATATCAAATAGGTAGATCAAACATATTCTGGAAAAAAACCATAAATCCCACGAGGAAGTATTGGTCTCAACGGCTAGATGAAACTTTATGGGCATACATGACTGCCTTTAAAACTCCTCTAGGATATTCTCCTTTCCTACTCGTTTTTGGGAAGTCATGCCATTTGCCAGTAGAAATGGAACATAAGGCCTATTGGGCAATTCAGAAACTTGATATGGCATAGAGGAATGCTGGAGAGAAGAGGTTGTTAGACCTCAAGGAGTTGGAGGAATTCAGATTGCAAGCTTATGAGAATGCCAGACTCTACAAGGAAATGATGAAATGCTGGCATGACAAAAGAATTCTGCCAAGGCAGTTTATGGTAGGTCAACATGTTCTTCTGTTTAACTCACGCCTTAAAATTTTCCAGGGAAGCTTAAGTCAAGATGGTCAAGACAATTTGAAGTTGTCCAACCTTCATGGAGCAGTTGATATTCGAGATTTGAAGAGCGGGACAATTTTCAAAGTAAATGGTCAGAGACTTAAACATTATGTGGGAAGTACTCCAAAGGAGACCAATGAGGTTATCCTTTTGGCAGAAATTTAGCAATTTCCAAAATGGTTTGACTTATTTGTAAATATTAGGATTGGTGTTTTTCTTACAGTATTTTATGTTTTGTCTTGTTGATCTTCTATATTTTATTTATTCTTCCATCTTGAAAGGGTTCATTGAGTGAATGCATGATTTTCACTGCCAGCAAAATTTTAGATTGCCAGCAGCATCCTTATGCTAGCACAAACCCAAGGGAGATTCACACGGTTGATTAAAAAAGAATTTTTGGTTTGATAAAACCCTAGCCGCCCTAGGGTAAATCAAAATTCCCCTCCTTATCCTTTAACCTTCCCCGCTGTTGTGCGTAATAAATGCTCCAATATTGTGCAAGTGTACACGTTGCAAGTTATAGTATAAAATATCTCTTCTCCACAGAGATTGGTGCCACTTCAAGAATCTAATCTCTTGCACTGTAAAGTAAAAACACAAGTAGGCGATTATAGGAGTTTTAACTAACAACTAAACTAAAAGGAAACAAAGTAAAAGAAGGTGTAATTAAGTGAGAGAGTATGCCAGGTTATCGTGAGTTGATGAGTAATAGTTGAATGGATTGTCTTGGTAAAAGAGTGCAGCGACAACTCAATTGTCGTGGAAACTGGCACAGATAGGTTGCCTTAGCAACTAGTAAAACGGTTGCCTAGGCAACTTACTGGGCAATTGTTGGGCGACTGGGCAGCAAACTTCAAGGTTCGGTAGAGCGTTCTTCAATGGTTTCTTGTATACCTAAGTCGAAACTCTAGCTAATTGTGCATGCCTTGATAATACATCCCTGCGTGAATCAAGGGTGAACAACAACCAATCTTGCGCTCCTCTTAGCCGTTGAAATTCTAAACTTATTCCTAAGTCGAGTTAGTCTTCATCATCGATAGATTGAATAAAAACCATACTCATTCGTTTCTTGAATCTAACTTTCCTGATATTAGATAAATAGATAGATTTACGAGATCCTCTCCCAATTCACTCGCAAACAAGAATGAGTAAACCTTGAATTGAAACTGCAAACTCTATTACCTAAACAAAATCCATCCGTTTCTCACAACCACAAAACACAATAACCCTAGCCAAATAGATTTAGTTCATGGCTAGGTTCAAAAGAAACACAAAACAAAGTTTTCCTAGCATCGACTAAACGAACAAGAAAGAAAAAGATGAAGATGTCGAGCAGCTCCTTGTTGAATTCTTTCTTCTCTTCGAATCTCTCCTCTCAATCGCACACCCTAGGTTAACGTCTTGGGGTCCTTTAAATAGGAGATGGCTAGGTCAAAATCTTTCTTGGGGAGGAAGTCAAGTTGGAATCAAATGCTTTTAAAGAATATAATTATACATTATATTTAAATTCCTACTAGATCTTCTCCTATCTACTTGGGATTTAATCTTCCTTTGACCTCTCTATGTACGGCATATCCAGTCATCAGTTTCGGCTGCCGCATTATCTTATCCATTCTTGTTGATAATTGCCCTGGCAGCTAGCTCAGCATATCCTTCATGCACTGCCCTGGCAACTGTGTCGGCATCTCCTTCTTGTACTGCCCTGGCAACTAGTTCCAGCCTTGCTCCGGCAACTAATTTTGCACACACAAAAACAACTACCAGCAGCACCATTTTTTCTGCAAAATTAACCAAATCATAAAATCAAGTATGATCTTCAAGGAAACAATGCAAAACATGCATGAATGGCTAATAATGCAACTAATATGAGCCTAAGTATAGCAATAATATGAGTAGAAAGAGTGAATAAAATAGTACTTTTGGACACTTAAAACGCCCCCAAACTCAAACTATTGCTTGTCCTCAAGCAATGCAATTTAATAATTACCCGCCAAGACTTCAATTTTTTACAAACTTAGCTTCGAACTTGATATCAATCCTCAGAACTATGGCACAAGTATGATTGACTTTTCATTTTTTCGGAAAACTTAAGAGTTACTCGGAATCAAACTATAATGCTTGTGAGTGTGTGCGGAGTTGTGTGCAAGTTGATTTTTTGGATTCTATATGAACAAGAGGTTTTCAAATGACTTCCTTGGGTTCTTTTAACATGTTTTAACTAGAGCCGATTTTGGGCACCTCTAGTGATTTGTTTAGTTTTCTTAAAATTTTCTTTTATTCGACTAGAACCTGTTTCAGACACCTTTAGCGATCAATTTTTTGCACATACTAGAGCCAATTTCGAGCACCTCTAGCATTCATCCAATTTTTATTTTAATCCCCCAATTTTTTAACTATCAACCTAAGTTCACTAGTATTCCTTAAATCAATTAAGCCACAATAGTGTTTCATCAAATTTAGCATGATAGTAGGATTCTAAGTGTTTCTACGGTTATCCTAGAATAAAAAGTTCTATCAATTAAGTACCTTGGCAATGTCATCATCGGATATTCAACAAGTCTAAACAATTCTTGTTCCAACTAAAGGCATGGCAAGCAATTTATGTGTCCTAAATGCAATACTTAAGATGAGTGCAACTAAACATGACAACTAACTAGTAACAATCCCCCCAAACTCGAGTGAGGCGTTGTCCTCAATGCATTAAAAAAAAGAAAATAAAAATAAAAAAGTAAAATGCAAACGATGACTTACTCCGAGAGATCATCGTCGTGGATGATTAGTTTTCTTTTGTTTGGTGTCTTGATTCTTTTGCTTGAACACGGTGGTTGCTTCCTTATTGCTGATGGTGGAATCGATCCTCGTACGGGGGTGTCCTTATCGTCCTCATCACCCCCTTCCTCAATTTTATTGGCTTTTTGCTTGGGCTTGGAGGATTCGACTAGTGTGGTCTTTGTTGGTACAATGAAGGACTCGTTCGAATCTGAAAAATCGGACAATGATTTAGTATGAGTCGATTCGGGCATAGGTGCTTTACCTTTGTCTTTTGTAGTGGTTGCCGGGGCATCTTTAGTGCAGGTTTTAGCGGTATCTTCAGTGTTGGTTGCCTTGGCAGCTGCTGGGGCAGGTACTGTGTACGTTGCCGCAGCATCATCTGTTGCGGTTGCTATGGCAAGAATGTCGACAGGAAAGATAGGGAACGGCACTCGGCTGTCTGGGTAATTTTCCAGGATGACTTGGGTGATGGCATTGTTGTGGTCCTTCATGTACCGCATGAACATTAGTTGGAGGGTTTCAATTTGCTTAAGGTGGTTCGCCAACAGTTGTAAGAGTGCTTCAAGTAGTCCTGGGGTTGCTAGCCGAGTTACCTGGGCATCAGGAATTGCCGAGGCGGCAAGAGTTACCGCGGCAACTGTAGGCATTGGGGATTTTACCGGTGCTTCTCCCATGAGCTTTCAGATTTGTGCTTGATTCCGACCGAACTTTGGTAGTGCCTTTTCATTGGTTGACTCACTTGGGACATGCATCTCCTTGCAAAGATTGGAAATTAGGCAAGGGAAGAAAAGAGAACCCTTGTCTTTTGTGATACATACAAAAATCTCATCACAAATAATTTTGCCAATGTTAATGATACAATTATGCAAGATAGAATGTATGAGCAAAAGACGCGGTGTATCAACGGTAGTATTGTGTGTGGTGGGCATTAAAGAAGTTTTAGCAAACATATTCCATAATTTTGCCTCGGGTTTAAGCCAAAGGCAGTTTACCGTGCCCTTGTACTTACTGTCATTCCAATGAGTTCCCGTTAGAGTGAGGTCTTAAAGAACCTTGTCGAGTTTCTTGGGCGTGAATTGATCAAAAAAAGCTTGATGCTCGTCATTCTCAATGTATAGCCCGTAAAAGGCATTGATGCTCTCGGTGCTTATAAGGATAGCTTTGTCGCGGACAAACACATAAGGATTGCCCGGGTTAGGCGAGTGAGCATAGAATTCTCTTACCCGTGAGATGTTGCCCAGTTTTGGTTGATGGAAAAAGATTTGCCACTTTTGGTGTGCAATCATTTCGAAGATGAAGGGCTCAAGACTGAAATCATGATGAGAATCATAGTATTCGAAGTCTTGTTCTTCGCAAATATTTCGGCTTTCAAACTTGGAGTGGAATCGTTCTTTAACAGTCGGCGTAACAAATCTCTTGTAATTCGATTCTTGGGAGGAGCTTGGCCGAGTGAGAGTTTTGAGTTTCAAAGCCATCATGTTTTTGGTTTTGGATCGGTCTGAATAAGGGGAAGAAAGTACAGAAAGAAACTTTGAGAGTAGAAAGAAGAAGAAAAGACTTTGAATCTTGGAAGTTCAATTGTGATGAGAGGGAGAAAAAAAGAATGGATGGGTAATTAAGTTGGTAGGTGGGATGGATGTGAAAAAGTAAGAAATAAGGTGATTGGATGGCTTGGGTGGCACAAAATGATGGGGAAGGGGAAGGGTTTTGACCGGCTATGTAAGGATTATTTAAGGTAAATTTAAGCTTGATTATGGGCCTTATATTTAGCCCCTAAGTTCCTTTGTTTGAATAAACTTCCATCTTGGGTATAACTTCTCTTGATCTTGGACTCTTTTCCTAAAAACAAGATTTAAAAGAGCATTAAAAATAAAATAAAATCTTATCCTAAAAATAAGGAAAATAAAATAAAATAAACGAAAATAAAAATAAAAATAGTAGGAGACCATATTTATGCATCTCCTAAAGTGACCATTTCTTTGTTACGCTCTACATAGGCACCGTTATAGTGCTTCAATCTTTGTCTGTTAACTTTGAATTCATGTTCGTCAGTGGTGGACTTGATTATCACGACACCATGGGAGAATGGCTTGACTACTTCGAATGGTCCCGACCATCTTGATCTCAGTTTTCCCGGGAAAAGTTTTAGCTAAGAATTGAATAGGAGATCTAGTTGCCCTGGCATGAATTGTCGTGGCAATAGCTTCATATCATGCCATATCTTTATTTTCTCTGTGTAGATTCGTGCATTATCATAAGCTAGTGCACGAAATTCTTCTATCTTTTTGAGATCTAGTAAACACTTTTGTCTGGCACTCTCCCAATTCATATTCACGGTCTTGATTACCCAATATACTTTGTGTTCGATTTCCACCGGTAAGTGACAGGTCTTGCCATAGAAAAGGAGAAACGGGGACATTCCCAAGGGTGTTTTGAATGCGGTTTGGTAAGCCAAAAGTTCTTCGTCTAGCCTTGTAGACCAATTTTTTTGGGAAGGATTGACAACCTTCTCGAGGATATTCTTCAATTCCCGGTTAGAAATTTTTGCTTGCCCATTAGTTTGTGGATGATATGTCGTGGCAATTTTGTGTGAAAACGTTGCAACCTCTTTGTAATAAGTCTGTTGTCAAAGTGCTTGCCTTCATCACTGATAATTTCCCTTGGCATCCCAAACCGTGTAAATATACTTTTTTGTAGGAATCGTTGCTCGGTCTTGGAATCGTTGGCGGGAACTGCAACTGCCTCAACCCACTTGGACACATAGTCGACGGCAAGTAGAGTGTAGAGGTTGTCGAATGAAGATGAGAAAGGTACCATGAAATTGATCCCCCATACATCGAACAATTCCACCTCAAGGATGTTTTGGAGCGGAATCTCATGTCGTTTAGAGATATTGCACGTCCTCTAGCAACAATCGCATTGCTTGTAAAACTCTTGGGCATCTTTGTAAAGTGTGGGCCAATACAAACCGGATTGCAAGACTTTGGCCGCAGTACGTGTTCCTCCAAAATGTCCTCCATAGGGTAAAGAATGGCATTGTTGGAGTACATTATGCTTCTCCTCTTCAGGGACACATCGGCGTATAACCTGATCTGCATATTGTTTAAACAAAAGAGGCTCGTCCCAAAAATAATGCTTAGCATCATGGCGGAACCACTTCTTTCCTTGGTGAGTAAGGCCATAAGGTAAAATACCACAAACAATGAAGTTAACTAAATTAGCATAGAAGGGTATTACCGAGGCAACTAGACTTGCTGAAGCGTGCGCTTCTAGAGTTGCTGAGGCATCAGAGGTTGCCGAGGCATGTGTTGTCGTGGTAACTGCTTCAGTGGTTGCTGAGGCGTGCACTTCTGGAGTTGCTGAGGCATCAGGAGTTGCCGAGGCAACTAACAGTTGCTCATCCGGGAATGCATTGCATATCTCTAAATCCGTGTCCTCCTCCCTATTGCATTCTAAGCGTGACAAGTTACCGGTAATTTGATTCTCTATTTTTTTCTTGTCCTTAATTTAATGTCAAACTCTTGTAAAAGCAATATCCAATTAATCAAACGAGGTTTGGCATCTTTTTTAGCAAATAGATACTTAATTATTGAATGGTCTGTATGGACAATTACCTTTGTACCACTCAAATAGGACCGAAACTTGTCAAATGAAAAAACTACAGTTAGTAACTCTTTCTCCGTTGTTTTCACTTGAGTGCTATTAAGAGTTTTACTAGCATAGTATACCACATGAAAAATTTTACCTGTGCATTGGCCTAGGACTGCTCCTACCGCAAAATCACCCACATCACACATGAGCTCAAAAGGTAGCGTCTAATCGGGTGCAACGATAATGGGTGCCGAAGTAAGCTTTTTCTTAAGGGTTTCGAATGCTTGTGAGCAAGGTTCATCAAAGTCGAAAGCTTTTTCCTGTTCAAGCAAATTGCACAAGGGTTTAGTGATTTTGGAAAAATTATGAATGAACCTCCAGTAAAAACCTGCATGTCCAAGAAAGCTTCGGATTCCTTTGACCGAACTTGGTGGGGGTAATCTCTCGATCACGTCCACCTTGGCTTTGTCTACTTCGATTCCCTTGGATGAAATCTTGTGGCCGAGCACGATTCCTTCATCTACCATAAAATGGCACTTCTCCCGATTAAGGACTAGATTAGATTCTTTACATCTTGCCAACACCTTCTCCAAATTGCCTAGGCAACTGTCGAAGTCATTACCAAATACGAAAAAATTGTCCATGAAGATTTTAAGGAAGTCTTCGACCATGTCTGAAAAGAGTGCCATCATGCATCTTTGGAAGGTTGTCGGGGCATTACACAATCTGAACGGCATCCTTCATAAAGCATAAGTGTCGTATGGGCATGTAAAGGTTGTCTTTTCTTGATCTTCTGGTGCTATGGCAATTTGATTATAACCTGAATAACCGTCAAGAAAATAATAAAAGGCTTTACCTACAAGACGGTCAAGCATTTGATCAATAAAGGGTAAGGGGAAGTAATCTTTCCTAGTGGCCTTGTTTAACTTTCGGTAATCCATGCAAACCCTCTAACCGTTCACAGTCCTGGTTGGGATGAGTTCTTTATTTTCATTACTTACCACCGTTATAACTTCATTTTTCGGAACACATTGCACCGGACTTACCCATGTACTATCAGAGATGGGGTATATGATGTCGGCGTCAAGCCACTTGATGATTTCTTTCATTACACCTCTTTCATGGCATGATTCAGTCTCCTCTAGGCCTCAATTGAAGGTTTGTGATCATCTTCCTACAATATCTTATGCATGCACACTGTCGGACTAATTCCCTTCAAGTCGGCAATTGTTCACCCTATCACCTTCTTGTGTAGCGTCAACATGTTGATCAGCTTCTTTTCCTGTTCAGGCTGTAACTTAGAGGAAATAATTACAGGCAGTGTATTATCGGTTTCCAAGTAAGCATATTTTTGTTGCCCTAGTAATTGTTTCAACTCAAGAATTGGCGGTTGTTCAGTGAAGGGCTTTTCGAGTTTACCTTCATACCTGAGTAATCCAGTGGTTCGAAGTATGTACCTAGTTGATTGAATAACCAATTTGCCTCTTCTTGTTGTTCCTCATCGATCGATTCTTCATACTCCTCTAGTTCCTTTAGATCGGCAATGTAGTTTCTAGGGCAACTAATTTCCTCGTCGAAGTCAAATTCTGTCGTGGCATGAAGAAGTTGGCATTCTTCTGGATCATTGGCATGCTTTAGTGTTCGGAACACAGTCAGTTTAATTTTCTGGTCATTCACCCTCATTGTGAGTTCTCCCTTTTCAACATCGATCAAGGTTCTCTATGTTGCTAGAGAGGGTCTCCCAAGAATGATAGGTGCATGCTCATCTGCTTCACAATCCAAAACAATAAAGTCAGCGGGAAAAATAAATTTATCAACTTTTACCAGTATGTCTTCGATTTTTCCCTCTGGATGCACATAGGATCTGTCGGCTAGCTATAGCATAATTGTTGTAGGTCTTGCCTTCCCGATTCCTAGTTTTTGGAAAGCAATTTAGGCATCAAGTTTATGCTTGCTCCAAGGTCACATAATGCTTTCTCGACATAGTGGTTTTTGATGGAACATGGTATTGTGAAACTTCTGGGGTCTTTCAACTTGGGTGGCATGCGATTGTGCAACATGGCCATGCATCCCTCTGTTGCGGCAACTGTTTCAAATTCTCATAGCCTTGTTTTTTTGTACACAATGTCTTTAAGAAACTTGGCATAGTTCGACATTTGTTCAATTGCCTTAACCAACGGCAAGTTGATGTGGACTTGCTTTAGGATATCAAGAAACTTCTTGAATTGGTATTCTTGCTTTTATCATTTCAACCTCTGTGGGAATGGTGGTGGAAGTCGTATGTCTTCAATCTTCTCATTGGTTTGGAACCTGATTGACAGTATTAACGGGGCAACTAAAGTTGTCGAGGCATCGTCAACTGGGGTTTTCGTGGCATTCTTATCGTTGGTTGCCGCTGCATGCTTATCGTTGGTTGCTGTGGCATGCTTATCTGGTGTTGCCATGGCATTCCATGATTCATCATCTTAGGCTTGGCTGTTGAGTTCATCTTGTTCTTTTTGTGGAATTTTGTTTGATGAGCGAGCTTGAGCCTCTTTAAGTTGTCGGCCACTTCTAGTGGTGATCTCCTTACATTGCTCCTGGCCAGTTCCTCTTGCGATTTCAGTATCAATGTGTAAACCTCCTTGCGGTCTAGTATTCAGGTTTTGAGCAAATTGTTCGACTTGAGTTTCTAATGATTTGATTGCCGCCTCTTGGTTTTGCAATCTCATCTCGGTCCTGTTAATAAAAGCATCAGTTCTTTTCATGAAATTATTATTCTCAGCCATATAAGATTCAATTTTTAACATGAAAGCATTGAGAGAATTTTCCAAAGAACTAGATGTTGTTGTTGCGACAACTGTTGTCATGGCATATTTTGCTGGAATCCTGATGCTTGTGTATTCTGATTGTTCTGATTCAGAGAGTTGTTGGGATTACTCCATGAAAAAATCGGGTGCTTCTTCCAAGTTGTATTGTATGTGCTGGACAACATATTGTTGCTTCAATTGTAATTCCCCACGTAGAAGCTGGATTCTAGGTTCTGCGTACATTCAGAAGAATCATGGTTACTACCACATATTTCACAAAAGGAATCTACTACCTTGACCTCATGTGTGCTGTTTTGTTTCTACATGTTCTGGACCATCTTGGTTAAAGTGGCCAGTTGTGTCGAAATTGAGTCTGATGATCCTAGTTCATGTATTGTGGCTAGGCGTCTAACTCACCCTCTTCTCGCAGTTGGGAACTGATAATCATTCTTAGCAAGCCTGTTCAGAATTTGCATTACTTCTTTTGGTGACTTGTCTAAGAGTATGTCGTTTGTCGAGGGATCTAGCATCATCCTTGTTGGTGTATTCACATCATTGTAAAACATCGTCACTTGTGTCCATACTGGGAATCTGTGTAGGGGGCATTTGTGTAGAAGTTCTCTATAGCGCTCCCAAGCCTAGTACATGGATTCATCATCTGCCTGCCAAAAAGAAGTAATTTCGTTACGAACCTTATCAGTCAAATTTGATGGATTAAATCGAGCAAGGAAATCACAACATAGATCGGTCCAAGATCCTATTGATCCGGCCGAAATACTATTCAACCATGCTTTCGCCCTATCCCTTAGTGAATAGGGGAATAATCTTAGTCGTAAAACATCTGGGGTGACTCCTTGTATTTTGAATGAATTGCAAATCTCGAGGAAAGATTTAAGATGTTGTCGTGCATCTTCAGTTTCTAAGCCGCCAAATCGACCTATTGTGTTGATCATATTGAACATCACCGGTTTCAACTCAAAGTGGTCGGCTTCAATTTCATGTCTGACAACTCATGGATTAAGTCCTTCAAGATCTTCCTCTAGATAGTCTCGAACAGTTCTGTTTCGTGCAAGAATCACTCCACCTCCTGCTGGAACGTCCTGAATGTCGTTGGCATTCATATTGCCATCTTGATTAGCCATTGCTACTCTTAACCATCGCCTGAGTCTTTGCAAGGTTCGTTCGATTTCTGGATCAAATGGATATTCTGATGTAGCTGATCTCGCCCTGGTCATATACCAATGCAAAACCAAAGTTTGTTAACACTTCAAATCTTAAACAATAAAAATAAAAAGTGCAAGAAAATAAAAACAAAGTCGCTATTGCCAATCCCCAGTAATGGCGCCAAAAACTTGTTACGCGTAATAAGTTCTCTGCAATTGTGCAAGTGTACACGTCGCAAGTTATAGTATAAAAGATATCGTCTACACGGGGATTGGTGCCACTTCAATAATCTAATCTCTTGCATTGTAAAGTAAAAACACAAGTAGGTGATTGTAGGAGTTTTAACTAACAACTAAACTAAAAGGCAATAAAGTAAAAGAATATGTAATTAAATGAGAGAGTAGGCCAGGTTATCGTGAGTTGAAGAGTGATAGTCGAATGGATCGTCTTGGTAAAAGAGTGCAGCGGCAACTCAGTTGCCGTGGCAACTGGCACAGATAGGTTTCCTCGGCAACTAGCAGAACGGTTGCCTGGGCAACTGACTGGGAAATTGTTGGGTGACTAGGCAGCAAACTTCAAGATTCGGTAGAGCGTTCTTCAATGGTTTCTTCTTATCCCTAACTCGAAACTCTAGCTAATTGTGCATACCTTGATAATACATCCCTGCGTGAATCAAGGGTGAACAACAACTAATCTTGCGCTCCTCTTATCCGTTGAAATCCTAAACTTATTCCTAAGCCGGATTAGTCTTCATCATCGATAGATTGAATAAAAACCATACCCATTCGCTTCTTGAATCTAAATCTCCCGATATTAGATAAATAGATAGACTTACGAGATCCTCTCCCAATTCACTCGCAAACAAGAATAAAAACCAAGAATGAGTAAACCTTGAATTGAAAGTGCAAACTCTATTACCTAAACAAAATCCAACCGTTTCTCACAACCACAAAACACAATAACCCTAGCCAAATAGATTTAGTTCATGGCTAGGTTCAAAAGAAACACAAAACAAAGTTTTCCTAGCATAGACTAATCAAACAAGAAAGAAAAAGATGAAGATGTCGAGCAGCTCCTTGTTGAATTTTTTCTTCTCTTCGAATCTCTCCTCTCAATAGCGCACCCTAGGTTGACGGCTTGGGGTCCTTTAAATAGGAGATGGCTAGGTCAAAGTCTTTCTTGGGGAGGAAGTCAAGTTAGAATTAAATACTTTTAAAGAATATAATTCTTTATTATATTTAAATTCCTTATAGATCTTCTCTTATCTACTTGGGATTTAATCATTCTTTGACCTCTCCATGTTGGGCATATCCAGTCATCAATTTCGGCTGCCACATCATCTTATCCATTCTTGTCGACAATTGCCCTGGCAACTAGCTCGGCATATCCTTTATGCACTGCCCTGGCAACTGTGTCAGCATCTCCTTCTTGTACTGCCCTGGCAACTGGTTCCAGCCTTGCTTCGACAACTAATTCTACACACACGAAAACAACTACCGACAGCACCATTTTTCCACAAAATTAACCAAAACATAAAATCAAGTACGACCTTCAAGGAAACAATGCAAAACATGCATGAATGGCTAATAATGCAACTAATATGAGCCTAAGTCTAGCAATAATATGAGTAGAAAGGGTGAATAAAATAGTACTTTTGGACACTTAACATCCATCGATTTGAATTTCGTCATCATTATCTTTTCACACATCCCATCCAATTTAAAATCTTTCATCATTATCCATTATTAAATCGGTTAGACCCATTAAAACACTCAACCTTTTTCTCTTTCTTTCCCACTCAAACGCTCTAGCTGATTTCCTTTCCTCCTTTACTCAACACTTTCTCCCTTTTGCTCAAAAGAACCAAAAACCCTAAAAATCGTCCTCACTCATAATTTTTTCACCTTCTTTCTTTCAAGAATCAATGGCGTCTTCATCCCTTCCATTCAAAGGATTCTTTACCGCTGAGATCGATAAGAGGCATGATGAAAATTTTACTTCAAGAAACTTCTGCTACGAGAAGAGATTCGAGTTGAAGGATGAGCCAAATTTTGGCTATACCACAGATTTTGCCGAGATTGTAAAGAAGCATGTTTGGGAAAAATTTTGGGAAAAATTTTGCCAACAAACCAATGACATCAATAGCACGATTGTCCAAGAATTTTATGCCCACTTCACCACCAAAGATTCGCCTTTTCTTATGATTCATGGTAAGTGTGATCAATTTGATGCCAAATATATTAATAACTTGTTTTCTTTGGATGGCAAGCATGAACAACACTTAGTGTTTGCCGACTCGCTCGATGATTCAAAGAGCAGACTGATTTTGAAGGACCTATGCCAAACTGGTATAAAATGGAACATCTCCACCAAGGGGAATCGGATGGTGAAGCGCTTGGCTTTGAAGGTACAACTGCGAAGATGGAACCACTTCCTCAATGCCAACTTGATGCCCACTACACACAATGAAACCATCTATAAGGAAAGAATGACGCTGCTTCACTCCATTATGACCGGAAAAAAATTGACGTTGGCAGAACCATAGTGGACGAGACACATAAGTGCGTAGGTAAACCAATGGATAGTTTAATTTTCCCATTACTGGTCTCAAATGTTTATGGGCAGCATGATGTCCCAACCCTAGATACCGATAACATCCAGCACAACAAGGGATCCACCATCTTTGATGTTTCGTGGAGACAATTAACAATTGTTGAAACCAAAGACATGGGAAAGCAATCGATCGTAAAACCAAAGGCCAAACCATCCAAGGTTGTTGCCGTAACTTCTATGCCTGCAACGGTTTTGGTAAGCTTGTCCCCGATAAGCAAAAAACTTGAGTTGATCATTGCCAAAATTGAGGATGCAGAGAAGAAAAATGCTTTGTTGTGGCAATATATTCAGAACATATACAAGTTGTTGAAATAGGCCCTTGATAAAGTAGCTACGCTCCTGGTGCCCACTTTTCCTAAGTTCCCTGCTAATCTCCTTGGCAAGGGGACAATGCCAACAAGCCCCTATTCTTCTCGAGCAAAAAATCCACAATCAAAGGATACGGTCCCGATTTCCCCTACTCCAATCTCTCCAGTTCCAACATCGTCGTTACATGTTGAAACTGCCAGTTCTGATTCCTCCATAAAATCTGAAATGAAGGAAATCAAGTTGTCGCCACACCTGTCACGCCAAAATCTGCTTCTGAAATGTCAAGCATCGACAAGTCGATCAAAGAATTCCTATGGACTTTAAAATCCGCTACAGCGAAACCAAAGAAGAGCCTCAAGCACAAGAAGCATATGGCCCCCAATAGGGGCAGTTATGTCAAGAGAAAGACACGCGTTTCTAGGCTAGAACCTTCAACCAAAGGGGATTCTTCTTCCCTTTAAACTCTTTTACTGCAGTTCATTTTGTTTTTCATAATCATGCATTAGTTGTTTTTGTATATATATGTTGTTTTTCATGCATCGAGGACTATGCACCTTTTTAGGTTTGGGGGTGTGTAGTGTTTTACATTTCTGTCATGCATTCGTAACCATGCATTATTCATGTTTAATTTGCAATTTGTTTGCCATGCATACCAAACCCTTAAAAAAATATTTTTGTATCCCAGCTGATTTGTGAACAAATTGCCAGTATGTTGTTAGTATGCCTGAACTTGTAACTAGTTAACTTGTCCGATGATGAGCTTGTCCTATGAAATTGTATGCCAGCAGAACTTCAATACTTAGGTTGATTTGACAATAAACTCTAGTCTTTGGAACTTAAGTCTCCCTTTACACGTGGCATGTATCTAGTTTGCTTAAATGAACTTAGGACTTCTTGAAGTTGAACTCAGTGTAAAAAAATTAGTGTCGGGTTATAAAAAAGGAAAAAAAGAAGAAAATAATGCAGCAATGTTCTACCAATGGCTGAAAAAAATTTAGGCACTCCTCTGCCTTAGGGATAATAGGTTACTTGGGGCTTTGTGGTATGCTCCCTCTTAGTACTCAAGTCAAAAACCCTAGGGTATGAGTGTAAATGGGTTAGCCTAGTGATGTGGTTTGGACTAACGCGGGCATTCGTGGTATGCTCCCTCTTATGACTCACGCCAAACAGTGCATGACACGACCCCACTTTTATACCAGCATTTGAATACCCTTGGCAGTAATATATATATAAAATAAAAATCTGAGTTTGGGCAGTAAGGAACCTTAAGGGAATTAATGCAAACTTGGTGCATGTTGCTTGCACCTATGCATACTTTAGGACCTTAGACTAGGCCTTTATTCGTTGCACTTGAATTGTGGAAATGTAGGCATTGATGTACTGGATTCTAAGGACAGACCTAGAGTCAATTACAGCTTGCTGGCATGTGTTGGGAAGACATTCATTTATGTTGAGGTACTTTTTTGTTTTTACTATTTTCTTGCATTACTTGAGGACAAGCAATGAGCTAGGTTTGGGGGAGTGATAACTTCTCAAAAGTACTACATTTTTCGTCTATTTTACAATGCTTGCTGCTAGTTTTTTAGTACACATGTTTGCATTTAGTATTAGTTTCATGCATTTTGCATAAAAAGGAGTTTAACATGTGACTTTTTACGGTTTGAGGGTTTTTTATTATTTATGGTGCAGGTTTTATGCTAGATGGCGTGGCAAAGGAATAAGGGAAAGCAAAAGTCACAATGCCATAGAAGATTGTTGAGGCGCGGCTAGCAGTACAATGCAGATGGACCAGCAGTTGTATGCCAAGCCTCTTGATAATAATGGACAGTCCAGAAAAATAGGAAAGGATCGGGTTTCGAAAAACATGCGAATAGACCTAATCTGAAAAATCAAGAGCGGCTAGTCGACATGGATTTTCTGCCATGACCTTCGGCATCACATCGGTGACTGATGACGTTAGCCCTATACCATTACATGTCAGCCTTACTCGGTGATAAGCTGATAAGGAGATCAAGCACTTATCAAGGAGCCTTAGGCGAAATTTAAAATTTAAATTTCTCCTAGGGTTTTCTCCTCACTCATCTATATAAAGAGATCATTTCCGAACATGAAGGGCGTTGCGCACTTGAAACGAGCTAGCTTAAAATCATCTACAATCACTTCCACCACCAACTGGAGTAGCCACACCGAGGAGGGCTGGAGCAAGAAAGGTTGCGTCAACTGACCCATGTTCTTTCCTTTTTCCTTTGGTTTATTTTAATTTTGAAGATAATGTTTGCAAACGATGAAGTTTATTTTGTGGTTAACCCCCTCATCATGAACTAATTTAATAGTTGGTGAGGGGTGGATGGATGAAACATTGTTTTTTGCTTGCTTTTATTAATTAAAAATGCTTCGGCATAAAGTTTTATTCATTTGGCAATGTCTTTACTTTTTCCAAAACTTCTATGCCAAGCGACAACTGGCATAGCTTGCTTATTGCAACTGAATATCATAACTGACTTGGGAGGCAACGATTACTTGCCAAATTCTAAGGTGAGAAGCTTCGACAGAAGATATTCAAATAGATGAACTTACTTCGGGAGTGAGTCTACCCTTTAGAGAGTAAAGATTGGACTTAAACCAAATTATTTAATGGGAAACATACACTATAGACATATAGGGGTTTTACATGATTAGTTTAAGGCATTGCTATCGACGAAGGCAATGACCATCTTTTGAATCTGCTCAGTAAAACATTGCCAAAGCATGACATTATTAAAGGCTAGCATGTTATAAACAACGTAAAAACCATGCATTCTTTGCCAACGCTCGTCATCCATTTTTTTCAAGCTCTCCTTACCAACGTTGTTTTCTTTTATTTTCTTTTCTTTTAAATTCACTTTCCAAAACAATCATTTTCACCCCAAAAGCAAGTAACAATTGACAATTAAATTCCAAGACAATCCATGTGGGATCGATACTCAGCTTAATTGATGTATTACTTATTGACCGTGTATACTTGCACGCAAAAGACCTTACTTGTCCTTGTTTTCTTAACTTTTCCAACGCATATTTTTACCCTTTTGCCAAGCACATTTCAGTCACAACATTCCTTCATTAGTGACTTTAAGCTTGTCCCATAATTCCTTGGCACTCTCACAAAAAGACACATTTGTATATATATTCGGGCCTAAAGCACAAAAAAGAAAGTGCAAAGCCTTGCAATTTAGCTTCATCTTCTTGCGATCATTCGCACTCTATTCTGCCTTGCTTCGTTGTGGCACAAACGGTCCATCGGTGACTACATCCTAAAGATGATAGTCATTTGCTCTTATAAAGAACATCATCATATTCTTCCAATAGGCATAATGTTGACCGTTAAAGAATTGTGGCTTGTCAATGAATTGCACCATGGAAACCGGTTGATTTTTGGTTGATCGAGCTTGCCGAGATCACCTCAATAGGATGTTAATCCTCTCAATTAAGCCTCACTCTGATACCAATTATAGAGCTTGATATCCTTTAACTGTTTTGCTTGCCAAGTGGTAGAGATGTGGACTTTTGGGTGTTAGTGGTGGAAGTAAAAGATAGACAAAATTGACACAAGATTTAGAGTGGTTCGACTTTCTAACCAAAGACTACATCCACTACCTTAGCTCCTCACCAAGGATTTCACTAATTCACTAAGAATTCTTCCCCTTTTCTAGGCTTAGGAGGCAACGTTTTACAACCTAGACTCACAACCTAAGTCTAGCATCCAAAGCTCACAAACCGAGCTTTGGGAACGCTCTCTAACACGAAAAAACTTGGCAAATAGAAATCCATCTCTAAAGGTTGATGTTTGCACACTAAAGCACTTACCCAAATCCTAGAAAACTTGAGCATGCATTGACAATTTGAGCTTACAAGTGTTTGTTTATACAATGAGTGAAAATTTAAGCACTAAGACAATTTTTGCATCATAATGTTGTTGACTTGAGGATCATTAGTTGCTTCAGATGCTTCTTGAGGTCTTTTATACTCCCAATTGAGTTTCTAGCCATTGGGATTGAATTGGAGCCGTTGCGGCCTTTATTTCCCACAATAACTGCAGTTCTAGAGATGTCTGTATCGGTATGCGGGTAGCCGTATCGGTATGGGTTCTTCAAAAATTAGTTGTTGGGCTCTTTATAGCATGTGCATATCGATACACCTGGGAGCGTATCAGTACGGCCTACAATTCAAATAGCTATTGGGAAATAGCCGTTAGGGGTAGTTGAAATAAGGATCGGCACGCTACAAAGCGTATCAGTACGAACCCTCTCTGTATCGGTACGGCTAAGCCTATACCGATACAAGTTTTGGCTACTGAAAAAATACTATAGCTAAAACCCTAAAGTGTATCGATATAGGGTATAGCATATCGGTACGGTTAAGCTAAAAACTTGGTTTTGGCTACTTTAAAAATGTTTTAAATATTTCCAAAGCCTTATAAAACCCATCAAACATATTTTCAAGTTGTTTGGACTTAAAATCATTTTTGAAATCTTTTTAATTTAGTCCAAAACAATTTTCAATTATTATATCAAAATAAATATCCTAACAACTACTACTATTAATATACATTAATAGTTCACTTTATTGAATTTTGCATAAAATATTTTGGTGTGAGCCTGATAAAGAGCCACATATGATCAAATGTTGGAACAAGGCAGTTGGGGTCTCATACACTGAGGCATTACATCATTGACGTTGTAATACCAACACAAGGCCTTAATGTATATCAGAAGAGACATGACAATCCTACATAGATCATTGGAATTCTCTAGAGTTTAAAAAAGAAGTGGGCAAACCAAGAAAAATTGTTCGTTGTGGTGATATGGAGGCAAAACTATTAGGCTCTCATACGGGAGGTTCCATTTCTACAATAGAGTGGAATGAACGACTGGTATGTTTCTCGTAATATATACACTTTATATGATTAATACACTATCAATATATTTAATTCACTTATGTAACTGAATTTGTTTTAGGAACATTGTACTTATGAGACAGTAGGTGCATTTCCTCTTTACAGGTTTACTCATACGAGTAAGGACAACAAAGATGATGGTTAGTTCAGTGACAATCATCGAAAATTCACTGTATGTTATTCTCAAAATTCTAATCAAAAGCTTTCCATTAACTAATGTAACTTATTTTTATTTAATATAATAAATTATACTTTTTTGTAGAACAAGTATTTGCAAACACTAACAGCAACTCGGGAGGCTGCAAGTGTGGATGAGTCATCTTCAGCATTAGCTGATCCAGATAAGATATTTTTGGAGCTTGCTGGTAGAGTAAGCTCAAAGGGTCGGGTGTTTGGTGTTGGGTATGCAACTCCCATATACTATAACACGTCTCAGACTTCTGGTTCTTTAGAAAGGCTCATACTGCAAAATCTAAAGCAATAAGAAGAGATCGATACATTAAAGGAGCAATTAAGGCAAGTCACATAATGCCAAGATATGTTAATGGCTTTAGTAATGTCGCAACAACAACAACCACCACAACAGCAACCATAACAACAAGGATACTCTCAGATGCTTTCGAGCAAACTAATAATGGACAACTAGGTCTTAAAACGCTATTCAATTAAATATTATATATCATTATAATTATTATCAATTACAAATTTGTTTTCAACTAATTATTTGTTTTTAGGTTTCTACCTTCCGATGCATCATCCTCCACTTTATCCAGGGTTCAGTGGCATACAACCTCCTATGTGTCCAACCTTCACAGGCTCAGCTAGCACATCGATGCCTTTGCACCCACAAGCGACATATCCACCGAGAGGTAGCACACCTTTAGCACCTTTTGTCCAGCCACCCAACAAGCAAGAAGAAGCTTATAATTCGATTCCTCCATCACCAAAACAATGCAATAGGGAAATGCGTCTTGAATTTCAGATGATATTTATTTTTAGGTTCCCAATTTTACTTCAAGTTTTTTAATATTATCTGATGTTTTGTTGAACTGTAATGCTTCTATACTTTTATTTGCTTATAAATGAAAAAACAACAAGGTTAGTGTGTTTTCCTCCCTTAGAATTTAGAGGGAGGTTTTAGAGACAACTACTTTGTTTATTACAAAAAAAAAACTAAAATTAATACCATCATTTAAACATATAATATACAAAAATAATAATTTAGATAATACTTCTTAAAATTACAATTTATTACAATCGATTTTACTAAAATTTTAAAAAAAATAAACAAAGGGATTATTCTTCTATTTTTTATTTGAATTTTTAAAAAATATTTTAAAAAAAAAAGTATTTTAAATATGTGGGCCCGTCAAAAGTTTTAGAGTTTTTCTTACTCGCTCATTTCCTTCAATTTTCCTCCATTGAAACATAAAATTTTAAACCTACACGCTTTTTACCCAAATTTTTTCTTGTTTAAACCTTTCTAAGCTCATTTCTTTCTTCTCATTTCATCTCTTCTTGTTAACTCACTTTTTTTCATCAAAAGTTCTTCTCTTAATTTCATCTTCTCTTTTATTATCATTTATCAATATTGATGTAAGTTTTAGTTTCCATTCAATGTATTTTTTAAAAAAAAATCACTTTGTTTATTATACTATTTTTAATTAATCACTAACATCTTTCATTATATTTTGTAGGTTGCTTGAGAATTTTTAAATGATAACAATTCTTTAGTATGCAAACTTTGTATTTTACTCTTTATTATTAAATATTGTATTTTTTATGTATAATGTACAACCATATATTCATGTTTATTAGAAATATTGAATTGTGAAATATATGTAGTAAATTCATATTTAATCTTAGCTAATATGTGAATTTAATTTTTATCATATGTTATTATTTTTTTATTAAGGTATTACCAAAATACAATATGAACTTGTTAGTAGTATTTTTATTATTTGATTTTTCAAATTAATGTAATTATTTGAATTATATTAATTATTAATTTTTGGTATATTAATTAAATAAATAAAAATTTAGATTCATTATATTTTGAAGAGAATGAAAAAAAATCGGTAGAATCCCGATAAATTTTCCCTCCTTTTTTTAAAAAAAATAAAATTTTAATTTTCGACAGAATAGATGTAATCCCTCGAAAATTAAAAAATTCAAATTTCTTCTTATATTTTTTAATATCTTGACAAAAAAGATATGTTTGTCGGAAACATAAAGTATAGTATTTTATATATATAATTTCAGACGAATTTTAAATGTTTTGTCGGTAATATACTGACGGATTTCCGTCAATAAACTTTTGACAAACTATTTTATCTCCTCAAAAATGTTAGTTTCGACCAACATTTTGCTAACCCCTCTCTTCCTTCAAAAAATTCATTAATAAAATTAAATTTTATCATAAATTAAATTACGTCGGTAATCACACTTTTTTATAGTGCTACAACCTAAACTCATAAATTTTACACTTTAAACTCCTAAAACCCTAAAATAAAAATTTTGTGTAAATTAAATTTTACCAAAATTTATGCATCAAAGTATTTTTATATATTTAAATATAATTACATTCGATTTAAAAATAGAGAATTATACCTAAACATTGTAACTAGTATAAAAATACTTAATTTATATCGATATGCTTTTGGTGCTGACAATCTCTTTTGTTGGTCCCCTCCCCATTTGCCTTTTTGCCTTTTGTCTTCGTCCGCTCACTTCTCACGGGCGCCAATCTTCCCCCTCTCTCTCTCAATCCCTTCACCTTTTTATTTATTTATTTATTTATTTATTCATCTTTTCTATGATTAAATAAAAATATTTATATTTTTAAAATAAATATTAATATTTGAACTCAAGTAAAATAAAATAATAAAATGTGTTTAATTATTCAATTAATTAGTAAATTTTTATTTATTTATTTATCATTATAAACCCAAAAAGAAAAATCTCGTCGTTGATGCTTGTTGCTACAATTATAACATAATCATTCTCCTTTTTAACAACAATCTTCAGTCAAACTGGGTTGGCTATAAAGGCAACTTACTTTTCATTCTATAATTCCCCTTTTTCCATATCAATTTGATTCTCTCATTTTCAAACTTTTCCCATCGAAATTTAAATTATTATCTAAACTCTAAAATATCAGTATTGTTGTACCAATCAAAATTTTGTTTAATTTCTCATCAATCTAAAAATTAAATATCAGCTTAAATTATTATTTAAACTTTAAAATTCCAATATCATGTGCATATTGCATGGACAATTTAAATTTAACTTGTTTAAAAAAACTAGTGTTATTAAAGTATAAAAGAATTATTTCTTTTACTAATGGATTTGGTCTAAATAGTAAGTAACTTGATAGAGTTTAAGCATGTCTTGAGATCAAGTTCGAGTGCGACGCAGGTCGGTTCGAATTAATAAGGACAAAGCTTTGGAGAATTGAGAGGGCAACCAAAAGAGAGTTCTTTCTTCTTCTTTAACACACTTGATCTAGAATGAGTTCAAAATTTGATTTACATATTTTAAATATACTTCGTGCCAAATCAAAGTTAAGATTTAATATTCAAATTAGAGTTAAACCGTAATAAAAAACCAATGGACTAAAATTGATAATTTAAATATTTTAAAATTGGAAAAAAAAATTGTTGTTTAACCATTGGTATTCGACTCATTAGCCAATTAATTCGGTTCGAATTTTCGCAGAGGATTAATATGAGTGTGACCTTCAAAACTTAGCTTTCTCCCTTCATAATGCCAGAATTTGAATCTCTGATCTTACTTAAAAGATTTAACATTTTGTCTCGCTAAATAAACCGGTTGTTGGTAATTAATTTAACATTTATATGATATAGGGAACTAAAATTTACACAGACTAGTATATGAAAATATTTTCCATACTATAAACATTCTTTTCTTTTTCTCATTGTTCAACATCATCATCATTATTTCCCTCTCTTTCAAATTAATAATAATACAAGTTTTTTCAACTTCAACTCAAGGTTAACTTCATCATGCCTCCTTTTTCAACATAAGTAATTCCCTCCTTTAGTTCCCCATCTCCCAATCTTACCCTTTACATGCTCTCATTTATATGTAATATTCAAGTGTTATTTCTATATATCATGAATCAAAAAGGTGGTCCATGTGACTCTATGGCTGACGGCTGACTTAGGAAGACAAGCCGTGTAGGATAAGGTGGGAGAAAGGGATGGCCATTGGAGGAAGAAAATATTCTCTCCACCCACCTTTCTTTTTGGAGTTTTCTTCTGGGTTTTTCTAACCCAGATTTCAAAACTAAGAACTTCGAGTTCAAATATCAATCTTTCATTAAAAAAACAAACAAAAGAGAATTGTTGGCTTGTGTTTATAACTTTATATTGTAGTACTAAAGTAAAGCCTATTGCTTTTTGTAGTATTATCGTCAGTTTTTGTGGGAGTTTTGGTTTTGTTTTGTTCATCTACTTCCGGTATAGATTTCCACTTTTTGCAGTGGTTGATTAGTTCATCAAATCGGCAAAAATGATGTCTCGAGATGTGATTTCGAATTCGAATCCTTCGAGTTTCAGAGGGTTAACTCAAGAACCAAATCCAAACCCTAACCCTAAGAAGAGGAAAAGAAATTTGCCAGGGACACCAGGCAAGTCCATTTTCAGCTTTAATTTTGTTTTCAGAACTGTTTTTTCTAGTTAGGGTTTTTAATTTCTTTTTTTATTGGAATGTTCAGATCCAGATGCTGAAGTTATTGCTTTGTCTCCAAAGTCTCTAATGGCGACCAACAGATTCCTGTGTGAAATCTGCAATAAGGGTTTTCAGAGGGACCAGAACTTACAACTCCATAGGAGAGGCCACAATCTGCCATGGAAGCTGAAGCAAAGAAGCAACAAAGAAGTACTTAGGAAGAAAGTTTACATCTGCCCGGAGAAGTCCTGCGTCCACCATGACCCGTCGAGGGCACTGGGTGACCTCACCGGTATAAAGAAGCACTTCAGCCGTAAACATGGCGAAAAGAAATGGAAGTGCGAGAAGTGTTCGAAGAAATATGCAGTTCAATCGGATTGGAAAGCTCATAGTAAGATTTGTGGCACTCGAGAGTATCGATGCGACTGTGGAACCCTCTTTTCCAGGTCATATGCAAACACAAACAACACATGCATTCATAACCGAGGGGTGCCGGAGGGGCATTAGCACCTATTGAAATTTTCAACTCCCATATAGTTTATGTATTTTCTATCGATAATCTAAGTTTATACTTGCACTCCCTAATAGTTCGCACTCTTGACATAGCATCCTGCGGCAGTCCTGCCTATATACATTTTGTTGAAGAATTGAATGTCCATTTTTTTGCCATGCAGGAAGGATAGTTTCATTACTCATAGAGCTTTCTGCGATGCATTGGCTGAAGAAAGTGCAAGATTTAGAAACGATTTGACAAATATTGGGGCCAATAGCTATGAATTTGCTGCTGGTTCGGACACGGTCGATAATATGGATTCGAACAGGCAAAAGCCAAGGTTACATTCATGGCTGGACCAAGCTAATTCCCAGATTATTAACCCAAGTGCTAATGCTTTCTTTGCACCAAAACCTACAGGCTTGCCTGAAATGATTGCGCCAATGAACGTTTTTGGTTCATTGTCGCAAACACAATGGCTCAGCCAGTACCCGCAAGCATCATTGCAAGTAGGACCGAAAGAAGAAGAGAACAAGGGAGATTTGTCGGAATCGATGTCATGTTTATATTCGAATAATACTCAGAACTATCTCCGACAAAGCCACGACACTCACATGTCTGCCACTGCACTCCTGCAAAAAGCAGCTCAAATGGGATCTACGAGAAGCAACCCTGCAATCAATAACAGTGAGTTGTTCGGGTTAATGAGTTCATCCCCTTCAATGATTTCGAGCCCTAATGGTGAGCACAACAAGAATGAAGCTTATTACAAGGTGTTCAAGCAAGTGATTCAATCTGAGAAGAACATAAACGAGTTAGTGAGTTCATTGTCTTCAACTCAAGCAGCTGCAGTACGAGGTTTAGAATCGAGCACGAAGTTAAAGAGGAATGCAAATGAAGTCGAAGGAAGCTTAACCAGGGACTTCCTTGGTGTGGGAAGTGAAGCCAACAGACCATTGATGTTCCGACAAGAGCTTGCTGAGTTTGCTTCGATGGGCTCGGTTCAGCCATGGAGTTGATTCGTTAGAAAGCTAGTTCAGAGGTGGTTGATTGAGCAGCATGGTAGCTTAATGAAGGGAAAATGAAGCAGCAGTGAGTCAACTCGGGAGTCTTGTGAATGGGACCACTCGACTGAGTTGCGGAAGGGACCGAAGGGAAAGAGACAATGCAGTGTTCGGGCCCTCCATGCAACGTAGAGTTTTCAGTTTTCAGCTTTTTAAGTAATTTATTTTGTGGAAAGTTTTTAGTATTTTTAGTTTTTAATTTGCTCCGCGTTTCCCTCCCTGTGACCCTATTTTCCAAGCTCAAATAAAATTAGAAAAAGTATCATGGATGTTTAGTTTTCATTCTCTTTTTACATTAGAAATGTCGAATGGAATGTTTGTGAAACATCGGTATCCATTTCAAATTAATCATTCGAGGGCGTAGTAATATATAATTTATGTTGTTTAACTCTTGATATTATTTCTCATATCTAAATTTAAATAACTCATTTTTTTCAACCATCCGTATTCAATTCATTAACGGGTTAATCTTGACCTAGCACTCAGAAGTTTATAATGGACGACCCTCCCAACTTAATTTTTTCCGTTCACAATGTTAAGACTTAAACATCTAATCTTATTTAATGAATCTAGTGTCTCATTTGATAAATAAACCATTCCTATATACTCTCGATAAAATAACCTTCCATGTAATGAATAATTCTGCTAAAGATATCTATTTGATTGAGTGTGATAATAAAATACATTTATACTTTTAAAGAGAGAATTAAATTTAAATATTAAAAATAACTTTATTAGAGTGGTAGCCATAAACCTAGAATACAAATCATAAAATAGAAATAAAAAAATGCTCGTAAAAGATTAAATATGTGTTCATGACTGAAATTTATGGGCATTTTCTCTTTTTAGGTTCGGTTAATTAAAATTCATTAGATACGATATAAAAAGTATTTAAAATACAACAAATAGTAGTAATATAAATACAATATGCTTGTTCCAAAGGATATGATATGAATTATTAATGTGAAAAATTTATATAAATGTGGATATAGATTCATTTTTTGTTATTTACTAACGATTATAGTTATGCCGGTTTGAATATTTGTAAAATTAAGTTTTGTTCTTTTTAGATTTTAAATTAAATATTTATTTAATCTTGTTAATTTTAAAGTTGAGAGACCTTACCCCTTTCATAGTATAATTCTAGCTCCTTCCATGATAAAGTAAAAGTCATTCTACAATTTCAATTATATTCAAATATTTTTATGGTTAAATTTATTTGTTTTTTTTAGTTGAAAAATTATTTATTTTGATTAATTAAACTAAAATCCGTGTAAAATTGGAAATTAGAAACATTACAACAACTGCAACCGTAAGATTTATAAAATTGACATTGAAACTTCAAGTATTAAGCTATTAGGTCTTACCTCGGTCGATAGTTGTTGGATAAGGATGAGCATTTAATTGTTCGAGTCGATTCAAGTGAAAAAAATCGAGTTAGTGGAGTTTGTGAGTACCATTTTATTGTTCATAGTTTATTTGAAATTTTTCGAGTCAAGTCGAATTGAATATATTTATTTGAGTTTCTGTTCAAATTTAAATGTAATTATTTATAATATGATACTGATTGATTTCAAATTAAATGAACCTCTCTAACTGTATACGATGTACGTTTCTTCATATTCCTTTTCACATGTGTAAGTAAGATCTGTAATGTTATTTTTTTGTTTAATCACTCGTATCTGACCCACTGATCGACTAATCTAGATCGAGTTTTACCTAAGCTCATTATGGGGACGACCTTCCTAATCCACTTTCTCCATTCACAACGTTAGAATTTTGATGATAAAGTATTGATGGGAAGAAAGTTGTGTCATGTTATTTAATGAATCAAATACCATCTAAAATTATATAATATATTTATATATTTTTTAAAAGAATGGATTTTGAGGATAAATTATTAGTGGGAGACTGGGAGTATAAAGAAGTCAAAAAATTGATGAGAAAAAAGAATTTATAAAGAGTTACAGGTAGATGATCAAATTGAATAAAATACAAAAGTAAGAGTCTAAATTAAAAAAGAGAGAATTTATTGTCGAAAAGAGGAATTAAAGTTACAATAGGTATTCTATAGTGGATTAGGAGGATGTGATTCAAATTTAGTAAAAAAATAAAATTAAAATGAAGAAAGAACGGAAGGAACAATGAAGTCATGCAAAGTTGAGACTAAATTGAAAAAAACTTTTTGTCAAAAGCAAGAATTGAAGTTACGTAGGTATCCTAAGGTGATTAAAGAATATATTATTTAAATTTGATTTAAAATAGACTTAAAAAGAAAGAAGAATTTAAGAAATAAAAAAATCAACTAAACTTACGTAACTTGAAACTCAATATATATATATATATATATATATATATATATATATATTAGTTTTGCTCACCCTACCTTTGGAGACTATGAGTTTAAACGTGTTCAATTGCTTTCCATCTAAGGGGTTTAGAGGATTGTAGTAGTAGATTTTTAGTTTCATATAAAAAATCAAAATTTCAACTTTTTATTTTATTTTATTTAAAATGGGCTCACAAAACAAAAATTGAATAATTAAGAACATTGGATCCTCTGGGAAATTTGGTAGGCCATCGGATCTGGTCACTTCCATACAATTAAAAGGGCTTCTCTTCATGCATCATGTTCCCAAACTACAGTACAACAAATATTCTTCATGTGTGTTTTTGTTTCATTACCTATTTTTATTTGATAAAATAAATTCAAATTTGATTTTTTATTTTTTTTCATTGAGATATCTATCGTTAATAGTACTTAGGGACGGAACTATTAAGTTCCTGGGAGGGGTTGCAGTCCCCGATTGGGGGAATTTTTTTTACCCTTTGATCCTTTATATTTTTTTTGAAAAAAATGGTATAATTGTAAATTTGCCCCTTACCTTTCAAAACTTTTGTTTTGTCCCCCACCCCTAAATCATGGTTCCGTCCCTGATAGTACTGATTAATTTCCTCATCATATATATCCCCACAAAGAGATAAATTATTGATCATGGAATGTATTTTATTTTTAAAGCTTAAATATGCATTTGGTACCTGAACTAGACACTTTCTCCCAAGTTGACACCTAAAAAAATTTTGCTCCCATTTTGGTACCCAAACTTTAATACCATCCACTATTCCGATACTTTTATTAACATATTTAGTCCCAAAACTTATAAATTCTATCAATTTGGTCCTAACTCGAAATAATTCAATAATTTAACCATTTGTATTTAAAAACACCATCAATTTAGTCATTTTTGCGATACTTTCTGATTAAACAAGCCTAACGGATCAAAACAACAATGAAATAACTGCATTCTACTATAAAATAACATCAAGTTACCGTTAAAATTTTTATACCAGGAAAGTGATATAACCTTTATAGGAGAAAAATAAACAATTTAAAAGCATAGTAAATAGTAAATTGATAAGATTTTTTAAATATAAAGGGTTAAATTTATTGAATTATTTCGAATTATAACCAAATTGATAGAATGTATAAGTTTTGGTATCAACTTGGGAGAAGGTACCTAGTTCAAGTACCACTCGGGAGAAGATGTTTAGTTCAGGTACCAACTTGTCAGAAAAAATTCTTTAAGCACCAATTTGAGAGAAGGTGTATAGTTCGGGCACCAAATATATATTTAAGCCTATTTTTAAAGATAAGGATCGAACTCCAAATGTAATATGATTATTTAAAGTAATTATATTTGATATATTATCGGTATATACATTTAGACATGGACAACGATATCCTTTTTTTTTGTTTTTGATAAAATAGAATAAAGGCGATGAACTTATAAAAGAATTTCAAACTTTGATGAAATACTAAAATAAATAGAGTAAGATTAGGCTAATCTAGAAAGGGTTTGCTTGATATCTAGTCGACAGAAAAAAAAAAATAATATATATATTAAATATATATATTGTGTCATCCAATTGAGTGATTCCTTTTTTTTCTTCTAACCTTGAAAGTCTCGATAGATATTATCGAAGAACAGATGCTATGAATCAATTAATTGAGTTCGTTTTTCAAAAAAATCATCGGAAAAAGTGATCCATTTGTTGTCATTTATACGACCAAAATATTATGATCATGATCATTAAGAATTGAACGGGCAAATTGCGTTGCTGTGTCAGAAGAATGATAGCTATACTGATTCGGTATACTCTAAAAATACCTTTGGTACAATATTGACGATCTCACAAAGATTTAGTTTCAAAGTGAATTTCCGTTCGATCCCATCTTTTACTAATCGATCCCCTACAAGAATATGTGGAGCTCAAAGATGTCCGGAAGCATAGGAGAACGTTCTTTTGTTGATATTATTACCAGATTCGATCTTTGGGTCATTCATAGTATTACTAAACCTTCCCTATTCATCGCGGGTTGGTTATTCGTCAAAGACAGTTTAGCTTATGATGTGTTTGGAAGCCCTCGTCCAAACGAGTATTTTACTGAGAGAGCGACAAGGAATTCCATTAATAATCGGCCGTTTTGATTCTTTGGAACAACTCGATGAATTTAGTAGATCTTTTTAGGAGGACCCAATGACCATAGATCGGGCTTAGGAGCAAAAGGAGGAATCCGCCCGAGGAGGGGCTCGCGTCGATTAGCTAGTTGGTGAGGCAATAGCTTACCAAGGCGATGATCGATGGCTGGTCCGAGAGGATAATCAGCCACACCGGGGGTCCGAGACATGGCCCGCACTCCTACGGGAGGCAGCGGTGGGGGAATTTTCCGCAATGGGCGAAAGCTTTGACGAACAATGCCGCGTGGAGGTAGAAGGCCCACGGTGCAGGCTCCTCCCACCGCTGGGGAGCTTACGGTTTCATGTTCTATTTCACTCCCGACGGGGTTCTTTTCACCCTTCCTCACCGTACTACTTCGCTATCGGTCACCCGAGTATTTAGCCTTGCAAGGTGGTCCTTGCTGATTCACACGGATTCCACGTGCCCCATGCTACTCGGGTCAGAGCGTAAGCTAGTGATGCTTTCGGCTACTGGACTATAGCCATCTATGGTTCGGCACTTCACCGATTCGCCTAGCAGCACGACGCTTTTATTGCTCTCCCACAACCCCGTTTTCACGGTTTAGGCTGCTCCCATTTCGCTCGCCGCTACTACGGGAATCGCTTTTGCTTTCTTTTCCTCCGGCTACTAAGATGTTTCAGTTCGCCAGGTTGTCTCTTGTCTGCCCATGGATTCAGCAGCAGTTCGAAAAGTTGACCTATTCGGGAATCTCCGGATCTACGCTTAAAGTTGCACCTTATTAGAAACTCTTAAAGTTTGATTAAAAAGTTACATATAAATACTTAATAATCAATTTTTTAATATATTGATGTGTTTACGTAATAGTATTTGTTTTTTAACTTTTGACAGGCATACACTTTACACACACAAATACTTAAACTCGAATCTCCTAAAATAAACATCATCCTTTTTATTAGTGTTAGTTGTTGGAGTTTAATAATTAAACTTTTCATAGATGTCATTACGTAGTTAACCGTCATTGTATGAATTTATGTACCTACAGTGATTAAAAAACCATTGTTCGAATCCTACAACAACGATCCTTTCAAAAACTAAAAAATATAAATAAATAGCCAACGGGGTTATGATCTTAGCTTAATTGTAAGATTAAGGTTCTGGGAATTTTAATATTTTAGATTTAGTCTTATTTTATATAAATTATGTATGAGCTTTCAATAAGTTTATTTTAATTTTAAGTTTGAAATATTTTTTGATTAAGTAAAGATAATAATATTTTTAAAGTAAATGTTGAGATTCAAACCCATATAAGATAAGATAATATAAGTATTATTGACCACTCAATCAATTAATCTTAGCAGTACGATCGTATTATGTAACGGTCAATTTATCATTTGTATTTATAATTGCACCTGTAATTTCTTAGGGTTTTGCCCTGACTAATCCGGACCGACCCATGTCACACACTTGGTTTTGGTGGTTGAGTTTCTCAGTTGCTATTTTCTGCATACACAAAGCCTTGAACACGAGACATATTTAAACAATATTAAACTTCTTATCACTTATAAGATAAGATAATATAAGTATTATAGAAGACTCAATCAATTAATCTTAGTTGTACGATCGTATTATTTAACAATCAATTTATCATTTGTATTTATAATTGCACCTGTAACTTCCTAGGGCTTTGCCCTGATTAATCCGGACCGACTCGTGTCACACACTTGGTTTTGGTGGTTGAGTCTCTCAGTTGCTATTTTCTGCATACACAAAGCCTTGAACTCGAGACATATTTAAACGATATTAAATTTCTTATCACTTAGACTAATCTCGTTGGTAACCGCACCTGTAATTTTAATAATAATAAATAAAACCATTTGCGCATACGCTAAGCTACAAAAGATAGGGTAAGAATAGGCCCAACATGTCATCCTGGGCCTCTTATTGTTTCTGTGTTTTTAGGAAGTTGGATATTATGTTACCAGACATTAGATCAATGGTAGATTGGGTAGTCGGTTCGAATTTGAAGGTTATATACATGTATATAAATATATATCAAAATATTTGAATATAAATATTAAAGTTATAATCTGTGTTTTAACAGTTTAATATTTGAGTGATGAGTATCAACGAGTGTTTTTGTTAGTGAAGGAGGCTGGTCTATATATGCTTATAATTTTTTTTTGTGGTTGTGTCGATATGCCACGAACAAGTAGCGGAAAATTTTACTTTATTCATAGAGCACTCTGGTCAAAGTAGTTGTTTGTTAAGTTTCATTCAGGAGTTTATTCAAGTCCTTCTGAAAGTGATAAGTTTTGCATTTTAATGTCTTTTACTCCCTTAGAATTTTATTGTATTTGTTACTACGCATTGAACTTTCAAAATTTGCGATGTAATATCTTTATAATCTTATCATTTTAAATATAATTCAGTATATTTAAAAAAATATTAAGGTTATTAATAAAAAACTTGAGTATAAATATTTGGATATTAATAAAAAGTGATAGGTTTTGTATTTTAATGTCTTTTACTCCCTTAGAATTTTATTGTATTTATTACTACGCATTGAACTTTTAAAATTTGCGATGTAATATCTTTATAATCTTATCATTTTAAATATAATTCAGTATATTTTGAAAAAATTATTAAGGTTATTAATAAAAAACTTGAGTATAAATATTTGGATATTTTGAATGTTTGGGTATTAACAAGGGCGGATCCACGGTTACAACTAAAAGAAAGTGTCGAATTTAACTGCAGTGTCAAGATTTTATTTGTGTTGCGAAGTAAAAAACTTTGATACACATGTTGTATAAGTTTTTTAGGGATTAGGATTTTAGTTTAAGGTTTGAAGTTTAGGGGTTTAAGTTGTAGGTTTAAAATTTAATGTTAGTGTTTAGAATTTAGGGTATAGGATTTAAGGTTTAGGGTTTAATTTTTAAGGTTAAAAATTTAGAATTTGAATTTTATAATGTAAATATGCATGCTTGTATAAAATTAATTTTATATAATCTGTGTATCAAAATTTTACTCATGTTGCAAATGTCCTTTTAATATTTAATTTTTTATACTTTTTATACAGAGTTTATAAATATTATTTTTGAAAATTTTTAAGGTGTGAACTGACCTCCCAACACTATAAATAGCTCTACGAGAATAAATATATGATTTTTTATTACCAAAATCTAATTATACATTAAAAAGTGCAGTGAAAAAGTATATTTAAAAAATGGTTTTTACAAGTGTTTTTAGATTTTTGAGTTTGAGATTTAAGTGTTTAGTATTGCTGTTAAAAAGTACTTTTAAGAAGATAAATGATCATTTTAGACATGATATTGTAAGTTATATATATATATATATATAATTGTCATTCAAAATCTTTAATGTTATTATATATGAGACATATTAACTTAAATTATCATAAAAATATTAAAAAATATTTTATTAACAAATACATATTTTCTAACAATTATACGTGTTCTATGAAAATATAAAATATTTTATTTATAAAACTTAACATGAATAAATATATAATTTTTAAACTAAAAATAATTTATTAATTATATAATTATGTCTTCGTAAAAAATTATAAATTTATAAATTATAAATAAACAAATAGCAAATGAAGATTAAAATTGTAATTTGACTCTCAAAAGCATTTTTTTAACCCCAAAAGCTAAAAATTTTAACTTTTGCATTTGGGGTTGAAAAATACTTTTTAAAAACACAGTATTTTCTCTAAAAATTAGCTGTTTAGCATAGTTTTTGCCTCTAAAAGTACTTTTGGCCCCAAAGGTACTTTTAATAAGCAATGCTAAACAAAGAAAGTAGAATTTTACTCCTACGTCTTAAACTCACAATTTAAGAGAAAAAAAATCTGTAAAATTTTAACTATCTACTCTAAAAATTGTTGACAAAATAATAATAAATATTATTATATAACATTTTTGTCCTTTCATATTTTATAAATTTTAATAAAATAATGAAGAACCATAATATAAATGAAGTGTTCAAGGATCAGCCATTAGAATCGGTAAAGATTTGTATACAAATATTTTACCACTTCACTCATTATCATATTTATTGTTTAATTTTTTTTATAAAAATAGCTATAATTCGAAATATTTTTTTCACTCACATTTTGATTACGACACTAATCTAATAAGATATATAAATTCTTTAGAGTTTATTTTTTACATTTTATGTTTATGTTCAAGATTTATTATTATTTTTTTAATAATATCGTATCCAATATTTAAACTACAATTATGTCTTTAAAAATATAATATACTTTATCACTACCCAACATTTATATCTAAATTCAACTTTTTTATTGAAGAAAGAGATTTTACATTTTCATAACAAAATTCGAACTCTACAATATAAGACAATGTGAACATTTTTAACCATTAGATCAATCAATAGATCTCTAAACTCAACTTATTCATATAAGATGCCCAAGCCCTCGTCTACTTGATATTGAAATTCTGTCCAAATTTGAGAATAATTTTGCTTACAAACTACTTATTTTATACTACTTAAAAATAAAATTAATTTCATTAAATCGAATACGAAAAAACAAGGGAAAAATCTTTCATCCACAAAGGATGTATATTGATATACAATGATACAAAATCTTTATAAAAGAAAATAGAAAGTGTCACAAAATTCACAATTATACATGGAATAATGAAGAAAAAATATCTTACAAATTTCAAAACAAAAGGAACGGAAATTAACAACACAAACAAATAAAAAAAACATCAAAATTCAATTTCATAATGATAATTATTGGGGGGGAAAAAAGAAAGAACACTCACCATCTTGATCACCACCATTGAATATTAATCCAACCCATCAAAACCACCGTCTTTATTTCTCCATTTTCATGGTCACAAAAACATTGCTGCAACTACAGCAGCAACACCAAACAAGACTACATTTTGCACGGCGGCCGCTTTGGAGTTATCAGATGGGGTTTCGTCAGGGCTGTCAGCAACAACCGAAGCCTTCTTCTTCTTCGACTTCGCCGGTGCCGGAGCCGGAGCTGGAGGCCTAGGAGCAAATATTTGCATAGGCTTAAGAACCTGATCGACTTGATAAACGGCAAGCTGACCATCGGTGTAAATAGTGCCCGAAATACTAGTGTTTGTCAGTCCACTTGTAATATTCACCGAGTTCCCCGATGTAGTAACATTGAGAGGGAACTTGCCGTCGCCGCTGTCACCGGCTTGGGTCCTCAAAGGGTTGCTAATAGTTTGGAACTGAGACGAGGAGAGGTACGTTGGGATGATGTGGAATTGCACCAGCTCGACTTTTTGCTCGTCGGAGAGCGAATTCAACGTGCCGGATTTGAGGCTGGAGAAGGCATTGTCCGTCGGAGCGAATATGGTCATCCCATTGTTGGAGTTGTTGAGCTGACCGAGCAGCTGGTCGGCTACCTGTGTGGTTTTTAGAAGACGGATGAAGAGGGTGAATTGGCCGGCTTTTTCGAGGATTTTAGTGACGTTTGTTGGACCGGAAGGTGCGGGAGCTGCCGCCACCGGTGTTGCCGGAGCTGCCGGGGCTGCTGCTGGACCTTGGGCTAAGATTGTTGAACAACGGAGGACTAAGAGGATGAGAAATGAGAGAGTTGTGAAGACATATTGTTGCTTCATTGTGGATTGTTTTGGGATTGTATTGGAAGGTGTTGTTTTGGGCAACTAGAACAATATATAATGCAAGGGAAGAATTGGTCCTTCAACAACAAAATGTTTTGGATGATTCAATTTGGAAGGGAAGGGAGTTATTAAGGATATGAGAGGATCAAGTTAGGTAAAATATGCTAATTTAGTAGCCAAAAATATAGTTTTCTAACTTTATAAATCGGTGTTAATGTCACTTTCAAATGTAACTTAATATCAATTTAGATTCTGAATTGTCATCTAGATTTTGAAAACGTTATATTTGCTAGACAATCAAATTAAGTGTTAAATGTCAATTCAGATATGACGTGAAGTATATTTAAAACAGTCAGATTAAATAGTAAACACATTTGTGCCTATATATTAAACACAATATTTTTTTCTTTTAAATCCTTTAGATTCAAACTAATGACAAGATAAAAAAATATGATTAATATGAAACTGATACAACGAGGACTTAATTAGAATATCTTAAAATATAACGATCAATAACGATAATTTGAAGAGTTTGATGTAATTAATCCTTGTTATAAATTTGGAAAGAAATTGATGAGTGTTGGGGTAACTATATTGCTTGGAAAAACAGAAAAATAGGGGAGAGATTGGAGTGGATGTGTGGCCAAATAAAGATGTGAATCATTGATTTGGTTTTTGATTGGCAATGCCTAACTTAGGAAATAAGTTTCCAATTGGGTAAGTTGGGCGATTGGGCACTGTTTTTCCAGCTAATGGCTCGTTGTGGGGCCTTGATTTCCATCGGCACATCGATTCAAGCCAATGATCCCTCCTTTATTGTTTCGCTGCCCTCTCCTTTTCTCAAACCTCTTTTCTTACATTCATTAGTTTTTAGGTAAAAACATTTTATTTTCCTCATGTTAATAACGGTAAGTTAAGGTTATGATCTAGAGAATATATATAGGGATGTGATTCAGTTACATGGTATAAAACTCATTTAGTTTTACACTAATTCATGGCCATTGGATGAGTAAAATGGATGGATGAGATTAACAGTAAAAATTATGAAGATTATTACTTGGAAAAAAAATAAGGAAACAATCTTAGCCATTAATTACCATCATCCAACGGTCTAAAAAAAGTGTAAAGTAATTGAGTTTTACACCATGTAAGTGGATCCTAACTCATATATATATAATATAATATGGATTGTATATTACAAAAGTTTATTATGGGAAATACTCTCTCAACTCAGTTTTCTCAATTCACAATGTTAAGATTCGAATATCTAACGTTGCTTAGATGACCTAACATCTCATCACATTAGATCAATTGATAGTCGACTTAAGAGGTATTTTTATACAAAATTTAAATTATTCAAAATATATCAACCGAATTAAAATTCAATCAACAATAAAAGAAGTATTATATAATCCAAGACCCATAAATGTTATTATGTTAAACAAATAAAAATATTAACTTTTTTGAATAGTTTAACTTAAACATGCTTGTTACAGTCCAATCTAACTGTTGGACCGTGTCATGTAGTATAATTTGAATTTGTTCTATTCAAATATCCATAAGTCACTCACGATTCTGTCACCCCTCAAACGAGCCCTTTAAAATTCGAACCTACGTCACAACACACATGCCTTCCTATGTGTGTTTCGACATGAATTTGAATATCTAAAATCGTGCCCCGAGAATGATAGAACCTTAAATGATTTGTGAGTACTTAGAAAAAACGATTTCGAATTATGCTTGTCGAGTGGTAAGGCTGAGTACGAAGTTGCTTGTTTCTCAATTCAAGCCCATACAAGTTGCAGGGTTGCTTGGACTGTTAGGATAGTAGACCATTGATGCTGGCTGGCACATGTTTGCAGTGATGGATCGAAGGGATAGAGGGAATGGTTTTTCCTCCGAAAATTTGAAATTTATATGTTTTTAAAATTTTTATATATTTTTTAATAAAAATTTATTTTTGATCTTAAAATTTTATAAATTTATTTCCCTAACAAAAAATCACGCGTTTGTCTTTTCTTGTTTGAAAAAAAAACGCAGGGAAGGGGGACAAAAGGCACATACAAAAATGTTGGTAGTTATTGGCTGAGTTCAATATACGCAAAACGCAAGTTTGTATGTACTGTTTTGTTGTAAGAATCGACCACTTTTAAGCTTTCTTTGAGATGCTTCATCTAGGGATAAGCACGGGTCGGATTTTTAGCCCATCCGCACTCGACTTAACCCAAAAATAAATATATTAAACTTAATTCTGATCTGACCCAAAATAAATATACTAAACCCAACTTCAACCCGACTAAACCTATAGAAAATAAAATAATAATAAATAATTTTAAGAGACTTAATTATAAAAAAATTATAATTTGAAGGACTAAATTATAAATAAAAATTTAATTTTAATGACTTAATTGTAAAAAATTTAAGAAAAATTATACAATTAATCCCGGGTCGGGTAAAGTCGTATATTTTCTATCCTATACCCGACTCGACCCGACCAGATCAGGTAAAATACCCATCCCTAGCTCAATCTTTTCACAGCATTTAGTACAATTTATATATATATATATATATATATATTATATATTTAGTACAATTTAGTTACAAAGGTAATTTAAGTTCAAAGTAATATTCTTCTAGTTTTCGCACGAATGTTTCTTTGGATGAAAGTACCTTTTAAATCCCTTTACAACTATGTCAATTTAATCTATCTAGTATTGAATAGACCACTTTAGTCCCTCTATTATAGATATTAATTCAAATTAGTCCTTATATTATAGAGAAATATCTAAATCTAATTGGCCTCGCACTTTTTGGATTTTAGATGATTGTATTATTTTGATAGTAGAGGCTTTACGGCTCCATAATTCAACCACTAATATAATTATGGGGTTCGATAGTCCATTTGTTTTTACTTTTTGCTTACATTGAGGGAAATTAAAATTTGCAAGTTGGCAGTGAGGAGGGGGGTATGGCCTGTAAAAATCCAGGGGGTTCAGTTATCATCGAGTCGGGGATGGAATTAAAAGAGAATTTTGGTGTAATAATAATTTATATTTTTATAAATATAATTTCAAATTTTTATATTTAATAATTTATTATATTTTTAAAATTAAATAATCTATCCTTTTATTTAATTTTGATTTCGTACAATTATCAAGCGTGCATAGGTATAGAGGTGGCAATCGGGTCGGGATCAAGTCGGGTCATTCTGAGTTAGTTTGAGTTTCAGTTCGGGTTGTTTTTGATTTAAGTTTGATTCGGATCTATATATTTTCGGGTTGGGTTGAGATATCAAGTCAGGCCAAAATCAGATCAGATGATTTCCGAGTTGGGTCGATGTCGGATCAGTTGATTTTCAGGCCAGATCAATACCGAATCGGTTGACTTTTGGGTTATGTCAATTTCATATTGGTCGATTTTTAGTTAGGATCAATATCGGATCGGTTACTTTTTCGGATCGATATAATATCAGATCGACCGATTTTCAATTTGAGTTAATATGTGAAAATGATCTTTTAAAGGAGAAAAAATGATATTAAACCATTAACTATTACTAAAGGCGGTTGTTAATTAGTAACTTGTTACAAAAGAAAAATAAAACATGCATATTTGAGCAAATTTGATTTTCGATTCGAATTAATTTTCGGTTCAATTTTAGTTTGATTTACTTAAATTTGAGTCAAGTTTAAGCCATTATATTCGAATCTGTATAGTGTTTCGGATCAAACAAATCGATTTAGATTTGTCTCGACTCAAGTTTAGGCGGTCTACATAGGTAGAAGGTATAAGAGCGGACGTGGCTTCAGTTCTACCGTCAGTATTCTCCCCCTTGATTTTGTTGGACAAATATTGAGCAACAGACAGTTCCATCCTTTGATTGCTAACCAAGCTATCATCCAACCCCTACCACTAAGACTTCCCTGCCATAATCATTCCGTGTTTTTTTCTCTTCACAAAACAAATATTTTATTAATAAAAAAATCCACTAAAGCAGCAGGTAAAATTCAGAAAGAAATTCAAAAAAAATTACACAATATACCTACAACTCGAATTAAAAACAACAACAAATAACTCCCGAACTAATCCAATTAATTCACGCATTAACTGAGTTAAGCTCCAAAGTACAAATCATTTTATATTTTTTCCCATGTTTTTTTTTTTTTTTACCCTACTTCTGCAACGGGAAGCTGTTTGCTATGTTACTTGAACTCATTCCCCAATAACTGAAATACTAGAGTCAGAGACGAACTATGTAACAGGTGGGAGGGGTTGTGGCTTCCCCAACCCTGGAAATTTTACTTGAATAATGATATTGAGATATGTGAAAACTCCGTCATAATTATTAAACGACGATTGACGGTGGTATATTTGAGAGAAGATAAACGGCGGTTGATTTAGGTTACTAAAGTATTAGGGTTCGAGAGAGCATTAAACAAACAAAGTCGCAAATCGAATGGCGAAACTACTTAGGTTGGACGCTCTTGATGTCAATGTTTACTAGGTACCACCGTCGGCGGTTGCAAGTCTATTGCATGTCGTAGGTTTTTTGTAATTATTTTTTAATATACTTTTTTCTTCCAATTAAATTTTAAAATTTTTTAACGACAGACATAACAATAAAAAAGGAAATTATTATTTTTTAGCTAAAATATCAAAATGGATTACAAAAGAATTATCTTACCCAATTACATGAGATAGGCTTTTATAGCCTAAAGACTACAATTAACCAACATCCATCTCAGCCCAACAGATTCAATAATCTCAACAGGTTACAAATAATTCCTAGTAGTTTCCTCTAACAAGATAAAGATTTTCTCAAGTGGAATGAGGGGAAAATTATTTCATCAAATTAACATTCTTCTGGTTGTCGCACGAATGAGGGGGAATTATTTCTTTGGCTATAAAAATCCAGGGATTCAGCCATCATCAAGTCGGGGACGGAATTAAAAGAGATTGTTTTTGGTCTAATAATAATTTATCTTTTAATAAATATAATTTTAAATTTTAATATTTAATAATTTACTATATTTCCAAAATTAGATAATTTAGTTCTTTTATTTAATCTTGATTTCTTACTGTAATCAAGCGTGCATAAGTACAGAGGTGGCAATATAATCATTCAGATTTGGTTTATGCCAGGTCATTTCGGGTCGAGTTGTTTTCGATTATGGTTTAGTTCGGGTCGGGTCAATATCATATCATATGTTTTTTTGGTCAAGTCAATATTATATCGATTATTTTTTTGAGTCGAGTCAATATTGAATCTATTATTTTCGAGTTAGGTCAATATCGGATCGGTCAATTTATAATTTGAGTCAATATATGAAAATAGTCTTTTAAAAGAGAAAAAATGATATTAAACCATTAAACTATAATGAAGGTGGTTGTTAATTAACAATATAATACAAAATGAAAAATAAAACATGCATATTTGAGCAAATTAAATTCAGGTTAATTTCAGTTCAGTTTGATTTTAAGTTTAGGTTTCTTTCGGTTCGGTATGTTTTCAATTCGGGTTAATTTCGATTATAGCTATTTTCGGTTTTTGTTATTTTCGATTTAGATTGATTTTGGTTCTAATTATTTTGATTCAAGTTGATTTTCAGTTTGACTTACTTCGAGTTTAGCTCAAATTAAAACTATCATATTCAAATTTAGATCGAGTCTTAAATCAAACAAATCGAATCAAATCTCAGGTTAAATTTGCCCGGTACACATAGGTAGAAGGTATAAGGAGCGGACATGGCTTCAGTTCTACCGTCAGTATTCTCCGCCTTCATTTTGTGGGACAATATTGAGCAACCGACAGTTCCATCCTTTGATTGCTAAACAAGCTATCATCAACTCCTACAAAGACTTCTCTGCCGTAATCATTTCGTTTTTTTCCCCCGTAAAACAAATATTTTTATTAATAAAAACCTCACCGAAACAATAGGTGAAATTTAGAAGTAAAAAAATTCGGAAAAAATTACATTATACACAACTAATCCGATCAGTTCACGCATTAACTGATGAGTTAAGCTTCAAAGTACAAATCATTTTATATTTTTCCCATGTTTTTTCTTTGTTTACTACCCTGCTTCAACCTGGCCACTAGTGCAGTTCCAACGGCAAGCTGTTTGCTATCTTTAGGTACGTAAACGAGACGAGATAAATTATAAATTATTCGAGTTTGATTCAATCAACACTCAATTTAAATTAATTAAAACTCAGTTAATATTTGATTTGAACTCCAACTCAACTTGAACTCTTAATAAATTTAAACGAACTACTCGATATCGGACTCGACTTGTCTGATTTACACCCCTAACAATGTTACTTGAACTCATTCCTTAAAATTGGAATACTAGAGCCAAAGACTAACTATGTAATAGTTGAGAGGGACTGTGGCTCCCCAATCCCAAAAATTTTACTTGGACGATGATATCGAAAACTATGTTCAAAAAAATATTGAAGAATAGATTCCCTCAAATGGGGTGAGGAAAAGTTTATTTCACCAATTAGTGACACTGTCTTCATGGAGGTAGATTTCATTATATGCAATCAAATCTCATACCTATGTTCTCTTTGAGTTTAATTGTAGTTTTAGTCTCTTTATTATGCTGAATTTGGAAATTAATTCTTTTACTTTAATTTAACATTATTTAATTACCTACCTTTTCTTAATATGCTAGTGTAATTATAAAGTAATATTGTTTACATTTTTTAGCCCTTTAATAAAGCATACACATTGTGCACACAGTGTATTCAAATTCGAATCACCTTAATAAAATACATCATCTTTTACCATTATGACATATTCACGAGTTGAATTAAACCATACCTGCTCTTGCATTATAATTAATAAGTCTAAATTATAACACCATTGATTACCGTAAAACTTTTTTCAAACAACCATTTGACATTTACATTTTTGTTTTTCATATAATATCATGAACTAGATTCTTACATCGTCCGAAAATAAAAACATAAAATTTACACCCATCATTTTAATTGCAACAGATAAAAGTATTACGGATATAGATGTGTTAATAATATTATAAATTGAACTCAATAAGTATTCTAGTGGAAAAGCGGATAATATTCATCTTAGGAGACATATGTTTAAATTACTATGTCTACGAGATATATTTTCATTGTCAAAAGGTTGAGAATATGTACCACCAAATATTATATTGTAATCACCTTTAAACTATTTAAAAAAAATAATATTATAAATTCGTGGCCAAATTATGTCAAATTAAAATAGAAAATTTAAATGAGGACTAAACCATACCTTCTTTTTCATTGTTTTATGCTGTGATTGTATCGTATTTAACCCGAAAATTGACATCAATCTTGCAGGGAAATTTCTCATTGTGGAGTCATGTTTGCAGTATCAACCTTCTAATAGAAGCCATTGGTTGGTTTCAAAATAATGATTATATCATGGGCAAAAACCTAGCCCTTATTAACATTACAATTTCAATCACAGAGGAGACAAAATATACATACATTACATGTGTGTTTTTTTAATCAGTATACAATGAGCTTATCCTTATATGGAAGTTGAACCGGCTTGTCCTTTAAACCTGCAAGCATTACAGAGAGGCGAATATAGCGATGGCGTTGCGTATTTGTCTTCCCCGCCGATCATCGGCATCGGCACACCTCTTTTTGCGGTGCTGACGTAGTCCGGCTGATAAGTCTTTCCCAACACTCCTTCCACGAGAGGGCTAACTTGGGTGAACTTGAACTGTGTCTCCAAATGTGCAAAGGCATCATCAGCTGGCAACTGGTAATTGTGTACCTTGTTCTCATGTTCCCCAATGGCTCTAACTTGTACATTCAACTCCACCAGCCCGGCAACTGTGACTTTAACGCCGTTGGTCTCATCGGTTCTTTCCACTATCACTTCCCTTTCTTCCGAATTAGTCCTCCACTCCGCATCGGCTTCGGTGGGTAAGTTTACGGCTTCGCCATCCCATCTTACGGTGAGAGCATCGAAGCTGTCATCCCATTTAGAGACTCTCTTCGCGGCGAGGACTAGAGTGTGTTTTTCGAACATGACGGCAAGTGCTTGCACTCACGTATGGTCTCGTGTCCGTCCCTCGGGTCGTGTTCCGATGAAATGTGCATTGATTTGAAGGTTATCATCTGATACAATGGCGAAGTTTCCTTCCCTTGGCTCCATGGAAGTAGAACATAACTCCATCACCACCAACAAACCTTGGATCATAACATAGAGACCCATATCCATTACAGTTTGGCCTTCTCCCTGTCAAAGAGCTTCAAATCATTAGCATACATAGATAAACAAACATGTACATAGAATTCATCAACCCCTTTTCTGTGACATAAAATTATTGATAGACATATAATGACACAGAAACGAGGCAGACGAATTCTATTCTATCTGTCTATATATCTATATATAATGCATACTTACATTTGCAGGTAACATCACATTTGCTGCTGCAATCAAAGAAGCAGCCTTTGACCTTCTTATTCCTTTTGGGTTTCCTTTGAGGGGACATGTGAGCACCTTTCCATTACAAGCTCCTCTTGCTTGGCAATAAACTCTTTCTCCTCCACTTCTGCTCGGTGACAAAACATCATAATGCGTTGAGGCAGCATCATACGGTGCTTTCTTGCTGTTGCCTTGCGCATTGGTAGCTTCCATGGAAATGAAAACTAGTGCAAGGGCCACCAAAAGGAAAGAACATCTTCTATCCATGTCTGTATGTGTTTTAAAACCAAACGTTTGTTTTTTCCTTCTACTACTGATCTTCAAGTGTTTTCAGTTTGGAGAAGATACTGGCTGGGACATGATGTCAGGGAAGCCTTATATAGAGGCCAGTTGGGCGGCCACTTTGCCTGCAAATACGGCTAAGGCCATGTGAAGTTTCTTCTTTCTATAACCAAGCAGTTGAGAACTAGCTTCTCTGGATCTGTTCATTTCAAATATGGTTATATTACTTGGAATTCTTATGTTACTGTTGGATATGGGTATGGATGATTTTAATATGGTGTTTAATTTAAGGGTAACCTATACAAGAAATCACTGACCTTCATCGTTTTAGGCATTAAGGTTTAAGAGTGTTTTTATTTTACCACAAAACTTTAAAATAATTTTATTTTTATCATTGCATATTTCAGCCGTTGTTACCGGTCAATCGCAATCCAACACCGATTATTATTCGTAACAAAATCAGTATCAAAACGTTTGTATTCTACTCCTTTCTCTTTGCAACAAGATTAGTATCAAAACGTTCGAATCCCACTCTCTCTTTTCTCCAAAGATTGGGTTTTCCACAAAATTCACTCAAAATTGATGAAATTAAAGAAAAAAAAAACATATTTTTTAGGGGTTTGAAGGCTTTCTTGGATTTGAGGGTTTGGGGTGTTTGTTCAAAAATCCGAACAGTAGAAAATATTCTTTTGAGAAGACGAACATCATACCTCAAAATTAGCCTCGGCAAACAGTTATCGAAGGAGATCGGAGTATTAGCACATATGACCTTTTGATGATTTTTTGTCGGTTTTAGGTGGATTTCGTGGAAAACCGATTCGAGGAGAAGAAAAAAGTGAAATACGAACATTTTGGCCACACCCCCAACTGTCGTCTGCATCATCACTCTGTTATAAAGTTAACAACCCAGTGGTATAATTGAAATCAAAATTAAAATTTAATGATATAATTGAACAAATTGAAGGTCACTGATATACACAGTACATCAACTAAAGTCTAATGATATCTAATATAATTTACCCTTAATTTAATTATTATACATGTGTTGAATAATGTATTATCTTATTAATAAACTTAGGCTGCCTTGCTTGAGATTGGAGATGCAGACTTTGGGATGCAAGTAATAACTTTGATTCTTCAAGCTCAAGCACTAATTGTGATGTCACGCTTTACCTCGTAATTGAAGCCTCTAATAATGATGCCATCCATTGGATCCCATAGTTTCGTTACGCTCGAAGGTCACACAACCTAGATTTCTGGTATCTGCACATTCACCCCACACGGCTACACCGCCCACACCTGTATAATATTACCAATACTTTAATATTTTTTATTGCCTTTTTTCTGTCTTTTAAAGCTTTGTTCTGGTTAAGTTAGATCGATTTCCGTTGCATATTTAATTTTAATGGGCGAATCTTTCAAGGAGAATTTTTTGTATACACAGGGTCTTTCAAACTCAAAATCTACTTAAATGATACCAAATTACTTACTATTTGGACCAACCATATTAGTTGAATATACTCTTTTTCTTTTCCCGGTAAACCTTGAATGGTCTTCTCTTGAAACTTGAGAAACTTAAGCTTTCAATTATTACAAGTTGCATTAATTAACCAAGTTTTAGAGGGAATAGCTCAAGTCAAACACATTAAATAAACAACAAATTCAGCTGGCGCCAGCTTAAAATGCATGGCTTGTTGCAAAAGAGAACGCCATAGCAAGTGGGGGCATTCCATTTCAATCTTCAGTGTGTTTATATATATACACACGAAGGTTTTCATATAAGCATTTCCTTGATGCTCTGATTTCTGAGTTAGCTATACATTGCTTCTGAAAATGAATGTTTCAGAATGTTAAACCATGAGTACATGGATAATACAGATCAAGCTTTTGCTATATTCAGGTTTACCTCTGCCAATTCAAATTCACATCCTCAAATAGAAAACAGTGCACTATTCTTTTTATGTTTTGATCTAACCTGGCTTACAACGTCATCCACGATCCTCGCCAATAAGATCCATCCATGCCATTTTAACTTCTAAATAATCACAAACTTTTTATTGATATGTATGAAAGAGGTGAAGATTCACCTTGAGAAAAATGACATAGATAGACATTATTAGGGATCACGGATGGTGTGATAAGCCGAGTCCATCTAATAATTTTTTATGTGTGTGACTCATTAATTCGAATCTACGTCCTTAAATATGAGATTTGTTGAGATATGGGAAGCTGATGCATTGAAATGTATACAAAGATGATCACTTTAGCTAGATAGTCACTTTGGTCCATATTTTTTTTAAACGCTTTAACCATAGACGTTTCATTTTAGGTCAAAATGAGTCATCAAAACTGTGAACGATAAATGGCTTAAAATGACGTGGCAAACCTACATGCAGTGCAACTTACATATAAGTGTCATATAGTAAAAGGTACTTGATAGAATGACACCCCAATTTAAAAATAATTTTATAAAATTATATAAAATATAAAACTATTTTTATGATGATTTGTTATTTTGTCAAGTCATTTCAAGTTATACATCGTTAATTGACTAATAATTTTCGTCCACAGATGAGTCATTTTGACTCAAAATAAAACGTAAACAGTTAAAAAGTGCTTTAAAAAATGAGCATTAAAATCACTATCTATTAGACATTAAGTACATTTTTTGACGTTATACCAAAAAGCAAAAAGTGAAAGGCACCTCCACAGCAAGAATATTCCAGTATTAATTATTAAGAAACATTCCAATTACATGAAGAAAAAAAATTAATGGGCATTTTTCATATGGCCCTTATTCTTTTACAATAGCAAAATCATATAATGTAAAAACATACAAAACAAGATAATTGGCACATATTAGTTCACTGCAGATAACAAGTTTATACTTTTTGTTGATTATTATCAGCATGGAGATGAAGAACATCAAGCCCAATTCAGATGCTGGCAACTGATCCAGATGGCCTCTTGAACCTGCAAGCATTGCAGAAGGTTGAGAATAGATATGGGGTTTGGTACTTATCTTCCCCGCCCATCATCGGCATAGCCACCCCTCTCTTCACCGGGCTAACATAGCCTGGCTGATATGTTTTTCCCAACACTCCTTCAACACGGTCACTTAAGTTGCTGAATTTGAACTGTGTTTCCAAGTGAGCAAAGGCATCATCATCTGGTAATTGGTACTTATGAACCCTATTTTCTTCTTTTCCAATTGGTCTCACCCTTATGTACATCTCCGCCAATCCGGATATTTTGACATGGATGTTGTTTTTGTCGTCGGTTCTTTCGACCAACACTTGTCGTCCCATTGAACGGTGAGAGCATCGACGTTTTCGTCCCAGTGAGAGACTCGGTTTGCTGCAATGACTAGAGTGTGTGTATCGAACATGACAGCCAAGGCTTGTACCCATGTGAAATCACGAGTCCTTCCTAGTGGTCTAGTGCCAATGAAATGAGCATTGATTTGAAGCTTATCGTCTGAGACAATGGCGAAGTTCCCATCTTTTGCTCCATGGAAGTAGAACATAACTCCATCACCACCAACGAAACGAGGGTCGTAGCAAAGAGAACCATAGCCATCACATTTTGGTTTCCTCCCTGAAAACACACATAAAATGGGGATTTTAGAATCAGTCCAAGCATGGAATGAAAACTACAAGAGGATAAGTTGATTAATTTTGAAATGAATAGAATTTAAAAAAAATAAATTATAAAAAAAATTAAGAGAGATCAGGTATAATTTCAGTAGTTTTAAAAATGAAATGCCTTAACAAGCAATTAAACTAGAAAAATAAGGGGTCAAAGCTTAATTTCTCTAGCATGATCTTAATAATAAACCAAAAAATTTGATAGGGGCAAGGACTTAATTGCAATGGTTCTAAACTTAAGCCTAAAAGGCAATTAAATTATTCCTGACAAACTTGACCCGAGACCCGATATCAAGCCGAACATGATGATCTGAAACTCGAAATAAATCAAACCTAACCCAATTTTAGTTGAATCGAAATAGACTCACACCGGTTTTCAACTTAACCGAATGTAACACGAAATAGAGAAAGATAGGATGTAAAAACCAAAAGCCAAATATGTTGGTTTTATAAAGCCGTATATAGAGGTGTAAAAATTGACTCGACCTAGAACCGACCGATCTCCTATTGAGCCAATATTGACCCAACCCGAAATAACCGATCCGATAGACTCGACCCGGCCTGAACTAAAATCAAACTAGACCTGAATGTAATCATACCCGAAATTACCCGAATCAAAACCTACCCGAACAATATGTTTGCCACCTCTATCCGTCCCCGATTCTAAACTAATTCAGTAGACTAAGAATTAGGGTGTAGGGTTTAAAAGCTTACACTTGCAAGTGGCTTCACACTTGCTGCCACAATTAACATGGCAACCCTTTTGCTTCTTATTGTTCTTAGGTTTCCTTTGAGGGCATTCGGATGGGCAAACAAGGGTCTGCTTGTAACAAGCTCCTTTCGCTTTGCAGTGGGCTCGTTCTTGCCCTTTCTCCGACGGTGACAAATTGTCATAATCTTCATCGTCTTTCTTCTTCTTCTTATCGTCTTTGCCATTCTTTTTGCCTTTGCTATCGTTGTTGCCAGCACCTTTTCCCTTGTCCTTGCCGTTTCCGTTGCCGTTGTCCTTGTTGCCATTATCGGCACCATGCACAATGGCGGCTTCGGTGCATGGCAATATAACAACGAGAACCGCCAATATAGTATGTGACTTCATCTTATAATCGGTTTGAAACTCCAGTTCAGTGTTTTTTTGAAGTGGTAAGAGATGATGAAAATGTTGCAGAAAATGAACCTATTTATAAGGGGTTTGTCACCATGAACCAGGCCCTGAAGTTTGGACTTTGGACTTCACTTGATTCCTTGCTTTGTTCTTACGATAAAATTGCAAAAAGATTAGGTTTTTAGAGGAGTATATTAGCAATTATATGCTTTGATTTCAGGGTTCTTGTCTAAATATGATTTCAGTCCCTCTATTATGTTAAAATTTGAAATTTCATCTCTATTATAATCTGACATAATTTGATCCCTCTACTTGTTATTATCATGTCTAACTTGATGACATGGTTACTTATGGTGTTAAAGTGATGATGTAATTTTGTTTATAGTTACTCAACAGAGAATCAGAATTATGTGTAAATTCAATCAATCATATTCGACTAATAAGAAATATATACATTAACCAAAAAGCTTAAATCTAGTTATTTTTTTAAAATTGCCCACTTTTATGTCAGGTGTCAACAACCAAACTTGTTATCAATTTGGACCTAGATCATAAAAATAGATGACTAAATAATGTCAAGTAGAAGGATTAAATATTAAATTTCAAAATAGTAGAGGGATTAAAATAGAATTGGACCTTTAATCCTTTTTGACCAAATAGCTGTAAAGTATTTCTTTTAAATTAAGCCTATATAGTGTTTCACTTTTCTTGAGTTCAATGCAAAGTCGTAAGTTCAATTAATCAGCTATAAGTTTGGGTTTTGTTTGCTTTATGTGGTGGAGAAGTGTCCCTTTCATTGTTTACACCTTTTAAAATATTTATATTTTATAAAAAAATATAAATATATCTATTTATTTATTTATTTATATGATTCACTAGATAATGAGAAAAATAATAATAAGATGTTTTTTTTTTTTTGTAATATGCATGTTTATCTTATGGTTTACTTTCCATGTTTAGGGTGTAAGGTTGTCCCTGCTAACACTACTGCCTCAAAGGTTTGAACTCATGTCCTTACCTTGGGAGTACAATGTGTCTTACCAATACACCAAACACTTATTGGTATAATAATGAGATCTTAATTGTATTAAACCAAATATTAAGGGTTAGTTCTTCATTGCATTTTTAAATTAGATTTTATAATCAAAATTTTTTTTGGTATTTAGAATAATAGAGAATTAAGTTAAAAAACGGAAATAAAAATATTTTTAAAAACTAAAAAAGGTTAGTCTCCGTTTGGTTTCAGAAAACATAAAATTGTTTATGTTTTCATGTTTTAGAAATTAGAAAATATGAATGAATATGTATTTGGTCAAATTTTTTAAAAATAATTTATAAAGAATGAAAATAAAAATATGTGAAATTTAGAAAACAATAAAAAGTTACTGAAAAATATTCTGTAAATGGAAAAAATTGAAAACAAATGTTTTTTAAACTTAATGGATTGACCCGTTTAAATCCATGCAAACAAAAAAATATTTAAATTTATGATTCTGGTTCAAATTAATATAAATGTTGGAATTTTCTTTATGTTTATTTATCGTATTTCTATTATGAGAAAATAGGTAGTCAAACGTGTTTTCGTAATTTTATCATTCAAATAAATATTATTTCTCTATACTAAATATGTTTTCTACTTTCTAGAAAATATGAAATGGAAATTATTTTATAAAAAATAAAAAATAGAAAAAGAAAGCAAAAATAGAAAATAGTTTTTTTTTTACTTTTGAATATAAAGTTATCAAAATACCGTTTAAGTTTTTTTTTACTTTTTTTAACATCATGTATAGAATAAATATTTTATTTTTTTTCAATAATATCAAACACTTTTGATTAACAGATCAACATTTCCGCTATAATTTTTAGGGATAATTACATTTTTGGTACCTCACCTTTACATGTTTTCCTATTTTGGTACTCTACTTATTTTTTTGACAAAATGATGCCTAACGTTACGTTTTGTTTCTATTTTAGTACCCCGCCGTTAAAAAATTAACGGAAGGATGACTAGGAGAGAGAAAATCACACGTGGCATGTTGCCACTTTATTTCCTCTCTCCTAGTCAGCCTTTCGTTAATTTTTTAACGGCAGGTACCAAAATAGAAACAAAACGTAGCGTTAGGTATCATTTTACCAAAAAAAATAGGTAGGGTACCAAAATAAGAAAACGGGTAAAGGTGGGGTACTAAAAATATAGTTATCCCTAATTTCTACTACACATTTTTAAAACACTTTTCAAAATTCAACAACAATGATAAATTTTCTCCAAATAATAAAATTTACTTGGTTTTAAATCCTACACTAATTTCTTCAATTATGTGTAGAAAATAACCTATCAAAAAATTAGAGCCATAATTAGGGGTGTTTATCGAGCGAGTTGGTCGATAGTTGAGTAGTATTCAACTCGTGCTCGTTAAAAAATTTTATTGCTCGACTCGTTACTCGTTAAAAGATCTCGTTGCTCGACTCGACTCATTGCTCGTTAAGCTCACCAAAACTTTTACCTTATTTTTTTAAAATATAGGCAAAGTCTAGTGATACTATTAGAACTTAATATAAACATACAAATTTAAAAAAAAAACATGAGGACAATGGAGAAAAATAAAATGAACCTGTCTTGAGCGAGTTAGAGATTAAGTCAATATTCGAGTGCAAGACTATTTTTAGTTTTTCAACAATCTTCGATGAACAATAAAAAAAATCTAACCGATTTTGGGGTTTTAACTTTCAATTGTATTTTTATTTGGGAACCCAAGATTTTCTCTCTTTTTTTATTTTTATACATAAAATGATTATATATATATAAAGAAAGACTGATTATTATAATTTATTTCTTATTAATACAAGTGAAATCAAATATTTTATGGGTAAATTACCTAACCAGTCATTGAACTTTTCTAGTGTTTTCAATTAACATTTAAATTTCTTGGAACATAATTCTTTAAGTAGCCACAAAAAATCATGAAAAAATTTATAAAAAAGCATGAGTTGCTCGCAAACTTATCGAATCGAATTAGATCTAGTTTGACTCGACTCACTAAGATCTCGATTCGAATTAACTCGAATCGAACGTTAATTAAATTTTAACCGAGACGAGCTCAAATTATTTGTAAACTGCTCAACACAACTAAGACCTGGCCATAACACAGCATAGTTTAAAAAAATAATCATCATGGGAAACTGAATTTTCAAAGGGTAAGTTAAAGGAACACTTAATGATAAAAAGACGAAGGAATAACCTCTGCTGATTAATTGTTTCGATTAATTAAGAGTAAATTACACTCCATATCATTTAATTACGAATTTAATAAATGAATATGATACTTTTATTTTAAAAGTTACAACCAAAGTTCTTTATTTAAAATATTGTTACAAATCGTACATTCACCGTTAATATTAAATAAAAGGTAAAATGACAAAAGATGTCCTCAACGTTTACATGTTTTGTCATTTGGTCCTTTATTTTTTTGAGCAAACAACCCAACGTTTGCATATTTTGTCATTTGACTCCCTATTCTTTTTTGGAGCAAACAACCCCCCAACGTTTCATTTTGTTCCAAATATGCCATAGTTGGATGGAAACCGTTAGTCAACTAACGATCAGCGGTTGATGTTGACTGGACTTGCCACGTCTTAAGAGCGGCCGACGTCAAAATCAACCGTTGGCACGTGGCCGAACCTGATGGTGACACATGGCGAATATGATGTTGACACATTAGCAGAACTTAACACATGGCAAGTCCAATCAACATTAGCCGCTGACCGTTAGTTGACTAACGGTTTCCATCCAACTATGGCATATTTGGACCAAATTGAAACGTTGGGGGTTGTTTGCTCCAAAAAAGAATAAGGGGCCAAATGACAAAACTTACAAATGTTGGGGGCATTTTTGTCATTTTACCTAGATAAAAGTAGTGATGTTGTCTGGTATAATAACAATTTTAGTCCTTTAAATTTTTACAATATATCATTTTGTTCTGAATTTTAGACTTTGTTCTTCTCTTAGAAATATTATATTACTTTCCTATTATAACTTCATGTTATAATAATAGTTTAACAATAACGTGTTACAGCTTCATGACAGAATGTAATTATTCAACTACTCATTTGATCTAATGGGTTCACTTGCTTCGACAATATTTCAAAAAGACTAAATTAATGAAGCTTTTAAATAAGAATGATTAAATTTATTAACATATTTTGAATTGTGACAAAATTAATAGAAAGTATAGATTTTGGGAACTACAAGTGTTACTCTATTAGACCACAATAGATGTGTGTTTTAATTTTAACGACAAAATAATTTATTTATAATAATATTTTAATTAAATGGTATATTTGTTATCAAATTTATAATTTAATGGTATTTGATTATTGTTTACACTTAATTGTATTATTGATTTCAGATTTTAAAGCAAACCATCTCATAAGAAACGAATCTCCAACATTCCAAGACAACAACCCTTTTGAAAAATAGAAGCAAAATAAAATAAATAAAAAACTCCTTGCCACTCCTGCACTTTTGGGCATATCTTGATACACAGGTAGTGTAAAATTAATTTTACACAAGCCTGTGTATTTATATTATAAAAACTCAAATCCTAAATTCTTAACCCTAACCCTAAAAAACTAAACCACACACTCTAAACCCTAAATTCTAAACACCAACATTAAATTCTAGACCCTACAACCCAAACCCCTAAACCTTAAACCCTAAACTAAAACCTTAACCCCTAAAACTAAAAGGCACGTGTAAATAAAGTTTACACGGCCTGTGTATCAAAGTTTTTTCCTTTCTTTTTATCCCTTAGAAAACAAGAGTTTATTTAGATATCATCAATATTTTGTATATTAATTAGATTATGAAAAATATTTTTTTAATATAACATTATTAAGCATATTTTAAGGATCTATATATTAATTTATTATTTATATAATTATTTTTAATACAATTTAATTAATTATTAAATATAAATATAAATGTGTGAGAATAAAAAGAAAAAATATTAGTTTACAAATATCACAATGTAAATACGTGAGGGTGAAGAATTAAAATAGAAAATTTTAAATTTAAGTTATTTGGAGATTTTTTATAATTGTTAAAGGTAAAATGGTCTTTATAACTCTTATGTCAAAATCTCTAATTTCAAAAAGCTTATATTAGCAACTTTTTTCAAAATTAGAGGTTTCACCCCAATCCGCTATTCCAATATGCTATTTACCAAACATCCAAATTAATGGGTTTGACCAGTCAAACCTCTAATATTAGCTCAAACTTCTAATTTTGGCTCAAACCGCCTTTTACCAAACATGGCCATTATGTCATTTGTAAACTAATACTTTTTGTTTTTTGTTTTTTTTTATTCTCACACATTTATATTTGTATTTAAATTTAATAATTAATTAAATTGTATTAAAAAAAATTATATAAATAATAAATTAATATATAAATCCTTTAAATATGCTTAGTAATGTTATATTAAAAAATTATTTTTCATAATTAAATTAATTAAACAAGTATCGAATATAATCATGTCCTTATATGTCATTTTACTTGTTTAAATAATCATAAGTAGTCTCTATCGCTTAAGTTTAACATCTTGACTCAAACCATTTTTTAATAGGTCAAACCAAATTTTTTTAAAGCAATAAGTAATGACTAATTACGAATTAGCTTATAGTTATTGCAATTATCAAAATATTTTTATTTGCTAAACAAGGCTTATAATGAATGAATAATCCTTGAAGGGGCTAGAGGTTGTTTTAGGTTGTAGCATAATATGTTGAAAATTTAGGTTCTAACCTATAAACATTAAATTTTAACCCTAAACCTTAAATTATGTTCACAATCCCTAAATTCTAAACTGCTAAATTTAAACTTCTAAACCCTACACCCTAAACTGAATTTCTAAACTCTAAAATTAAAACACTTATAAAAACTAAAAATTTGTACCGCCAGTGTATCAAATAATTATTATATTAATTAAGATAATTATTTGATACAGAGTTTATACGTTTACGTAGATAACCTTTTTAATTGACGTCTACATATAAAAAAAATAGATTTGATAGAGTTAAAAAAATCATATATTTTTATACAAAATATACTATAAATCTAAATTCTGAAGTACATTTCTTTGTAAAATATATCATACTCAGTTATCATGACTAATTATTATTTTTATATGTGTTCTAATTTTTTGTATTTTAAAATATATTATTGTACTAATTGAATTATTTAAGTGGCAAAGATTAAAATATAAATATGTAATATAGTTTATTTTATACATAATAATTTCATAAATCATACTGGAAATAAAATTGATTCTAATTATATCATGAGAAAAACTTTGATATGTGTAAACATTATCTTTTATTAATTAACCCATATTTTTTAGCATTTTAGTTAAATTATAAGACAATATCTTAATTTGATTTCAAATTTAAATAAACTTAAGTACATATGTAGACTAAGCTGCTCCAATCTGAGTGAATACTATCTTTTATCACTAGAATTTCTCAATGAATTCGAATACTATTAAATATTATTATCTACTGCATATCTGAATACACAAATATCTAAATACACAAGAGTCCAAATCTGAATATGTTAATTCAAATTGGACACTCTCGATCATGTATTATTAGACTCTTCATTCCTTATGCAGATGCGAATTCAGATATTTGAATTCGATTCTAAATTCGTAACGGACAATAATTTTAAAATTTAAATACGATCTGGATCCACAATCCAAATTACTATCCTTAATTTTCACATGCTAACGACACTCAAACTCTGATACAGTATACGTCTGCCATTTTGTTTCCGTGTACCATATTAGAATTTGCATGAACAAAAGAATAATTTTTTCAAAGTGTTATAGTTGAAATTCTTGCCTTATGAGGGCTATTCACATGCTTAATACCATGATGATCATGCTTTGCTTGTAAATGCTGGGGCGTTCTTGGTGATGCTTGCTTTGTTGCATGGAGACGTTCTAACGATGCTAGAATATCGGCCATCGACGGTCTGTTCTTCGGATCCGTATGCAAGCATTGCAACGCGAGTGCGGCAGCAGCTTGCGCTCCTTTCTTCGAGTACTGCCCTCCCAACCTTGTGTCCAATATCCGTAGTACTTTCCTGTTATCGATCAAGAACGGTTTTGCCCATTCCACTAGTGTTTCTTCCGAAAACCCAATTCTCTCGTCATCCATTGCCCGCCTTCCCGAGAGTAGCTCTAATAGTACAACACCGAAGCTGTACACATCACTCTTTGGGGTCAAATGACCTGCATTCAAGGTTTAAACAAGTTCGTTAGTACGATCGATAACCCTTAATTAACATTCCCCGAATAAATTACACATCAATATACCAAAGACTTGTTTCTCCAATATCAGCCCTTTCATTAGTTTGCCTTCACTAACAAAGGAGCCATGCATCTCAAACTTTCTACCTTTAACCCGGCCCTTTTTTCGGTGTTAGTGGATGAACTGCTAATGGCTTACAATCTACAGGCCATCGGCCTAGAAAGTTCGAAGAGATCTTCTTGTAAAAGAATTCCTTTAAGCATGGTGATGCAAGTACTGCAACATTACTTGTACAACCTTTGAAAGCCTAACTTACTAAGAAATCAGCGGAGAGATTTCCGAGCCGGCTTCATTAAACTATACTAATCCACCTCCCACAATTTCTCATCTCTACTTGAATGTGTGAAATGAAATAAAAATTCGAGAAAGTGACATGATCATGCCAAGCATATTATGTTCAATAGCTCTAAGCCTCAGGCACATGCCAAATACAGGGGAAGCAGCAGAGAGCAACATAACAGCTCGGTATGAAAATGTTGTTTTTCGGTATCTGTCAAAAGGTCCTCAGAATGAAGGGAGATCATAAAGAATGAAAAATTTGAGCAGGACTGACAGTTGCAAGATTTTTGTTTTGAAACATTGTTGCTTAACTTTAGTTCATTTACTATAAGCAAAGCCAAACTATTCATCTTCAAGATATCAAAATAATCCCTCTATATTGCTCCCATTCTTCATTTTTCTTGGACTATCCATGCATAACTCGTATTTGGACACGGGTATGGGGATATAAGTCTCTAAAGATCTTCAAATACATGAAAAACTAGAAAATTCTGAATATACCCATGTCAGAGACATACACATACCCATATCAAACACTCACACCTGAATCCGAGTAACATAGTTCTCTCTATTTATTATTGTAGAGACTAATCCATAAAAAAAAGCATGAACAAACCTGTAGCGACGTATTCAGGGGCTGCATAACCTTGAGTTCCAACAACTCTGGTCGAAACGTGGGTGTTATCACCAGTTGGACCATCTCTTGCTAACCCAAAATCCGAAAGCTTTGCATTGTAATCCTACACAAGGTATATGACAACAATATTAATCATTAAATCAAATGGAATGTTCAATGGAACACATATGGTATGCAACTTGATCCCAAATCAGAACCTTTGATGTATCAGCCTTACCGAATCAAGAAGAATGTTGGAAGCCTTTAAATATCGGTAGATTACATTAGCATCTAAACTATGTAAAAACGTCAATCCCTGTGCAACACCCCTGGCAATATGCATCCGTGTAGCCCAAGAAATTGGTTGAACACCTTCTGAAAGAAGGGAAAAAATAACATTTTAGTGTTGCCTTCCGAGTCACAGAGTCGGATTCTAAATTGATTAACCAATCACACTAATGAAAAAGAGAACACTAAAAATGACTCATATAAACAAAAGTACCATCCTCCTAAGACCTAAACCATATACCTCCAGCTGCCCTGCATAAGTTTCAACCAATAGGAGAGTACTAGATTCATGTAATATGGTTGAAACTCGCACTTTGGCGAGCCACCGATACATGGTATATGATTTAACATAATGAGATCAATGGAAAAAGAGTGATATCTGCAGAAAGATAGAAACTTACTTTTAAATAAGTGATTCTCCAAACTTCCCTTTTGCATAAACTCGTAGTCCAAAAGTCTATTATCAGACTCCACACAATAGCCAATGAGTTTCACGAGATTTTCATGGTGAAGCTGACCCAAATAGTTAACTTCCGTCTACAAATGTTAATCAGCATGGAATCAGGTTCAGAAATATGAACTTGCAAAATCAGGAGGGGGGAAAAAGAAAAGAAAAACGAAACTAGTAAACAAGAGATTACATGCAAGCCATTCCTTGTGCCCCTGGAAACTTTCTGCCTTGAGTTTTTTTATAGCCACAACAATTCCGGTTCCCGGCTTGGTAGGCGCAAATGTGTTCTCATCAATCCAACCTTTAAAAACACATCCAAACCCTCCCTCCCCAAGAAGTGTTTCGGACCGGAAGTTTTTAGTTGCATTTTTAAGATCACTAAAAGTGAAAGACTTGAGACTGCTGGAAACAGGTGTGTGAGGTTTTGATGCCAAGAATGGTTTGTTCGAAGTTTCCTTAGACGATTTCTGAGTTGAAGAAGTTGATTCCGACTTTGTGTTACTATGAGTCTTTGCACTACCTTAAACAGCAAAAAGCAGAATTTAAGAATTTACTGACCTCTAAAGCCATATCAAGACCACAGTTCTTTAACACACGAAAACACCAGAGAAATATGAAAATAGATAAATTTAATAAACAAAATTTTAATATTATTTGCATTCTGAGATAGCAAAACAACACGAATTCATCTGGCCACTGGTCTGACAACCCCCACACATACATATCCAGAAGCAAAACAAATAAGACAACCAGAAAATGACCATAATCCTGTATTACTAATTTGTTTGCTCAAAGCCAATCTTCAAAATACCTCAGCCAAACCAAATTAGTCTTTCTATTTCATCCATAAATTGCATGGTATTAATCCATTATCAACAAAGGGAATCTGAGTTTAGTTTTTTTTTATTAATTACAAAAGTGCATTTAAGATTTGTATAGCAGCAAATTAGCCTAATGACCACCACCATCACTCTAAGCAACAACAAAATGTTAAATGAGATATAGCTAAAGTTCTTTTTTTGGCTGATTAGATCAATATTCCACAATTCACAAACTTCAGAAAGTACATACATATATAGCATATGGTTACTTGAGAAACGCTTCACTATAAAATCCATGGAAACTCTATGCTCATGGAACTTTGTTTTAGAAGAATCAAAACCCAAAACCCAGACCATATTATAGTTGAAAATCTAAAATTTAGACCCCAAAAGAATCCCATAATAGTTCTAGACTAACCTGGAAAATTAGTGGAAGAAGCATGAGCACACTTTGCAGGTTTAGGCCAGCAGATACCCATGACGGAAGAAAATCAGACAATAAAGCTGGAATGGTCAAAACATATGGGGGAAGACGAAGAAGATGAACACAGATTCTTGACGAAAACGATAACCCATTTAAGGGGCCGTGGAAGAAGAAAGCAACCCAAAGTCCATTCCATTAAAGGGTCATTTTTTAATCAAGAAAATGAAGCAAAAACATGAAAAAACAAATGGGATTTTGAAGAAACGGACGCTTAACTGGTCAATGGAAGGTGGCTGGATAGAAAATGGAAATGTATACGCCTTTGTTTGAATAAAAAAATGAACAGTGTAGGCATAATCTTCATGGAGTTCTGGGTTTCATGGGGGGCCATTACGGATTTAAAGTCCCTGCAAATGGAAGAAAATTGTAGTGTTTTTTGAATATTGACTTTTAAGATCATGGCCTCTGCTCTGCAACTCTGACTGTTGAATATCTAAACTCTGTAATCCTTTGACTTTTCTTCTGTGTCAGCGTCAAACTGTACATAGCTGTACAAACGTGATTGTGATGTTCTTATTCTCTCTGTTCGACTGTTTAACTATTTTTAGTAGTAAAATATTTTGGTGTGTGTAGATTTTGTTTTTGTCCTCCTGGTTTCAAGTCTTGTCCTGAATATTTGGATTGATTAATTTCGCACAAAATAATTATAATATAATATTTATTCTTATATATTATTAATTTTTAATAATATACGTATATTTTATAAACAAAACATTTTAAATTATATTTTTTAAAATAAATATCATTTATTTTTTTATTGGTATACTTATTAACCTATTACATATATGTTAATTTTTAAATCAACATGTTTTATTTATAATTTAGTCTTAAAGCATTAAAGTTTAAGTCTTAAAGCTTGTAATTTAAAATTTAGTGGTGATCAAAAGGTTTACGTTAACTTTCTTTGTCTGTCCATTCCGCTCCATATTTTATTTTTCTTTTTTTGTTTGATTCGTTGTTGTTTTTTTATTACGCATATTCACAATTCATATCAATCTTATCGATGTTGACAAATAATTCAATTACTCATTATTTTTATTTTGCATATATACTTTTACAGATTTATGAATTGTTTTACATATTTAAAATTTTATTTTACTTTGTTTAATAGTTCTTCTCATTTTCTTTTATAAAAATTAAAAATTTTGATCTTGTCTCATATAAGTTTTTAGTTTTGCCTTGTGCAAGTTTTGGTATTAATTTTACAAGTATTTTTTCTTTCGAATTTAATGTTGTCGTCACTTATCTAATTGGTTGAAAGATGTTCGGTTCTTTTTTTTGAATATTTTTTATTTAGGGGAAAAGAGGGAGAATTGTTCCTACTGAAACTAAAATCCAGAACATAAAAGAAGGAATTAGATGTCAACAAAAATTTTTAACTATCTACTCCAAATTATGATGACATCTACAGTTTTTTGAGTGTATTATTTTTTATTGGTATCTTATTGTTCGTTACCTTGCTCAAGTGATATTGTCCCAGGTAAACTATTTCCAAACATTGGTCCACATTTTAAAAAATAATAAATAAAAGTATCAAATTGTAATAGAAAAGTAAACCTAAAAAATCATTAACCTTTCATAGGAGTTGACCAAATCATTAATTATACTTAGCTAAAACTCTTTACAAACGATGTATAAATTCGAAAGGGGATTGTTGACCTTGATCTAAATCAAATTCTTCAACTATTATTTATGCAAATATATAGCTTTATTTAAAGGGACGGGTCAGAAATTAATGTTAAGAGGGGCAAAGTATAATTATCATAAAAATAAAGGGTGCAGTTCAAAAGAATTGGAAATTAGGAATTCAGATAGATAAATATTTTATTGTATTTTTTAATATAAAAATTTTAAGAGGGGACACAAGATTTATGTCCTTTTAATTTTTATATTTAAAAGTTTGATAAACTCTTATATTTGTTTTATAGTTTTATCCTTGTATATTTCATTTATTTATTAACTTATCATAAAAATTTAAAAATATATTTTTTAATTTATTATTAATGATGTATCATCGTCTGAATTAGATGATGCATGAAATTAGAGTAGTGAGTGAATGACTAGATTTAAGAGATTTTTAATAAGGTATTGATAATACAATTAGTGTATATTTGCACTTGGTTTGTGATATCATTCTCATTTCACCGAAAAAAGTAGTGAGTGAATGACGTAAGTAACTAGATGTTGCTTAAACAAGATTCGAATTTACGATTTTGTATATGTAAAAAAAAATTGTTAAAAAATTTACCCACCGAAATTAGATATATAACTTTGGTCGGTTTAAATTAGTCAGAGAAAAACCTACTCGAGGAACTAAGAGGGCAACAAAAAAAAATAGTGAGCGAATGAAAACAGTTGGGTTTGAGCTTATTTACAAGGTGGAGCAATAAAAATAGAGTCGAAGCCTTGAGTAGCCCATGAAGCTCCATCGGCCTGAATGTCTTGAGAAGAGCAAGCACAGAATCGAAGTTTTACAAGTAGGGAAATACAGAGAAGAAACGAGATGAGCAGCATCGGAACCGGTTACGATCTCTCTGTCACCTCTTTCTCCCCTGACGGCCGCGTTTTCCAGATCGAGTAAGCCGTCGATAACAGCGGGTCCGCCCTTCCTCTTCTTCTTCATATGTAATTTTACGGCATCAAATTATAATTTTGTTTAAAAAAACATTTTTTCTTATTGCAGAACTGTTATCGGAATAAAAATGCAAAGATGGGATCGTCATGGTAATGTATTTCTTCTCCCCTTAATATCTGAGCGTAAATTAAAATGGGTATTGTTATTTTTAGAGTGTTGAGAAGCTGATAGCATCAAAGGTGATTTTACCCGGTTCGAATCGGAGAATCCACTCCGTTCATCGGCATTCCGGCATGGTATTCATTATTCCTATTTACCTACATTTTCAAAGCTAACATTTCGGGTTCTTCGTTCTTACTCTATATTTCACCGGTATTCTATGTTCTAATTCAGGCAGTGGCTGGATTGGCAGCTGACGGTAGACAAATTGTGGCCCGTGCTAAATCTGAAGCTACTAATTACCAAAGGTTTCTTTTCACTTTTTTCTTCTTTCTTTAGTTTCAATTGCTGATACTCAGCTTTAACTATATATATTATATGACCATCTAATTATAAGTTTTATTTGTTGGTGGTTGTGAAGTGTGTATGGTGAACCTATTCCTGTCAAAGAACTCGCTGAACGGGTCGCGAGTTATGTGCATTTATGCACACTTTACTGGTGGCTCAGGCCCTTTGGCTGTGGGGTAATTCTCGGTGGTTATGATAGAGATGGTCCTCAATTATATTTGGTTGAACCATCCGGCATCTCCTATGTATGTCATTTCTCTCAGTTAAGAGCTTCACTTTGTTTTCCTTTTTCTGTTGATGCTAGGTACATTGGTATTATTTCTATTTTTCGGTGGTCAATGATTTGTGTCTTATTGTTTGCGGTGTTGCTTGTTATAATTGATGTAGATATACTTTGGTGCTGCAATCGGAAAGGGAAAACATGCTGCCAAAACGTAAGTCATGAAACTATTTCTTCTATTTTGTGGAACTCTGAGGCTGTGTTCGATAAAATCATTTCACATGCTAGATAGTTGGATTGGATGAATGATTGCAGAATTATATATATTCTGGAATTTTGTTTTGCAATCTCAACCGGCGAACATTTAACAGTTATCCAAGAGGAAAGCCTTCTAATGGTTATTTATTTATCATTTTGTCTCTTATGAAAAATTTATCAGCAACAATGAAGATATTTATGGCATTCTCTTGAATTATTAAGATTCTCCCCCTACCTATGCATGGATACATCACAGAAATTTAAATCTTCAAAGTTGAATATGAAATTTGAAAATTAAAATCCTACCGTGCACTGTTTCACTAAGTGTCATTTGCCTATGAGTCATCCAAATTAAGTTAACTTTGTTTTAACATGAAACTATCTGCTCGGAATGTTTTTCTCTGTTCTGTTAGGTGCTATGTTCTTATAATGAAGTCAAAACCTTTCTTACTATCTCAACCTCTGTAATCTTCGGTTACCTCGTTCTTTCTGTATTCATCTCGTAAATAACTAACAAGTTTGTGGTTGAATGGAATATGTTGACAGTGAAATCGAAAAGTTGAATCTATCCGAATGACATGCAGGGAAGGGGTTATTGAAGTAAACAAAATGTGAGTGTTGCCTATCGTGATTTCTTCCTTTTTCTGTTCTATTTTACTTATTTGGAATGTGGGCACCTAAGTTGGTGCTTTTAAAATTGTTTGTTCATTTATTTTTTGGTTTACTCTTTCCTTTTTCACTATGAATGCACGTTTTTATGCTAGTTCCGGATTTAACCATGCCATTTATCCTCTTAAGCAGCATCTACAAGGTACACGATGAAGCAAAGGATAAGGCCTTCAAACTTGAGATGAGTTGGGTCTGCGATGAGTCTAAGCAACAACATCAAAAGGTACTTTCTTCAAATTCAGCATTTATTTCAACTAGCAACAACAAAATTCTCGCCCTTTTCCTCTATGATGGTTGCATGAATTAAACCATGCCATTTTTCTTTTTCAAGACCGTATACTAACTACTAAGGTTGCCAAAAGTAAGGTCTTTCCTATGCTTTTAGCCATTTATTTTCCGTCTTGTTTTGACACTGAAATCTTCCATTGAATCACATGTAAAAGCCGCATATGAGGGCTTTCATCGCATATGTCAATAACTACCTCTGTCTCACGTTCTATTTCAATCGGCTCTACCTCCTTACTGTGTATATTTTCTTGTATGCTCAAACATGAAGTGACTATACCAGATTAGATCATTAGTGGAGCTTGCGATAATAATTCATTAGTTTCTATGTAATGCGGCATTGATTCATGGCTATTTGTTTTGAGTAGATAGTTATGTCTGTATCCTTAGAAATACTTACATTTGAAACGTAACTCGTATTTTTCCCCCCCGGAATTTCAGGTTCCGGATGACCTCTTGGAGGAAGCCAAAGGCTGCTGCTAGGAATGCATTAGAAGAGATGGATGCTGATTAAAATGTTGGTGAAGCCAGAATAGTCTTTGTTATTGACGTTTTTATCTTTGATTAATCTCCCAGATGTTTAAAATGTGTTTCCTTGTATCATTTTTCATATAATGATCTGTGCTGACATTTTCATTTAGGAACCTGGTTTTCAAACCAAACAACTATCTGGTTTCGTCTAGGATTCAACTATGATCCAATATATGATTGCATATCAATGGATTATTTATTTTATCTATAATATTTAACTACCTTTCTTCAATTAAACTTCTACCAAATAAAGCTTATTTTATCAAATAATTGAATAAAATTGCATAAAATTTAATAAGGGAAAAACTTCAATACAGAGGTCGTGTAAATTTTAGTTTACATGGTATTTTTAATTTTAGGGGTTAAGATTGTAGCTTAGGGTTTAAATGTTAGGAGTTTAGGGTTTATGATTTAGAATTTAAAGTTAGTGTTTAGAATTTAAGGTTTAAGGTTAGAAATTTAAGATTTGTATTTTGTAAGGTAAAAATATACCCAGGCTGTGTATTAAAATTTTACCCATTTAATAATATATGTACGTACAAAAGATTTTAAATTAGTCAACGTAGTTTTGGTGCAATTGCAAGTTACCCGGTTAACACACTCTTTTTTCTCTACTTAGATTATGAGTTTAATTTTTATTATAAATAAAATTTCTTTAGAAAGAAGAAAGATATGTCAACCGAGTGACTTGTTCCTGCACCTAAACAAATAAAAAAGATTTCTCCTACTTTTACTAAAAACAAAGGAGATAATAAGAAAAAATATAAAAGAATATTTATAGTAATTATTCATATTATTTCTTTCATTGTTATTAAAAACAAAGGAGATAGTAAAAAATATAAAGGAATATTTATAATAATTATTCATATTATTTTTTATTTAATAGAATTAAGGATGTAATTAAAAAATATATAAAAAGAGATCATTGATGATTACCTCTAAATATATAAAAAAATATTGTACGATCTCAAATCGGCTATTTTTCGTATTAAACCCGAATCCGACTAGACCAAAACCATTTCTTATATTTGGCGTTGCCGCACGTAGTAAGGCAGTTTTTGTAGCTTAGTTCAACTTCTGCAAATCGACACTTCACCCTCGCTTCTCTCAGTGCCCAAAAGTTTCCAACCGCATTTTAATCCATTAATCATGGCTTCAGGTCTCTTCTTTTCTCTCTGATATGCTTTTATTCTAATTTTTCTACTGTTTTACCTATATATATATATATATATTTCGCTATTAGCGGTTGATAAAATCGATTCGCTTTTTGAAATTGGGCAGATGCGGATATGGAGGATTATGGATTTGAATACTCCGACGAGGAGCCTGAGGAACAAGACGTTGATATCGAGAATCAATATTACAGTTCCAAAGGTTATATATATATATATATATATATTATTCTCTAATCTTATTTTGATGTGGCTTGGATTATTCTTTTTTAAGCTATACCAAAAAAAAAATATATAATTTGTAGTTCTTCGTATTTTTATATGCTTCAAAATATTACCTTAGATTAGAGTCGGAGTTCACCTTTCCAATATGGCTGTGGAGTGCTGTTAGGGTTTATTCCTGTCAAATTGGGAACTATTTAGTTTTAATTGTTGTGCAGTGGCTGAATAATAATCTAAACTTGTTAGGCTCATTATGAGTTTATCCATTAACCTTATTTTCACAATGTCCTCTTGGTTAATATATAATTAATATATCATATGATAGTTGGTTCTTGAATATCAACTTCTTCACCATAGAGAAATAAGCAGTGGAGGTGAGCTCGAGGGTTCAATTCTGTCTGGATAAATACTTAAAACCCTTGTTTGTTGGTTGGCAACCTTATCGGTTTCTTACTTGTTACTAATAATTTGCATTTCTTTGTCATAACAGGTTTGGTGGAAACAGACCCTGAAGGAGCTCTTGTTGGTTTTGCTGAAGTGGTTAGCATGGAACCTGAGAAGGCTGAGTGGTGAGTTATCCAGAAATGGCATTTCAATCTTTTACTACTTGGTTAGAATCCAGCCTTCTTATAATTTCTGCCAGCTAATGTTTTTATTTTTATTTTTTGCTTTCTTGTGCCAAGTGTTTTTATGTTTTAGCACATGATAGGTCATAGGCACATTATTAGAACATATGTTTTCTGTTGCTTCTTATGGATGGGCTCCTATCTTCAATTCTAGTGAATAGTTCCTTTATGTAAATAGAGTTCTTGGCTTCTTGCAATCTCAACGGCTTGGGGTATTTGTTTTTATCTATCCTTTAAAAACAATTATTGTGAAAAGTAGAGTAATTCTCTGTTATTGACTTATTTTCTGTAAGATTTGTTACATATTTATATACAGGTTGTATCCTTAACTTAGGTAACTCCCAAGTTAGGAAAGTAACTAATTTTAGGGAAAGATACAATCCCTTAAAGTTAGGGATTGTAACTACTAGAAGATATCCATAGTATCCTATCTAATTACACATAATATGTAGGATAATACGATATGTATGTCTAAGAGTTGTATGTAATGTAAAAGTTTTGTAAGTCATGTAAAAGATTAAGAGTTATCTATTAGTAGGATAAGGATTAAGAGTTATCTAAGAAGTCTTCTATTATTAGGAGTCCTAGTTAAAGATAAATCCTTAAGGACTCTATAAAAGAGTTCTATGTTGTAACCTATGTGATTCATTCGAATAAACAGAATACTTTCTCTTCTGTTTTCACTACTTTCTACATGGTATCAGCTTGGGTTTCGATCCTCTAAATTAAACCCTAGTCGATGGCCAATTCTTCTTCTTCTTATTCCTCTACTGAAATTACTTTTTCACCAGAAATTTTTTCTGTTACGATGATCTCAATGAAACTTCCACCTTGTTTATTACTTGTCATCGATGAATGGCAATAATTATTTGGAATGGTCTCAATCATTAAGATTTTTATCTCGGAGACGAGGCAAATTGGGCTATCTCACAGGGAGGTTGAACAGCTGCGCCCACCTTTCTTTGGTTATACCAAATGGATGCAGAAAATAGCCGTGTGATGTCCTCGTTGCTCAATTCTATGACCCCTAGTGTAGACAGAACTTTCTCCTTTACCAAACAAAGAAATTGAAATGAGGGTCATCCAAGAAACATATTCGAGTATAGATAACATCTCGTAATTGTATGGGATTGAAGGTCGCTTCAGGTTCTCAAACAAGAAGGAATGTCACCACTCTATACTACAACACACTAAATGCTTTTTGGCAAAGAAATAGATCTTTATGAATGTAATGAATGGGAGACACCAAGAGATGTTTGCTCTGTAAAGAAAATTACTGCACAACGCAGAATTTTCCAGTTTCTTCATGGATTGAATAAAGAATTAGATGCAGTTCGTAGTAGGATTCTTGGCGCTCCCTCTTCCTTCGATTAGAGAAGTTTTTTCAGATTAAGAAGGAGGAAAGCGGCGCAATGTGATGCTCCCTGAATATTCTTCCCATGAAGAATCTGCTCTTCTCACTCAGACAACTTCTACTAGAAAAGGTAGGCTCTGGTGTGATCATTGCAAGAAACTAGGCCATTCCAAGGAGAAGTGCTGGAAGCTTCATGGTAAACCAGTCGGTTGGAAGCCAAGGTCTTCTAGAGACGCAAATCCCCATCCGCTTCGCGCCTCGAGTGTCACAAGTTTTACCAAGGAACAGATCGAAGATCTCCAGAAATTGTTTGGAAAGTTTGCAAGCCTTGGTGAGGCAAATCTGGCCATGAAAGAAACTAAAGGTAACTCCTTTCCTACAGCCCTATTATCCACACAACTTACTCCAACGTGGATCATCGACTCTGGGGCATCTGACCATATGAATGGTAACAAGGAATTGTTCCTTCAATACACAACATCTTCTTCTGGTAGATCTATTAAAACTGCTGATGGCTCACTTTCTCTAATTCAGGGCTGTGGTTCTATTAGTATTAATGAAAATCTGTTGCTCCATGATGTCTTATTTGTTCCCGATCTTGCCTGCAACCTGATATCTGTTAGCAAGCTTTCAACAGATTTAAATTGTTCCACAATTTTTAATGCCTCTGGTTGTGTTTTGCAGGCAATGGAGTCGAAGACAATGATTGGCAATGCTAGATTGCACAATGGCCTCTATGTTCTTCATGGCACTCCACCTTCTTCTATCTCTCAATCTCCTTGTTCCTTTACAGCCTTAGGACAAAGTGATGATGTTTTATTGTGGCACTTTAGGTTAGGTCATCCTAGTTTTCAATATCTTGCAAAATTGTACCCTTCCTTATTCATCAATAAAAAGCCAAGCTTATTTAAATGCCATATCTGCCCTCTTGCTAAACAAACCAAAGCATCCTATTTGCCATCTACTTATAAACCATCTCACCCTTTTTCTTTGATCCATAGTGATATTTGGGGCCCTTCTAGAGTGAAGAATGCTGATGGTTGTAAGTGGTTTATTACTTTTATTGATAATCATAGTAGGACTACTTGGACTTATTTGATGAAAGAAAAATCAAACTGAAAGCATCTTTGAGAGATTTTACACCATGGTCATTACCCAATTCCATACTAAAATCCAATGTTTAAGTCCGATAATGGCAAAGTGAATTTTTTGCTAGGTCTTTGGGTGATTCCTTTCAAAAAAAAAAGATAGTTCAGATTAGTTCTGTGTTGACACTCCCAAATGAATGAAGTAGCGAAAGAAAGAATAGACACCTTCTTGAAGTCACTCGATCCCTTTTATTTACCAATAATGTTCCTAAGTACTTGTGGGGAGAAGCCTTGTTAATCGCCACATATTCGATCAATCGCATGCCCAAGAAGGTTTTGAAATTTCAAACCCCTCAATCCATTTTCTTGGACAAATATCCCCACTTTAAGCCTCTTTCTTGTACATTACCTCCTAAGATCTTTGGGTGTACAGTTTTTATTCATAATTCAGCCAGTAATAGGTCCAAGTTAGATCCTAGATCTGTAAAGTGTGTGCTAGTAGGGTATTCTTCACTTAAGAAGGGCTATAAATGCTATCATCCACCATCTCGAAATTTTTTTGTTACTATGGATCTTACCTTTTTTGAACAGGACCCTTACTTTACTACGGCTGCAATTCAGGGGGAGACTTGGGATGATCTTCAGCCTTCCTACCAACATCATGTAATCTCTCCTATTGTTTCTATACCTTCAGACTTTTCATCCACTTACTCCACAAATCAATCCTTGTTGCCTACAACATCCTCAGATTTCTCACCTGTATCTCCTTTACCAATCCATTCACAAACACCAACAACTTCTCAATATCCTTCCAAAACACCTACTCCTCCCAAACAACTTTTGACCTATACAAGGAGAAAGAAAACTATACCTGAGGCCATCTTGCAATCGACACTTGCCGAGAATTGGATTTGAGTCCAATTGCCAATATGGAAGATGAAGGAAATGTGATCGATAAAGTCTACTACTCCTAATCAATGATTTTCCTATTGCTATTAGAAAAGGAGTTAGACAAAGCACTAAACATCCTATCCAGAAGTTTGTTGCTTACACCATTGATGCCATCCTTTAAAGCTTTTACAACAAGTTTAGATGAAAAAGAAATTCCTACAACTATTGATGAGGCACTAAAGCATCCTAAGTGGAAAAGGGTCATTTGAAGAAGAAATTAGTGCACTTGAGAAAAATGGTACCGACAATAATGGATCTTCCCAAAGGTAAAAAACACATCGGTTGTAAATGGGTCTTTTACAGAAAAATATAACTCGATGGCGGTTTGCGAGAGATATAAAGCAAGTCTCGTGGTTAAAGGATATACACAGACCTATAGGATTGATTATACTTTGAAACCTTTGCTTGATGGCAAAAACTCAACACTATTCGAGTTTTGTTAAGTCTTCTTTATTAACAATGATTGGAACCTACACCAACTGGATGACAATAATGCATTTCTTAATGGGAAGTTAGAGGAGGAAGTTTATATGAAGATCCCACCGTCCAAAATCGCTTGAAGGAAATCGAAAATTTGTAAGCTCAACAAGTCACTTTATGGCCTAAAGCAATCTCCTCGAGCTTGGTTTGACAGTTTTACTACGAGGTTATTCTCAAGAATGGATACAGGCAATCACTAGCTGATCATACACTCTTTATTAAGGTAACTTCAAAAAATAAAAGGGTTATCTTGATTGTTTATGTGGATGACATAATCTTGACAGGGGATGATGATGAAGAAATTAGTTGCTTGAAGAATCTTCTTGAATAGAGAATTTGAAACAAAAGACTTGGGAAGCTTAGATATTTTTTGGGCATGGAGGTTGCAAGGTCAAGTAAGGGGTTGGTGATAAATCGGATGAAGTATGTCCTTGATTTACTAGATGAAGTCGGAATCTTTGGGGTGTAAACTAGCGAGATACACCAATGGAGGTCGGCTTGAAATTTACTAATGAAACAGGCTCTTTAGTTGACAAAGAAAGGTTTCAGAGATTAGTGGGAAAATTGATCTATCTATCACTAACCAGCCGGACATTGCTTTTCCATTAATGTGATAAGTCAAAGATATGACCAATCCAAATGAAGAACACATGGCAAAGAACAAACAAAATCCTCGTGTACTTGAAGAAGACTCGGACATGGTTTATTGTTTAAAAAGACACGAGATAGATCTGTGAAAGTATTCACCGATTCTAGCTCAATGAGAACTCACCGAAAGAAGATCAACCAAAGTGGCTACTCTTTGTACTTTTGTTTGGGGAAATCTCGTAACTTGGAGAAGTAAGAAGCAATCGTTGTCCCGTAAGGCGGTCAGAGGCAGAATTCCGAGCTTTGGCACTAGGATTGTGTGAAGGAATTTGGCTACTTAAGTTCTTGAGGAGTTAAACACGGACCAAGAAAATAAGTTTGAGATCTTGTGTGATAACCAATCAGCAATTCAAATTGCTAGGAATCCATTCAACATGATAGAACAAAACATGTTGAAATAGACAAGCATTTTATTTCGAAAAGATTAACAATGGGATAGCTTCTTTGTTATATATTCCTACTGAAGGACAAATGAGTTGATGTACTTACAAAAGCTTTACCCAAATCAGTTTTTGATGAGTTCTTATCCAAGCTGGGACTATACAACGTATACTCTCCTGCTTGAGGGGGAGCGTAGGATAATACGATATGTATGTCTAAGAGTTGTATGTAATGTAAAAGTCTTGTAAGTCATGTAAAAGATTAAGAGTTATCTGTTAGTAGGATAAGGATTAAGAGTTATCTAAGAAGTCTTCTATTATTAGGAGTCCTAGTTAAAGATAAATCCTTAAGGACTCTATAAAAGAGTTCTATGTTGTAACCTATGTGATTCATTCGAATAAACAGAATACTTTCTCTTATGTTTTCACTACTTTCTACATAATATTTCTAATTTATGAATATATTTTCTGACACTCCCCCTCAAGCTGGGGAATGGATGTCCTCCATCTTCAACTTGCTTGTTAACTTCTGAAAATACTTCCCAGGTAGCCCCTTGGTAAGTATATCTGCAACTTGTTCTCCAGTGGACACATAGGGAGTACAAATTAGTCCACCGTCAAGTTTCTCCTTTATGAAATGTCTATCCACTTCAACATGTTTTGTCCTGTCATGTTGAACTGGATTATGAGCAATATTGATTGCTGATTTATTAGCACAATACAACTTCATTGGGCCTTCCCATTTGATCTTTAAATCCTCCAAAATAATCTTTAGCCATAACAATTCACATATCCCAAGTGCCATTGCTCTAAACTCAGCTTCTGCACTGGATCTAGCCACAACATTCTGCTTTTTGCTTCTCCATGTCACTAGATTTCCTCCCAGAAAGGTGCAGTATCTTGACGTTGATCTTCTATCAACCACGGACCCTGCATAGTCTGCATCAGTATAGACTTCCAACGTCAAATTTCCTCCTTTTTTAAATATAACTCCTCTGCCTAGTGTGCCTTTTAAATACTGTAGAATTTGAGTCACAGCCCTTAGGTGTGATTCTTTAGGGTTGTGCATGAATTGGCTCACAACCCCAACTGCATAGGCAATGTCTGGTCTGGTGTGTGATAAGTAAATCAATCTTCCCACAAGTCTCTGATATGAGCTTCTGTCCACTGCTACATCCTCTATTGTATCTCCAAGTTTGTGATTAACTTCTATTGGTGTTTTTGCTGGTTTGCACCCTAGTTTGCCAGTTTCTGTCAACAAGTCTAGGGTATATTTTTGTTGAGATATGAAGATCCCTTGCTGTGAATATGCCACTTCAATACCAAGGAAGTATTTTAGTCTTCCAAGATCTTTGACTTCAAACTCCTTCACCAAACACTTCTTTAGGTCATCATTTCCTTTCAAATCATCCCCTGTAACTATGGTATCATCTACATAGACTAATAAAACAATAACTCCCCCTGAAGAGGAATATTTCACAAATAAAGTATGATCACCTTGACTCTGTTTGTAGCCTAGTCTCTGCATTACTTTGTTAAATCTTCCAAACCATGCTCTTGGGGACTGCTTTAGCCCCTATAGGGCCTTTTTTAATCTGCACACTGCTTTTCCAGCACTTGGACTAAATCTAGGTGGGATGTCCATGTACACTTCCTCCTCAAGATCCCCATGCAAAAAAGCATTTTTAATGTCATACTGTTGTAATTTCCATCCTTGTTTGGCAGCTAATGACAATAAAATTCTCACAGTATTCATCTTTGCAACAGGAGCAAATGTCTCAAGGTAGTCTATCCCATAGGTTTGAGAGTACCCCTTAGCCACTAACCTTGCTTTGTACCTCTCTAAAGAACCATCTAACTTGTACTTTATTGTAAACACCCATCTGCACCCCACTATTTTTTTCCCTTTTGGCAGTTTTACCAAGTCCCATGTCTTGTTCTTCTCAAGTGCTTCCATTTCATTTTGCATGGCATTCTTCCAATTCTCAAGTGCTTTCCACAGTTTTAGGAATGACAATGGTATTTAGGCTAGTAAGGAAGGCCTTGTGGTTGTGAGATAAGTTCCTGTAGGACATGAATAGGTAACGAGGGTTTTTTGTGGTGCAAGTTCTTCTTCCTTTTTTAATTGCAATAGAAAAATCAAAATCCCTGTGATCAGAAACAAAATCAGAGTTTTTAGTGGTATTTGGATCAGAAATGGATTCAGTAGTTACCTCGGTTTGTATGGGAAAGGAGGATGATTGAATTTGCACTGGTGCCTTCTTCCTTGAGTAGACCAGCAGTGGACGAGTAGTGTCCTGAGTCTTTGGCTAAGGGGTGTTAGGATCAGATTGTAAGGTGGTAGGATCAGATTGTAAGGTGGTAGGCTGGTCAAAAACAGGCTGTTGGGCAGGAATAGGCTGCTGCTGGTCAAAAACAGGTTGTTGGATAGGAATAGGCTGCTGCTGAGTTGATGCAAGGAAGTCAATGAGAGGCTGAAGTAGGAAACAATCTCTGTCCTTATCTTCCTTGAATGAAATCTCCCCTGAAGATAAGGGCGAGTAAAATAGTTTTCTTTTTCTGCAAAGGTGACATCAGCAGAAATGAAGTGTTTCCTTGTAGGTGGATGGTAGCACTTGTATCCCTTTTGAGTGGAAGAGTAACCAACAAAGATACATTTTAATGCCCTTGGATCAATTTTACCCCTATTTTGAGAGTGTATATGAACAAAGGCAACACAACCAAATATTTTAGGTTTAAGGTTAAGCGAGGGACTAAAATTTGGGAAGAAATTGGTTAGGATTTGAATAGGGCTTTGAGATTCAAGGACTTTAGTTGGTAGTCTGTTTATCATATAAGTGGCAGTTAACACAGCTTCCCCCCAATACTGTTTAGGGACATTTTTTTGAAACAAAAGGGCTCTTGTTATGGCAAGGACATGGCCATTCTTTCTTTCTGCCACACCGTTTTGTTTAGGGGTATTCACACAAGAGGATTCATGTATGATGCCTTTCTCTTGAAAAAAAAGGGTGATAGGACTTGGTTGAAATAGTGCTTAGCATTGTCTGATCGAAACCTTTTTATGTCTGCCCCAAACTGAGTTATAATCATGGTATAGAAGGTTTTAAAGGTAGAGCTTACATCTGATTTCTGTTTTAGGAGAAATATCCATGACACTCGGGTACAATCATCTATGAATGAGACAAACCATGGAGCCCCAGTTATATTTGGAATAGTGGATGGCCCCCAAACATCACTGTGAATGAGGGTAAAAGGGTTGAGGGCCTTTTTAGTATTCACTGGAAAAGAAGTGCATTTATGCTTTGCAAGTTCACATATGTCACAATGAAATTCTTCAATATTTAAGGATTTAAACAAGGAGGGAAACATAAGCCTTATAACTTTAAAGGATGGGTGACCAAGGCGGAGGTGATGAAGCCATATTTGGTCTTTATTGGTTTTAGATTCTGATACAAGTGAAAAAGGTGGGGAATTCAGGGCACTGACATGTCCACTGGGATCTTCAAGGTAATAAAGGCCATTTACTTCTTTAGCACGCCCAATCATCCTCCTCGTTCCTTGTTCCTGAAAAATACATTGAGTAGGATTGAAAAGAACACTGCAGTTAGTGACCTTGGTAATTTTCTGGATGGATAGAATATTATTAAATAGTTTTGGTACATGAAGGACGTTTTTTAGTGTAAGGGTTTTACTTATAACAATATTGCCTTGACCAACCACTATTATCATAGTACCATCTGCAACTGTTATTTTTTTGTTACTAGGACAGGGTGTATAAGTGATAAATCTGAGTGAAGAATTGGTAATGTGATCTGTAGCCCCTGAGTCAATTACCCAAGAGCTTTGGGTAGGTAAATTCGAGGCTTTAGAGTCCTAAGAAGAGGATATACTTGAGAAAACCAGACTACATGTACCTGTAGAGGAGGTTTTTTCTAGAGACCCCAGCAAGCTCTTCAGTTTCTCTATTTCTTCTCTGTTGAACTCAATAGGCTTTTCTTGAGAGTCCTCGACCAACTGTTTGGTTGTATATGCTCTTCCTTGTCCTCTTGATGATCCCCCTCTCTCTGAAAAATTTTTGCTTGCTGTTTGTGGCTTCCCATGAAGTCTCTAGGACTTCTCCTTTGTGTGGCGCAGTTTCTTGCAATAGGTACACCATAGAGAGTCCCTATTCACTGTTTTTGTTGCTTATGGTTTATGATCTTTAGTGATCTGCTGTTCCAGACTAGTTTTTCCCTCGGTTATAGCTCTAGTGACTAATGTTGAACTCTCCACTTGACTGCTTTCAATCATAACTCTTCTTTTTTCCTCAGCACGAATGATTGCAATAGCTTCATTTAGTGAGGGCAGATCCCCCTTTCCAAGAATCTGGACTCTCACTTCATCAAATTCAATATTTAGTCCAACAAGAAAATCATAAATTCTGTCTTTTTCAACAAACCTCTTTAGGACTGCTGCATCTTCACTACACTTCATTTGGATACACTGGTAGTGATCCATCTCCTGCCACAGGTTCTGCAGTAAGTTGGAATATTCTGTGATTGACCTATTTCCCTGCTTGGTGGATGAAATCTTGGTCTTGATTTCATAGATTTGGGCAACATCTTTAACCTTTGAGTAGGTTTGTTTTACGGCCTCCTATATCTCTTGGGTTGTATTGAGAAACATGCATGTATCACTGATTTCTGACACCATAGAATTCCATAACCAGGACACTACTAATGAATCATGTTCATCCCAAGAATCAAACTTAGGATCTCCCTTCTTAGGTCTAGTTCTAAAAAGATGACTAAACTTACCTCTACCTTTAGAAAGGTACGAACTAGCTGAGACCATTTAAGGTAGTTTTTTCCATTCAACCTATAGGCAACTTGTATATTTTGCAAGTCACCTATTGGATTAGAATAACCCCCTTCATTCACTGTAACTCCTTGCATAGTCTCAGAATTGTTGGTATCGACCTCCTCAACCATGTTTTTTGTTGGGTTAACAATACACACTCAAGGGAAGGATTTTAGGGAAAAAAAGGAGGTTGCTAGACGGAGATTAACAGGACTCAGGAAAGAGCTAACCAAGCTCTGGTACCATGTGAAAGGTAGAGTAATTCTTTGTTATTGACTTATTTTCTGTAAGATTTGTTACATATTTATATACAGGCTGTATCCTTAACTTAGGTAACTCTCAAGTTAGGAAAGTAACTAATTCTAGTGAAAGATACAATCCCTTAAAGTTAGGGATTGTAACTACTAGAAGATATCCACAGAATCTTATCTAATTACACATAATATTTCTAATTTATGAATTTATTTTCTGACAGTTATCTCATTCACCAAAAAGTATGTATTGTGTCTGAGCCTTATTGGTCAATAGTAAATAGTGTACGTGTACTTTCTATTCCAGGGGATTCAAAGCTCTAAAGCAAACTGTAAAGCTCTATTACCGGTTAAGGAAGTATAAAGAAATGATGGATGCTTACCGGGAGATGCTAACGTACATCAAATCAGCAGTGACACGAAATTACAGCGAGAAATGTATAAATAATATTATGGATTTTGTTTCTGGGTCAGCTAGTCAAAATTTTGGGCTCCTGCAGCAATTCTATCAAACCACTCTGAGGGCCCTTGAAGAGGCAAAGAATGAGGTTAGGAAATTATCAAATGTACAATACAATGATCTCTTCAGCATTTGCATGACAATGTGATATATTGCGCTGTCTTTCAGAGACTTTGGTTTAAGACAAATCTTAAGCTTTGCAAGATCTGGTTCGATATGGGCGAGTATGGGCGGATGAACAAGGTATCTTTTTTGAACCTTAGAATTTCAGTTTCATTTATGCAGGATACAGAATGTTAGAAAATAATCAGTGAATTTGTTGCACTATCAGATTTTGAAGGAACTACATAAATCCTGTCAAAAGGAAGATGGGACAGATGATCAAAAGAAGGGAAGTCAGCTTCTGGAAGTTTATGCAATTGAAATACAAATGTATACTGAGACAAAGAACAACAAAAAGCTCAAGGTAGTTCAACTTCCTTTTAAGTCGAGATGTATACAGACTTACAAAGGTCTATTGAATAATCTACGATTGGCCAAGCAGTTGTTACCATTCTTTAAGGGATTGAGGTCTAAGGTCTCCCCTCTAAGTTTTCTCTATATTTACCAAGAAAGTGAAAATTTCACATTAAACATCTTAAATCCAGCTGGTAAGATAAAGAACTCTTTATTGTTGAAGAAGGAATGGTTCTATAATTCTGTTACACATTTTGGGTATGGTTAATTACAAATGGAAATAATCACTTAAGTTAGATGCTTGTCAGGTTTGGACTGGAATAGAAGCAGTCATGTTTCCCTTGTAAAGTCTACTACTGAAAGGCAGTTGATATTGTTTTTTATTGTCATCATTTATCACCCATATAAGTGATATACACAGTAGGATATGTACCCAATTTGCTATTTGCCAAATATCAAGTTTGTTTCCTTTGGAATTTGTGTGAACCAATGTTAAAATAAGATATGTGAAATCTGTATAACCTAGGGCATTAAAGTCTACACACGTGTCTTGTTTTTTCTATCTTAGAATTCTAGCAACCTTCAAACTTAGAATTACTAGAGTATATTAACTTGTAGTCTGATATTCTTATGTGAATCCTGGTCTATTGTTCACATTAGCATGAAGCACTCTCAGTTAATACTGAAATCCAGAAATTTTCACTGTTGTTTAACCTCAATTGCATGTGGAGTTCACTACCTTTCTTCCTGATGGATATTTGTAACTTTTTTTTTGACTAATGATGGATATTTGTAACTTGGTTTTATATTATATGATTGCTGAAATTCCAACATTGGTTCTTTCTGATATTTGTTATACAAAGTTATATGGTATGTGTGGGTCTTGTCTTAATGCGGTGGCTTAGCTGTGTCTGAAATATTGGTTTAAATGCAGCAACTATACCAGAAAGCACTTCCTGTTAAGTCTGCAATACCACATCCAAGGATCATGGGAATAATTCGCGAATGTGGTGGTAAGATGCATATGGCTGAGCGTCAATGGGCTGAGGCAGCCACAGACTTCTTTGAAGCTTTCAAGAACTACGATGAAGCAGGAAATCAGAGACGTATACAATGCCTAAAGTATGGTTATATTTTCTTTCTTTTTTCTTTATGTAGTTTCAAATTTTGATTTGACGCATGCTTCTCCTTTTCTCTTTCAGCGGTATTATAATATTCAATATGAGAGTTGGATCTCTTCATCTGCAATTCTTTGTCAGCCTTCTGATTTAACTCTATTACAGCACTAGGGTGACTACCTATAAGATTTGTATAAAATCGACAGCATTGATCTTATCATGTTTGAGGGGATTACTTTGAGGCAAAATGTTATTTTATAATGGCATAAGTAATAGGTGATTGCCATAATAGGGCCATAAAAGGTTGAGGAAAGATTGTAAGGAATGGTCAATGTTGAGGAATATGAACAAAATCCCAGTCAGTGGGATCTTGGAGAGCAAAAAGAAAGAGAAAGTAAGGATAGTCTTGGTAAGAACCGGAGAAAACTATCCTAGAGGAGTACAAATAGAAGGCAAGGGCTGTAACAGGGAGAGCGATATTTCAAATATATTATTATCTTATAGACTTATACAATAAATAAGTCATTGTATGCCTTCTATTAATACCTCCTGGCCTGTCTTTTACCAACTAGATAAAGTTTCAAGTTTATCTTTTCATCTTGTGGTTTCACTTCCAGATACCTTGTTCTGGCTAACATGCTGATGGAATCTGAAGTTAATCCTTTCGATGGTCAGGAGGCAAAGCCGTAAGTTCTTTTAATTATCGTTACCTTCTATACATAGCACCTCTCTCTTTCTGTGTCTGTCTCTCTTCCCTCACTGCAATTACTGCAGGTACAAAAATGACCCTGAGATTTTGGCGATGACAAACCTTATAGCGGCCTATCAACGAAATGAGATAATAGAGTTTGAAAAAATCCTCAAGGTTTGTGCAATGCTTTCAAATGTTCTGATATATATTGCTGAGTACATCTGTTTGCTTTCCTCTTTGTTAAGCTTGGATCATCATCATCATCTTTTCGCTTTCACAGAGTAACAGAAGGACAATCATGGATGATCCATTCATCCGAAATTATATCGAAGATCTTTTGAAGAATGTCAGAACACAGGTGCTACTTAAGCTTATAAAACCATATACAAGAATCCGGATCCCTTTCATATCAAAGGTGAAAGATACTGTTTTTTCCTTTGTAGTCGGTTACTTAAGGTGTTCCATTTTATTGCTTCATTAGTTTTACGGATATATTTCTTGCTTGAACTCAGTTTTTCTTCTTATTATAATAAGCTCCATATATGCTTGGATTTTTTTCTCTCCAAAAAATATATGCATATATCTGTTAAACTCTTGCATGAACTTCCAACATTCAGGAACTCAATGTGCCAGAAAAAGATGTAGAGCAGTTGTTGGTTTCCTTGATCTTGGATAATCGTATTGATGGGCATATTGATCAAGTGAACCGGCTGTTGGAGCGTGGTAACAGGTCAGCCTACGTGTTATTCACTACTATACGAAGTTTGAGTCAAAGTTTAACCAATATCATATCACAGTGATTCGAATTTTACTTGCATTTCCTTGCTGGCGCAGGTCGAAGGGCATGAAGAAGTACACTGCTATTGATAAATGGAACACACAGCTCAGGTCCCTTTCCCAAACTGTCACCAACAGGGTTTGTTGAGAATGCAAATATGCTATATACGATATTGTCCCTGTTTGAGACTACAAAAACATGCTTTGCTTTGCTTATGTTAGGTAAATTTAGGATATCTAGATCCTTAAATTTTATGTTTTGGTTTGGTTAGCCCAAGTTTTATTCTTGTTCAATGACAAAAGAACATCACATACATTTGCCTGTTTGCAAGAATTTTGATTCCGAGTCTGAGATTGTTATATGAAGTGATGATGTAGTAAAACCAATCTTATATTATGTATAAAAGAAGAATATCTGGAATTAAAAGATATATATTGGTTTAACTACCGGTATCTGATTCATAGTCGATTAATCCGAATCAAGTTTTGTAGAGGCCATATATGGGGTGACTTTTGCAACTTAATTTTTTCCATTCACAATGTGAAGATTCGAATTTTTAATTTGTTTAAGAAATCTAGTGTCATTTTGTTAAACTAACTGGTTATTGGTAAAATTGAAAGATATATTATCCATGTAAGAGTTTTAACTTTTAAATATTTCAACCATTATAATTAACCTGTAAACACTTTGTATAGCGTGGAAAGGACGTACCCAAATATCAAATTCAGTAATTAATTCAATTTGCTTAGAGAATGATCTTAATTTCGAGACAACAAAGAAGAGTTTACAACGACATTTCTTTCATACATGTAAGCCCAACAGGCTATCAAATTAGATAGGGTAGAGGATAAAAATATAAGTTTAAGGGTATTTTAGCCCTCAATATTTAAGAAAATAATAATATTTTTTTTTGAAAATCATACCTGATTGAGTTAATGAACTAGAAAAATGTATTAATTAAACTTTTTAACCAACGGAAACTGTCGTTAATCATTACTTTACTAACATGATTATGGGTGAGCATTCTAAAATGTTTGAGTTAGTTAAGTTTAAGAGTATTATTTATAACTCAAATTTTATTTAAATATTTTTTTAGTTGAGCCTATGAAATTAAAGTCAAGCTATTCAAGATTCTTTTTAAATTTAATTGTAAATATTTATAATTTATAACACTAATTGGTTCAGTTTAAACGGCTTTCTATAACCATATATATATTTCTTCATATTTTTTATATTGGATATACATATATCATACAAAGTAGAGGAACTCAACTCAAACTTAAAAATCAATCCACTAATTATTAAAAAAATTGAATTATCCGAACTTTCATTTTATAACTCAAGCTTAATTTGTTTTTTCTCAAGTCGAGTTTATGAAATTGTGATTCAAGTCAATTCAAGTCGAGTCAAGAAATTCGATTCTTTCGAATCGAGTCAAGTTTAGTTCTACGCAACAATTCATAATGCTGATGTGACAATCTATATGTGATTGATTGCTAAAGTGACAAAGGAATCTTCCTTAGATATTGGACTAAAAATCTCAGTGTAATCGATTCCTTCTCGCTGAGTAAATCCTTTAGCAACGAGTCTTGTTTTATATCTTTCTATGTTTCCTTTTGAGTCTCTTTTGTTTTGAAGACCCATTTACATCCAATGACTTTTACACCATCAGACAATGGTACAAGATCTCAAATTTCGTTGCTTTTCATGAATTCATCTCATCCTTCATAGCATCATACCATAATTTTGATTCATTGTAGCTCATGGCTTGTGAAAATGAATCAGGATCATTTTCAGCTCCAATATTATAGTCAGATTCTTGTAAATACACAAAATAATCAATAGAAATTGGTGATTTTTTCTCTAGCAGATCTCCTTAATGTTGAACCAACATTTTTTTGTGGATCGTGTTGTTCAACTGGTTGTTCAATAATATCTAAATTTTCTTGAACAACTTGATCCACTGAAGTGATTTCAGCAGGTTGTGGAACTTCATTGATTGGTTGTTCAACACCTGGTTGAGCTTGAGGGATGTTATATATGATAAGCAATCTCTCACTTGAAGTGGATGGTTGATCTACGGGTATTGAATCCCGAGACAGATCACTCCCACTGATTGATTCATTTAAGAAATTTTGCATTTCTTGATTCCACAATTCTAGTGCTGTTAGATGGACAATAGAATCTGTAACCTTTGGACTTTTCGGCATATCCAATGAATACCTACTAATGGTCTTGGGCCCAGTTTCTTTTCTTGTGGGTTATAAATTCTCACTTCAGACAAGCATCCTCATACATGTATATGTGGCAAACGCGGTTTCTAACATTTAAATAACTCAAAAGGTGTCTTTGGGACAACCTTGGTTGGAACCCGATTTAATATATACACAACCGTTTTGAGAGCTTCAACCCATAAAGACTTAGGTAGCTTAGAGCTACTAAGCATACTTCGCACCATATCCATTAAAGTTCAGTTTCTTCTTTTCGCATGGTGTATTGGGAAACTATACCGTTGTCTTAAAGAAACTTCGCAAATGGACCAGGTTTTTATCCATTCTCAGTGTATCTACCATTATACTCACCACGTCTATCAGTTCTCACAATCTTTATTTGCTTACTGCATTGTTTCTTTACTTCAGCCTTGAAAACTTTAAAGGCTTCTAACGCTTCACTTTTATGATGAAGCATGTAGAGATACATGAACCTTGAGTAATCATCTATGAAAGTGATGAAGTATTTCTGACCTTGCACATCCATATATGGGCAACATGTATCAGAATGGATGATTTTCAATATGGTCGAACTCCTCTTGGCACCTTTCTTTGACTTGTTAGTTTGCTTTCCCTTAATGCAGTCTACACAAGTTCAAAATTAGTAAAATCTAAGGTATTGAGTACCCCGTCATTTACTAATCTTTTAATCCTTTCAATGGAGATATGTGTCTTTGGTGTCATAAAGTAGAGGAATCTTCATTTATAACATAACGTTTAGTACCAGTTTGAATGTGCATAACATTATGAGTGACATTATTTTGTAAATTAATAGAGTAAAGACCATCGCATATAATTTTATTTTCAACAATTTTAGAATTATAAAACAAATTGAAACCAACACTTGAAAAATTAAAACAATACCTCAAGGATGTAAGTCTTGAAACAAAATTAAATTTCTAGAAAAACTAGGAATATAAAATTTTTTCTTCTAAAATTAAAACAAAGCCACTACTAAGAACTAATTCGCAGGTCCCAATAGCTTCCACATGCGACTGCATCTTGTTTTCTGAATAGATGTGTCGCTCAGCTCCCACTAGTTCCCTCAAGTTTTTTAATCCCTGTAAAGAATTTGAGACATGGATTGTAAAACCAGAATCAATCCACCATGTGTTATAATTAACATCAACCATATTTGACTTAAAGCAAACAAGTGAGATTGATTTACCTTTCTTCTCAAGCCAACCCTTATGCTTGACACAATGCTTCTTCGTGTGTCCCTTTTTTTTACAGAAGAAACACGTGAACTCTTTTTTATGTCAGCTTGGGGTTGCATTTTAGCCTTTCCCCTTTGCTTGGCTTGGAATGATTTCTTTCCTTGAGTAACCGTCACTGCACTCTCTCCCATCTCCAGTTTGAGCCTACCCTCCTTTTGATCACACATGGTCAAAAGTTCATCAATAGACCATTTATCTTTATGTTTTTTATAAGAGATCTTAAATGGCCTATATTGAGGAGGAAGAGTGTTCAATATATAGTGCACCAGGAAAGATTCAGACATTTCAACCTTAAGTGCCTTAAGTCGAACTACCGAATCTCGCATCTTATTGATGTGATCATGCACACCTTTCACTGTAGTGAGCTTCAGTGATGTGAACTTCATAATTATGGTGCTGGCTAATGACTTTTGAGAAGTTTGAAACCGTTTCTCTATAGCTGTTAATAGCTCTTTGACATTCTCATAATGCTCAATCGAGCCACGAACATCAGTAGGAAACTTGCTCTTAATGAACATTATACTTAAACGATTGGATCGCTCCCACTTTTCATATAGAGCAAGATCAGCCTAATTGTTGGTGTCATTGATATGTGGCTCAAATTTTCTTATGACATAGTCAATATCCATACATTCTAATTGAAGAAGAATACCCCTATTCTAGAACTTAAAGTTCTCGCTGGTTAATTCAAGGACATCTACTTTATTATCAGCCAGATTCATAGGTTGTAATGCTGCAAAATAAATTGACATACATGCTAGTATAAATTTCAGGCAAATATAAATCATAATTTACCGATGCAAATTATGTAAATAATGAATCTAGTGACATAAAAATTGCCTGTGGGCTAAATTTTTAATTCGATTAGATTCATTTTATGATAGAATTATTTTCTATCCTTTATATAAATATTGTTAAATTTATTTTATAACTCTTGTGGGTAATTATAAAAATTCATCTAATAATTTTTACCTTAATAAGTTATGTAATAAGATTTAATTTCTAAGCTTTCCGTATGTGATTTTTTACCTTAGTAATTTTATTTAACTAAAGATGATGTGGCTAGTCTTTAACTAAATAAAATTATGAAAATCACTTAGCTAGATATTAACCCTAAACTTTATTCAAAGTTGTTGCTAGTTCATTATGCAACATTTTATGTATAGTCCTTATGAGATCCTTATCGTAATTTTATTTAATTAAAGTTGTGGCTAATTGTCTATAAATTATTCGGATCCCTAGACATATTCTATAGTTTTATTGCTTAATACTTTATGCAATAAGTCAATGTTTTATGTACAACTTTATGTATATAACTAATTACTGGATAAGTTATATATCATCTCTTAATTTAGGCACATATAATAATAATTTCTAAAATTTATTTTTAATAAAAATATTAAGAAATTTAAGAAATTAATTTAATAAAATATTACGATTTTAAAATAAATCTAGCAACACAATTTTTCTCAAAATTTTAGAATTTAAAGATCAACAATGCATTTTAATTTTGAAAAACATACAACCTTTAAAACGTCAAGGCAGAGATCAAACCATGATCTGATACCAAATGTAAGTATAAATCGAGCAAAACGCAACGGAAAGATCAAAATTATAAATACATCTAGCCATTGGCTAAATCGTATGCCAAAAATGAGATGTAGTTGCACCACCGTCAAGCACGTCAGACCATCGTCAAATGTCGCAAACCACCGTTGAACACTTTGAATTCGACTACGCGAAAACTAAAAAGACCAAAACCTTCTAAGCGCTCGAGAAACCTCACTAGATGAAATAGAATACTTTGTGATTCTTGGTGCTTAGGGACATTGTTCTAATGGATATTTATAGGAGGTTTTTTCAAAAACCTCCCACTCACGATCATAACGTGAGATCATGGCAAGCGGGTGATGGGAAGTTTTCCTACTGTTACATGCATGGTGGTTTCATAATGGTGGTTTCATAGCTCCAGAATCTACACCTTGCATGTGATCCATTTCCAAAATTATATGCAATAAGCTCTAAAGAAAATGACATTGGCATTTTTGGGAGGCTCGGTCATATAGCAAGACAAGTGATGTCATTCAATTCTTGTAAAAATTATAAAATTTTTAAACCAAACTTAAAATTCGGTTTTTAGTAGATTCAAGCAAATCACAAGTGATTTTCTTACATAATCTCATACAATATATCATCTATACCCATATTGTACTTGAAAATATACCCATACTTACCATCATCTATACCCAACAACCTCATTATAAACCACGTAACACTCTATAATACTTGGACTCCAAGCTGGCCACACTCCACCCGCCAATAAGGGACTAAAATTCCTCACCAGAATCCAGTCGCGGCCGTGTATCTCCACCCCTTCAAACAGTGCTATGTCCTCATCCAGAGTTCAGAAACGGCAAATCCCAGCTGGGTTCGAAACGATCTCGCCGATTGACTCTTCTTTTTCTTCTTCCTCTTGCTCATCGCTGGGGAGTTTTTTTCCTCTTGCTCATCGACGGGGGCGTCTTCTCCACCATCGCCGGCGGCATCCAGATACACTCACACGAAGAGATAAATATCGCCGTTGCATTTGTAAAGCAGGGTTTTCTTGCCCGACACGATCGGCACCTCCTCCAGTATACCGTCGTTGTTCCCGAAACCACACGCAGCAAATAAAGTTAAGAGCATTCATAGTTGGTTTTCCTTTTGAATTGATTTGGTCTTTTCATAGTGGTATTTTAACATTTGTGAAATTATATAAGTGAAGGAGCACACAGATAGAAGACGTCCCCAAATATCGACCGTTAATGAGCGTCAGATCCACGGATGGGATTTGTGTTGTCCCCCGATAAACAGACCAGGGCAGACACTATGGGCCTAAATAATAACGAGATTTTAACCAAAATGAAGGGAAAAGGAGGAGAGGGGTGAAGGGAAAAGAAAAATGGATTCTTTTTAATTGTCTTTTGCTTTTTTTACTCATTTGTGCATATTGATTGGATTAATAGAATTTTCTTGTTTATTATTTGCTTTTATTTTATAGCAAATCTTCAAGTTTCCATCAGTAAACAACAAAACCAAAGTAGCAAAAACGTAAAACAGCCTAAGCATCCACAACCTTTTCCTCTTTCCCTCTCTTTTTATATCTTCTCCTTTGGTAAAAAAGAACAGTAATTACAAGAGACCTATTCTAAGGGATGAGTTCTTGAATAAATACACAAAATAGTGGTAATAAGAGACAACAAAGTTTTAGCGCAGAAAATACTGATATCAATTTTATAAAATGTGGTCACGTAAAATAAGTAGGAAAGACAGTCGATAGAATTTTTATAGAAGGTTCCAAGACTAATCAAAAGCTCCAACTACAATAAAAGCACGTTATAGCTACCCATTTTACCATTTCTAACTCAACTGATGTCGTCAAATTCAATTCAATTTAATAGAGATATATTGCAACATTGAAAATTCATTCATAAAATAATTAAAGCGTCATTGGACTGCTTTGTTATCTTACCATGGCTCTCTCACGTTTAGCTGTAGCCTCCTGCCTCTTTAGTAATTTGGCTTGAATTTCTTCAACAGATCCTATACTATCGCACCAGTCGTATGAAGCATTCAGCAACCTACCAACATCTATGCCTCCAATTATGAAAAGGATGGATAACCTCATTCTAAAGTTTCAACAAGGTATGAACTCTAGCATTGGAATTTTATCATCATTCTTGTTGTCTGTAGTCACTTGCACTGTGTAAATGGCCATCCATCCAAATTTGGATGGAAAAGTCTGAAGAAAACTTAACCAATCTGATTTTAATAATAAAATTACTAAGTTACCCTCCTAAATTTAAAAGAAACCTTTTTTTTCTCACTCACGGGTCTTTTCACTTTTTAACCTTTTTCGATAACATAAATTCATTTTCTTGAACAAAATATAAGGAAAAATTACTCAAATAATGAGGTTGGTTTTTTTCCCTAATATTTCGCACGGCCCAGATTATTTTCAAGAATATTGTGGTTTGAACAGTACATGTGAAGTCGGATTTTGATGAACCCAAATGTAGAAAAAAATGCCCAAAGGCACATGCATTAGAATTCGACTTTGGGGTTAGTCCAAAGACTTGCTCACCTAAATCCAACTTTGAAGAAAAAAATGCCCAAATGCACATTTATCAAAATTTGACTTCACATGCACTGTTCAAACCATAATATTCTTAGAAATAATCTGGGCAATGCAATATATTGGGGGGAAATCCCAACAATATAGGAGTAATTTTTCCAAAACATAAATTCATTTTTATTTGGTTTTAATATAAATACGTCCTTTAATTTACTCAAAAATCAAATAAATTTTAATTTTAATTATGAATAAATTAAGCCAATATTTAAAACTTGTGATCAAATAAATCTGTTTAATTGCATAATCATCCACATTATATTATTTGTCATTAAGTTTATTGTGTGAACATTTGATTAGATAAATTTTATTTTTAATAAAAATAATTATAAATTATAAATATAAAAAATCTAATTTTAAAAAATCTAAACATTTAACCATCTATTCAAGAACATATGAACAATATTAAAGATGTTTGAAATTTTCCTCAAAATTTTAGAATTTAAAGATCAACATGACATTTTAATTTTGAGTAACATACAAGCTTCAAAATGACACGATAGAGATTAAACCATGCTTTGATACCAAATGAAAGCATAAATCGAGCAAAACGCAGCAAAAAGATCGAAATTATAAATACCTCCAACCATCGCCTAAACCATATGCCAAAAATGAGTTGTGGTTGCACCACCGTCAAGCACGTCGGACCACCGTCAATTGCTTCGAACCACCGTTGAACACTTTGAATTTGACTATGCGAAAACTAAAAAATCAAAGCCTTCTAAGAACTCAAGAAACCTCACTAGATGGAATAGAATACTTTGTGATTCTTGGTGCTTAGGGACCTTGTTTCAATGGGTATTTATACGAGGTTTTTCCACAGAAACCTCCCACTCACGACCATAATGTGAGATCATGGCAATCGGATGATGGGAAGTTTTCCTACGTTTACATGCATGGTGGTTTCATAGCTCCAGAATCTACACCTTGCATGTGATCTATTTCTAAAATTATATGCAATAAGCTCTAAAGAAAATGGCATTGACATTTTTGGGAGGCTCGGTCATATAACAAGACGGACGATGCCATTCAATTCTTGAAAAAACTGTAAATTTTTTAAATCAAACTTAAAACTCAATTTTTAGTAGATTTAAGCAAATCACAAGTGATTTTCTTACATAATCTCATACAATATATCATCTATACCCATAATCTCATCATAAATCACGTAACACCTTATAATACCTAGACTCCAGGCTGGCCACACTTCGTCCCGCCAGTAAGGGATTAGAATTCCTCACTAGAATCCAGTCACGACCGTGCATCTCCACCCCCTCAAACAACCTATGTTCTCATCCAGAGTTTCCAGCTGAGTTCAGAGCGACCTCACCGATCGGCTCTTTTTTCCTCTTTGCCGGGGGAGTCTTTTTCCTCTTGCTCATGATTATTTTTTCTTTTGAACAAAACAAATTCATTTTTTTTGGTTTTTAATATACATACGACCTTTAATTTACTCAAAAATGAAATAAATTCTAGTTTTAATTAAATCTTTTAATTAAGTCATTATTTAAAACTTGTGATCAATTAAATCTTTTTAATTGCATAATCATTCACGATTATATTCTTTGTCATTAAGTTTATTGTGTCAACATTTGATTAGATAAATTTTATTTTTAATAAAAAAATTAAAAATTATAAATATAAAAAATCAAAATTTAAAAAATCTAAACATTTAACCATCTATTCAAGAACATATGAACAATTAAAAGATGTTTGAATTTTTTTATGTAAAAGTAAATAATTTTAATAATATAAATTTGTAATATATAATTAAAAATATCAAATTCTAATTTTCAATTGCATTAAAATTTTTTAACAGTTTTTTAACAAAAAAAAGAAAACCAAGAACACTCAAGAACAACACAGAGGATTTTAGAGTTAATGCATTGATTACTTAGAAGATGAATACTTTACAAATGAGGTGGGAAGCCTCTATTTATAGTTGAGTCCCCTTACATCTGACGGTTCCTACTAACTTAGATCGATGGCTACGATCGAAGCCCACCAACCGCAATGGCATAATATCAAAATATTCCTTAGAATAACTATGCTATCTATGGAAACAAATCCTATCTTTACATGGAAAGTTTACATGGGTCAAAGTGGTTATGTCTTCTAGAATTTACCACGGATCGGGTTATTCTGGTGGTCTTTTCAACCCTAGATTTTGCCTTTGAACCTCTTGGATAGCTTACTGCACATGTAACTCGGACCTCAGCTCGCTGTCCGTGAAATTCTCCCCCTCCAAACTTAGCGACGCCCTCATTGCGGCTCCAAAATAAAGCTGGAAACGATCCTAGAAAGTCCTCAATACCTCAGCCTTTTTCCTAACTCAAAATTGGGCTTGGTTGTCCTCCCATAAGAATCGTTCTTCCCACAAAGAGCACCTGACTCGTGTTGGGTCGTCCACTCATATGGATTATTTGCTTCGGCATCATCCGCCATGTAACATCATCCACCATCCACTCATATGGTTCGTCTATCAGTCGCAACCATCGCCGCTGTGATATTCGAGGCAAGCTGAGCAAAACCCCTTTCTTGGATCGTCATTTCGACACCAATAAGGGCTCCATCGAAGCTTTATCATTTCAGCTAAAATAGTTCCGTTTCAGGTAAGGTTTGGGTCAATTTCGACTTATTTTTGGATAAAATGTTGCGTTTATTTGAATGGTGTGCCTAATGGGTTATTTTTTAGCAGAATCGGTACATAAGGGAGTCTCCGGTGACCGTTTGATGGCTCAAAATTGAAAGGGTGAGTGGGTCAGTTCAATTTGGCCCAACAGGCCTGAACCGACTCGAACTGGTCAAACCGGTTTGAGTTCAAGCCCAATAGCCAAGCCCAAGTCTGTATAACCAACCCGATTTGACCTATTTTGACCCACTCCGACCGATTTAACCCGACTCGATCCAATCCATCTAACCCGATCGTTAGACCAAGTCAACTCATTGACTGAGTTGACCTTTGACTTGTTAACCTGCTGACCGTTGATCGTTAACTTTGACCACAAAGTTAATTTTTTTCAAAAACCCATATTTTATATTTTTCAACGTCTCGAGTCTACTTTTGAAATTTGTTTTGCGAAATTCTGATCTGAAGGCCTCCAAATCTAACCTAGAACCCGAAAATGCATGTGTTTAGTTTTTCAGTTTAAGAGTTATGATCAAACTAAGGATTGATTATGGATTATGTTTAATTGAAGGTATTCATATATCTTCGCAGTCGAGTGGAAGAGGACGTCAAATTCGGGTTGGGGAGTGACCGAAAGGCATTTCAAGGGTCGACCGGTATAGCAAGGATTCAAGGTAATACATTACTACCTCTCGTATTCTTTTTGAACTTGTTGGTATTCGGTTAATGCATGCATGTTTATGTTGAAGTGTACTGTTAGCTTTGTTTAAGTCAAATCAGATATGAAAAATAAGTGTGGATAACCTAGATAAGATTGGAATACTAGAATGAGAAGGTTAACAAATTAGAAGGATCTAAAGGTTCATAATTGATAAAGAAATTAATCTCTGCAACCGATTGATAGTGTTTAATGACTCAACGTTTGAAATATTTGGTTAAGAAATTATGAAAATGCCATTGAGGTGCAAGGATTACAAAGTTACTCGTGACAAGAAAATGATCCGAAAATCTAATTTGATCTAATAAAGCAAATAAATGCATCTAAAAAATTGATCTAAGTGGGAAATTCCAGTATCGTGATACAAATTTGTGAGTTGATGAAATACTTGGATTCCTCAAATTTTGAATAATCTCTTAAGATAAATTTAATAGAAATTATTCGTATGTCTGAAGTTATCAAAGTGGTGCAAATTATTAAATTAATTGAAACGGGTGAAAAAACTAACAGATTGGAAATACTGACAATACCGAATTGATTGGAATGGGCTTAATGGCTAATGACTGAAATCACTGAAGTACCCTCGGGCATTGATTTTAGCAAATTAATTGGAATAATGGATAAACCCTTGTGAATTGCAATGAATGGAGTATTATAAAGTATCAAAATGACCTGAATGATTGAAACACCATTGACTGCTTAGGCGGTTAAAATATCTCAAGTCTTGAGATAAGTGAAACTTTGGAAAATCATGAAAATTCTGATAAAGCATAAAATACTGTAATACCCCTATGGGTTTAAAAGTTTTCTTATGTATACCGTTAGAATAAGGGGAAATATTGCATAAATGCATGTTCAATTGCTTGGGGCCCGATCAATGACGTTTTATGTGGTGTTCCATTTAATTATATGACGTTATTAATACTAATGAATGAACACTCTTGAGATGTACATGTCTATAAACGGGGGACCTTAATATCTTTGAGTTATAGCTATTGGATGGATATGAAAGTCTGATTAATCACTCAGGATCGTAAACATTGTGAAGTTTTGGATCCACTCCTATTGGGAACTAAATTACAGAATCGCCCATAAGAGCTAAAATGTCCAGAATATCCTTATAAGAAAAATAGATCGGAACACCCTGAATATGTTTAAATCCCTAGATGAGTCTGATATATTTGAAATCTTTATTGATCTTGATCTTGGAATTTCAAATATATCCTAATACACTTGAATTCATACATAATCAAGATATATCATAGTTTTAGAATGGCTTAGAAATATAACTCTTGAAAACCTAGAAGAATTCGATATTTACCAAATTCCTTTGAATAAGTTTCTTGAATTCTGAAATTAGTCTAAAAGGGACTATAGTTCGGAGTTTTCCTTCTACATTTAATAAGGACATCAGAGTGATAATTTGGAATCATCCAGTGTGTTCCAAGTATACTTGAAAGATCTTCCTAACTGGAATCTAAGTTTATCCGTTTTCTTTTAGTGATCAAGTTATCTGAAGCAAAAATATGACTTATAGTTCCTGATATCCGATATCAATATACCTGATTCATGGGTCTTGATATTCTAATTCCACTAATTACACATTTGCCTATATCCTAAATTCCTAGCATATTGCTGCTAATTACTGAGACGACTGTTACCCTTCAAAATTATTTTACTGGGTACTAGATATTGATTGAAGATTGTAAGCTCAGCCCTGATCAAGCTGGTAAGTCTGCCCGTATTCGACTCCTATACTTCGGCTAGGGTCCACCCGTATTAGGTTCCTAGCTTCGGCTAGGGTAATTTTGCCCGTATTAGGTTCCTATCTTCAGCTAGGGTAATTCCGCCTGGACCTAAGGTATTCCCTTAGGATGATATCTACGCCCAATGAGCCTGGGTTAGTGCCTTTACAGATGCAGTTCTGGGAAACTGCATAATAGAGTACATTTGGAGGGTAGATATGAATTCTAAATGAACCGTAATTGGAACATGTTACTCGGAACACCATGACAACTATATGCTCTATAGAGAAACCTTTGTGAAGATAGATAATGAAACATTCAATCCGTCATCTTTCAAGAGTTAAAGGAAACAAGTTGTTGGTCCATGATTAATGAAAAAATGAATTTGAAGGTGAATGGGGTAGTGTTTCATATTAGAGCTACAAAAATGGAAAAAACAATGATCCATGTTATTGAATGCAAAGATGAGTCAAAGGAAGGGGAGTAGGGTGTATCCTCTAGCGAGGATATGGGGTACAATGCCCATATAGTAAAATCAAGTCCCATGATCAGGGATTACAGGATGGAGAAGCTTGATAATTCTTTATCTTGGCAAATGGTGACATTTGTGCCAGATTCAATATCGTATAATGAACCAAGTATGTGGCAACTAAATCGGTTATGGGATGAAAATTTAAGAGTTCTTAAAGAAGTAGTAGTTTCGACTGAATGGATGGCTAATGAGAATATTGGTATGATTGAGCGAGTGGAGGTGGTACATACTCACTTGGATGTGGCAACTTGTGAAGTGTAGGATTGTTCTCCATTGAGGGTTGAGCTAGGGGTGTTACCGATTATGACCAATGGGCTACGATCCAAAATCTCAAGAGTTGCTATAACAGAGAAGGATGAAGATGTGAGTTTGGGGGCCCATAAGGAAGCATCGTGTTGCAATTTGGACATCAACGTTTGTGAAATTAAGCGAGAAATTGGGACAAGTCCATTTGAGTCGCTAGCGGTGGAGCAGCCTAAAGAGGGTGGGTTAATTAAGTTGCAATTTTTAAACCATGATGAGTGAATAGTTGTTGTAGAACGTATGAATAAGAAAGGTTGTGGTCGATCAAGGTCACAAAAGAGCAAGATGTTTGCGGATTTGGTTTGTTAAGTTGGGGCATTTTTGTTATGACATCCTTTGGAATAATTAGAGGTTTGACGGATAGTGGTGATGAGTGACATGTTGGGTTATCAAGGGTGTGTGACAGTATGCGTTCTTGATGCTGGAATTTTTATGATCCTTGGTTGCTGTGATTTTATTTTTGGGGTACATGCATTTCTAGAATTGATATAAGTGCTAGGGTGATTTATTTTTTGTGTTTTTCATGAGAGTTGAGAACTCTAGGTGTTGCTTGGTTCTATTTTGTTTCATTGGGTGCATGCTCGTTTGGGTTTAGGTGGTGGTATCTTACTTTGAGTTTGTGTATGCTTTTTTGTGTTGTCCTTTGGGTGATGATTTTGTCTTCTTAATATTATCATGTTGTACTCTTTTCCTCCATTATAAGTTTAAAGAAATTTTTAATGAGGCACATAATAATATTTTACTTGTATGATCTTTCCATTTGGTAATTTTGTCTCAGTTGAACGGTATTAGTATTAAAATTGTAGTACACAAGTTGCTAATATCTTTTTTGCTTATTAGTATTAAAATTGTATACAGGTTGCGTAATATCTTTTTTGCTTTAGAGTTTAAGAATATGATTAGGATTTAACTTGTAAGATTTAATTTCATCCTCTACTTTAATTTGTCAATAGTTCCTGTATTTCCTTAAAAATTGCATAATTATTGTCTGTGTCATAATCGAAAACCTGAAAAAGTACAAAAATTAAAGTAGAAGAACTGAATTTATTATATACATAATACAAGAACAAGTAAAAGACTTTGGTTACATTAATTGTCACTTAAATCAAAATTAAATTTTGTTAGGGGATCTTTTTATATTCGGTTAAAATTTTCAACAATAAAAAATATATCTTTTTAACCCAGATGTTTGTGTGTTGTTTTAGGATGAGTCTAGAACGGCGACGCACACCGCTGCACATTACTAACGTAATATACCGCTGCTCTATTAATTTTTTAATAACTTTTAAGTTATTATTAAAAACTTCAAAGATGGGATTAAAATTATTTTAAAACAAAATTAAACTTTTGATTTAATAAATTATTTATATTTATTTTATAATATTTTTTAATTAAAAACATTATAATTAAATCCACGTCATTCACAAACCCTACTACCCTAGCCTCAACTCAACCCTTTTTTTCGCCGCCGCCGCTTCTTCATTAATTAATTAATGAAGCACATCCCCGTTTTATATCCAAAAAAAAAAAAAAACGGGAAAATCAAGCACATCCCCGTTTTATGCCACGTGCTAGGGTATTGGGTTCCACAGGAAGGCGTGTACAACTAAAGTTATTCAAACCGATTGTTTTTAAAGAAAACAATAAAAACAAAAATAAAATATTAAACTTAATGTTCTTGAAACTTTGAAATAGATGGTGAAGATTTGATTGATGAAGGAGGCATAAGAGATCTAATTGAACTAAGCTGATATCAATCATTTTGTTTATTTGTTTATAATGGCCTAAGATATTTATTTTTTACGTACAAATTTAAAATGAAATTTATTTAAAAACTATAAAGTATTAAAATTTGTAAAATATATATATAAATATTTATTAGAAATTGTGAAAATTATAAAGAAAACTATAAAATTGTAAAAATAAAATAAAAATGTTATCTTTTCGTTAGTTTCTTCAATTTGACAAATAATATAGAATTTTAAAGGTTAAATTAAAAAAATAAAGCTAAACTTTTTTAAAGGTTTAAAGACAAAAAATATCATTATACTAATTATAATATATATTTAGAAAATTTGTTTCAAAGTTAAATCAATGAAAGTTGTAGAAGATGAATTTAAGATTGCTTTCGTCTGTCTTTGTAGCACAATTTTTATTGCTATGGTAAGATTTTCGTTTAATTTTTTATGATAATTTTATATTTGAACAATTATCGTCATGACCCACATTTGATTCTCTAATCATAAAAAGTCGACCGTCTAATATGACTAAAGTTTATTTTGTGGTAGTTTGCCAACACAATCAGAATTATTGATAGACCATATTAACAAAATTATTTATGTTCACGAGTTCTCATACCTCGCTATTCACTACATAATCGTCTAAATTGATAGAGAAAAAGAAATTTTAATAATAATTGTTATATTTATGAAGAAATTGGAAGTCATATTAAAGGGAATATTTTGTTTTTCTTTATGTCATTAGAGTTTTCATATGTTTATTTTTCTTTATGTATAAGTAATTAATTGAACATAACCTTCAAAAAAAAATTTTATGCTTAAAGTGTGCTTTTACTATATTTAATCTTATCTTTAATGAAATTTAGTTCTTATTTCACAAATAAATATTGACGTTCCCGACTATTAAAAAAATATTGACGCACTATTAGTGCATCATTCACATAATTTGTGCATGTGCCACACAAATAATATATTAAATATTTGGGTAAAGTTCAAAAATGGTCACTAAATTTTGGTTAATTATTTAATTTGGTAATTAAATTTATAATTGTTTCAATGCTACCATTAAACATTGTGATTTGCTTTAATTTGGTCACCGAACTCTTAACGGGTGTTAAAAAGTGACATGTCAGCTAACAAATTTTGTATAATAACATATTTAATCCTCTATATTTGCACATTCAAACAATTTAGTCCCAATTTGAAATAATAATAATAAATTTAACTCTCAATATTTACACATTATTTCAATTTGACCCTATTTTTAATTAAAAATAATTTAACCCTAGATCCAAAATACTAAACCAAAACCCCAAACTCATAAAAACAAAACTAAAAACCTCAAACTCATAAACCCAAAACACTAAAACCCTAAACCCAAAAACACTAAAAATTAACATACATTGCTATATAAACGTGTTGCTAACCAGGGACGGACTCAGAACCTTATGTTAGGGGGGACAAACCTATAAAATTCTAAGGGGATGAACTTATAAAATTTTAGGGGGCAAAAATAGATTTTCAATAGAAAATGCATAGAAAATTTATAAAAAAAATTCTAAATCATATAGGAATTTCAAACTTTTAGGGGGGACGACCATCCCCTCCAGCCCCCTCTAAGTTCGTCCCTATTGCTAACTAATCACTTTGACTGTGAGTTGCAGTTATGACCATGATAATTCCTTTGGAATGATTCGAGTATGTGTAACAAATTGTTTACTAGTTTCATATGATTTTCAATCTCTTAGTTTTGGTTAAATCGATTAAAAGAACACTGTCCATGAACTTGAATAAATTCAAGGGTTATGTTAGGATATTTGTTTTGATATAATAATTAAAAAATAGTTTTGGACTAAATTGAAAATATTTCAAAAGTATTTTTAAGTCCAAAAAACTTGAAAATATGTTTGATGGGTTTTTATAAGGATTTGGAAGGATTCAAAATGTTTTAAAGTAGCCAAACTCATGTTTTCAGCATGACCGTATCGATACAGTATACCTCGTATTGATACACCTTAGGGTTTCAGTTACAGTAACCTTCCTTCTGCCAAAACTCGTATAGATACAGGCAAGTCAGTATCAATACGGTGGTCAAGCGTTTTGATACACCTCTTGGTGTTTCGATATGCCTACGTGTCAAACCCCTCAACGGCTATTTCCAAACAAGGCTGTATCAATACACCTTCATGTTTCCAGGCTCAACGACTCTTTCCCAAAAAGTGTATATTGATACGGGTACCCCACGTATCGATACACCCTGCACCAGATTGAGGAAAAACTGTATGGAAATTAGCCCCTAACGGCTCCAATTCAATCCCAACAGTAACCAACGGCTAAGAACTTATTTTGGAAAGTTAAAAGAACCCTTCAAGCACCAAAAACAACAAATGATCCTCAAGTCAACAATCATATGATCAAGAAATGTCTTAGTGTTCAAATTATCAAAATTCTTGTATAGAAAACACTTGTGAGCTTAATTGTAAATGTATGCTTAAGTGTATTAGGATTTGGGTGAGTGCTTAAGAGTGCAAACTATCTACCTTGTGAGGATTTTACAAGTTTGCTTTTATTTCTCTTGTAAAAGAGGGTTTACTCAAGTTTTGGGATAGAAAGCTTTGAGTGTGTAAGGATTGCCTCCTTAGCCTAGAAAGGGGGAAGAAATTCCAGAGTAAATTTGTTGAAATCCTTAGTGGGAATCTAAGGTAGTGGATATAGGTTTTGGTTAGAAATCCTAGCCATTCTAAATTCTTTGTGTCAAACTCTTATTTTTTGCTTCCACCACTATCACCCAAAAATCAATCTTCTCCACCTCTCAGCAATCAATTCGATTGAAGATATCGAGTTCTTCAATTGGTATCAGAGTGAGGTCTCTTTCACCGGATTAATATCCTAAAAGTCGATCCTTGAAGATCTCAAGTCATTCATACATCAATCAAATTCATGGCGTAATCCATCGATAGGCCACCATTTTTTGACAGGGACCAACTACACCTATTAGAAGAATAGGATGATGTACTTCATGAGAGCCAAAGACTACCACCTTTGGGACATTATGATTGATTGTACGTTTGTACCACAACAAAGCAAGGCAGAATGGAGTGCAGTATGATTGCAAGAAGATAGAGTGAAATTGCAAGGCCTTGCACATTCTTTTTTGTGCTTTGAGCCTGAATGTATTTTCAAAGATGTCTTCTTGTGAAAGTGCCAAGGAAGTATGGGACAAGCTTGAAGTCACATAGAATGGAACAAGCGTAGTAAAGGAGACCAAGACCAGTTTTCTCAACCTTGAGTATGAGAACTTCAAGATGGAACCAAATAAAGACATCACGAAGATGTTTGATAGATTCTCCACCATCATAAATAGACTCAAAGGCTATAGAGAAATCATTCTAGAAGACAAGCTTGTTCGAAAGCATCTCTACTCTCTTCCCGAGTCATGAGACTCAAAGAAGACCACCATCATTGAAGCCAAGAATCTCAAGAGCCTAAAGCTATATGAACTCATGGGGTCTCTTCTTACTCATGAAATCATGAAGAAATGAAAAGAATAGGAGAAGAAGAAGGAAGAGATAAAGAAGATGGGGAAGAAAATGATCATAGAGCTAGGAATTAATATGAATGTCATTGCTCTTTAATCCTCAACATGCCAACATGTAGACTCAATTGGAAAGGATAATGAAGAAGAAGAGATGGCCAAGCTCTTTAACAAATTCATCCGATTCATGAAGAAAGAAAAAGAAGAATCAAGATATTAATCAAGTATGAAGGAGAAGAGATCAAGCTCTTCAAGCCATAAGAAGAAGGCTTATGTGGCTACTTGGAGTGATGATGACTCCACCGATAATGAACAAGCCAACCTTTGTCTTATGGCCATCGAAGAAGATTCAAGGGTAACTTCTAATTCATCTACTTCTAGTTCATATTCTTTTGATGAATTACAAGAAGCCTATGATGAATTGATTTTTGAATTCAAGGCTTCATTTTCGAAAAATAAAAAGTTGATTTCAAAGTTGAAAACCGAAAATGATTTGCTTTTGAAAACCAATTTATAGTTTGAAGCAAAATTTAAAAATTTTGAATTAAAATCTTAAATTTACAAAATTTGCTTCAAAGTTTAGAAAAAGATCATCAAAAAGAAGTGGATGATCTTAAGAAAGAAAAAGCTTTGATTTCCAAGGAACTTGTAAAGAAAAACAATTTTGGAAAATCAAACTTTTATCAAAGACAATCTAGTGCCCCTAGATTTTTGAATAGAAAATGTTTTAGAAGTATTTGGGTTCCAAAAGAACTAATTACTTCAAATAAAAATGATGAAATTGTGAAATAGATTCCTAAGGGGACTAAACTTTGTGCTACTAATGCCTATGGATCCAAAGCAATTTGGATACCAAAAATTATTTGATTATCTTATTTTAGGTGTGATGGATAATGATCAACAAAAGTACAACATTAAGGGGAACTCTATACACACAAGAAAGATCACTTGAAGAAGGAATGCTTTACATCCTACCTTTGGTTCAAGTGGTAAAAATGTTATTTGAATTTATTTGCTTTATTTTGATTTATTTATTTTAATTCAACTAGGTAATCATAAATTGTTGGACTAACTATGTGTTTGACGCTTGAGTAAGGGGGAACCATTTTTAAACAAAACTCTTATCTTTTTCAAACTTTGTTTTTAAACCTTCATTGTTATATTGAACCTAAAATTACATATTTCTTTTTGATATAACAAAAAATGGGGAGAAATAGTTTGAAAATTTGATTTTTCAAATAAATACAGAGGAGCTTTTATCTTTTTTGAATATTTAATCTCTTATTCAAAATTATTTTATAAAGGGAGAGAATCACAAACAAATTTTCAAGTTAGTTTTATTATATCAAAAATGGGAAGATTGTTAGGATATTTGTTTTGATATAATAATTGAAAAATAATTTTGGACTAAATTGAAAAGATTTCAAAAGTATTTTTAAGTCCAAGCAACTTGAAAATATGTTTGGTGGGTTTTTATAAGGCTTTGGAAGGATTCAAAATGTTTTAAAGTAGCCAAACTCATATTTTCAGCACGACCGTATCAATACAGTATACCTCGTATCGATATACCTTAGGGTTTCAGTTACAGTAACCTTCCTTCTACCAAAACTCGTATCGATACAGACAAGTCTGTATAGATACGGTGGTCAAGTGTTTCGATATGCCTCTTGGTGTTTCGATACGACTATGTGTCAAACCCCCCAACATCTATTTTTAAACAAGGTTGTATCAATAAACCTTCAAGTGTATCGATACACCTTCATGTCTCCAGGCTCAATGACTCTTTCCCAAAGAGTCCGTATCGATATGGGTACCCCGCGTATCAATACACCCTGCACCAAATTGGGAAAAACTGTATGGAAATTAGCCCCCAACGGCTCCAATTCAATCCCAAGGGTCACCAACGGCTAGGAACTCATTTTGGGAAGTTAAAAGGACCTTTCAAGAACCAAGAAACAACAAATGATCCTCAAGTCAACAATCATATGATCAAGAAATGTATTAGTGCTCAATTTGTCAAAATTCTTGTATAGACAACACATGTGAGCTTAATTGTAAATGTATGCTCAAGTATATTAGGATTTGGGTGAGTGCTTAAGAGTGCAAACTATCTACCTTGTGAGGATTTTACAAGTTTGCTTTTATTTCTCTTGTAAAAGAGGGTTTACTCAAGCTTTGTGATAGAAAGCTTTGAGTGTGTAAAGGTTGCCTCCTTAGCCTAGAAAGGGGGAAGAAATTCAAGAGTAAATTTGTTGAAATCCTTAGTGGGAGCTAAGGTAGTGGATGTAGGCTTTGGTTAAAAACGGAACCACTCTAAATTCTTTGTGTCAAACTCTTATATTTTGCTTCCACCACTATCACCCAAAAATCAATCTTCTCCACCTCTTGGCAAGCAATTCAGTTGAAGATATCGAGTTCTTCAGGTTAACCACAGATAATTAAGCGTTGTCTATTGGCATTGATCCATTTTCTCTAAGGCAGTTTTTTTTTAACTTTTTGGTTTTCTTTTTAGTTGAGTTCTTTGCAACGACAGTTTTACCATCGACTAGTTTTATAAATAAATAAATCTCATCGTTTTTATGAGTATCTGTGTTGTCTTCTCTTTTTGTTTTCCTTTTAGTTTTATGTGCTTTACTTCGACGGAAATATGTTTATATCTATTTTTCTGTCAATCTCTTGTCTGCTTTTATGGCAATTTATATGTCTACAATTTTTGCAATTTCTATCTCTACATCTTTCGTAGTTTTTGCAATTTCTTTTACTCTGTTCTAGTGGCACGTATACTTGTCTTCATGGCAATTATCTCATTTGAGATGATCGGTGGTTTTATCAATGTTTGATGCCTTTTTATGATTGTTTTGTCGATGTGTCCGATGCTTGCAGCTATAATCACTCATTTTTATCCGTTTTGTAAATACAGTGTTAATATATTAGTGTGATTGTTAATATGTTATTAGGGCATGTACACTTAGGTTATATTACGTGTTTATTATATTATATGTTATTAATGTATGTAATATGTGTGCATGATACGTGTACGTGTTAGTAATTATTGTGATATATGTGAATAATGTATGTACGTTTATATTAATTAGACGTGTGTATAGATAAGCATGCTTGCATGTACTATGTTTAAATGTTTGTGATTGCATGTACGTATATCGTATGTGCATATGTATACGTATGTATTTTATCATTATTATTATTATTATTAGTATTAGTATTAGTATTATGTGCTATAAAAAATCTGGAAATACAGATTCAAACCATGTATTTAATTAACAGTCCAAGTCCACATGATGTTACAAAAACCTGAAAAATATAACATGGTTTACAAGGCCTATTTAGCCCAAAACCCTGAGCCCTATCAGACATCTAACCCTAATTATTTTGGGTATCTTTGCACAGCTGATCTAGAACCGTTGGATCAAGCGTTGACCCAACGGTCGTGATTAAAAGGAGATGCCCATCCAGATGCCGCGTGAAGACAACGCTCAGGCTAGCCAGCTCCCCACGCGCGAGTGTGTCGCACGCGCGAGGCTCCTCGGGTTCCCCAGATGCCACGTGTCGTCATCTGGCAAGATCTTCCATCCCAAGATCATATTAGGGCCCTATATGCAATAAAGCCTCCCAACCGTTGGATCAAATCTGATCCAACGTCCTGGATTCAAGCTGGCCGAACACCACGCTGTCACCATGCTCCCCACGTTGGTCGTACCATTAGCTCCAACCACCGCCATGCTCGGGGACATGCGAAGACAGAGAAAAAGAACAAAAATAGGCTTTGTCAGTATCAAATCGAACATAAACATGTACTATATTTTTTGTTTCTACCAAACAATATCAAAGATGAGAGATATATGTATCAAAAAACGTGTAGGGGATCAATCATCAATTATCAGATTCAAAAAAAAAAGAAAAAATCAATAGCAAAAAAAAAACCCAAAATTTTCTGGTAAAGCTCTCTCTTTTTTTCTTTTGCATTCATCTCTAAAATCATTAACAAGTGTATAAAAAATGAGGAAAACAAATGTTTAGAGTTTACCTTAGGTTCAACCACTTTTAACGTCGGCGATAAGCCTCCGGTTTCTATTTGAACCTGGTGAGCCAGCGGGGTTCGAAGGTTTGTCAGAAGGGGCTAATTTTCATTTCTGGTTTTCAAAGCCAATGAGAGTTTTTTTCTCTCGGAAAGGGAGTACAGAGAGGCTTTAGGGGTTGTTTGTGTGCGGATATTGCGGTCAAGGAAGGCTCGAGGCAGCCATCACGGCCGAGCCTTGCCTGAGACCGGTGGTTCACAGCGGCCGAAGAGAGGGGCTTTGGTTTTTAGGGATTGTTTGTTTTGGAAAAACAAAGTGAATGGAGTGAAGGTTATTAAGGGTAAAAAATGGAAAAAGTTTGGTTTTTGGCCGGAAAAGGGTTGTTTGATAGAGTCATTATGTTTTAAAAATGGATTAATTCCCTTATAAATCATCCCGCATTTCTAAAATTTTCAAACGAGCATTCTCTCTGGTTTAATCATAAATCTAGTCCTTTTTATCTTTCAAAAGCTTTCAATTTTGTCCTAAAATTAACCAAAATCAGCGTTTTAATGGCATAATCATTCCTCCAGTCACTCTGCGTTTTCATTTTTTACATTTCGAGCTTGCCCCTTGGGTATTTTACAACACTAGTCCTTTTAAGTTTCGTTTGTCTTATAATCTCGTCCCTAAACTGCTTTCTTTTTATTTGATTTCTGTCTTCCGTTTTATTTTTGTTTCATTGCAGTCCTTTATCATATTTGAATGTTTAGGTCGTATGTTTTTATTATATGTTGCCAGCATGTTTTTTTGTGTTCATATTTGCTTCTGATTTCCTATTTATTTGTGCTTTTTTTGGAGTTGTATCGTGTTTTTTTTTGTGTTTAGTTGCTTTGTTGTTCGTTTTATATACTTATTTTTAGGTGTTACTTTCTAGTTTATTTTCTACATCATATCTATACCATTGATTAGTATGTTCTTAATCCTTGATGTTTTTATACATCCCTCGGGTCCAACTTGGTTATTTTATGTGTGTTTCTTTCTTATCACGCTATGATGTTTTATTTTGAGGTTCATGTTATACTTGTGTTTACTTTTGTCATGTTCATGTGTCTGGCATAAATTCCTTTTTTTTCATCTTAGTCTATATATTTGTTACATTTAATATCATGTTGTTATACCATGCATGTAATTTATGTCGTAATGTCAAGTGTTAAGTTTTTATGCTAGTATGTTACTTTGATTTATTAGTTTAACGCCATGGTTAATTATGTCATGCATGTTTTGCATTTGTTTTATAATTTCAAGTATGTCATATTTAGTTAATTAATTTTGAAAACCTGTTTTTTCCTTTTTTTTCATGTTTATGTCCATACTTTGTTTTCATTATTGTGATATGTTACGTCCATGTGTTTAAATTATTTATTTATTTATTTATTTATTTTTTATATATTCATATTTTATGTTTTTAAATATTATGACAATGTAAATTGCATATTTTATATTTTGCTTTCTTTAAGTTCGCATAATGGAATATAAATTGTCAATGTGGTACCCTTTTATCCGAGCGTAAATGGGGCCAGTATCAGGCGTAGTGATGGTGGTTGAGCGTTTACTCTCGGATAACGAGGCCTTTAAAATCTACTCGCACTTATAATCAAATTTTAAATTAATCATCACTTTAATCCGAAAAGTCTAATATTAATAAAGCAATAATTATTAAAGTAACCAATTTTGGGCGGTGTGGGGGTGCTAATCCTTCCCCATCCGTAATCGACTCCCGAACCTAACATTTTTAAAGTCTCTGGTGTACGGCCTACCTAAGTGGCGGTGGTGACTCCAATTTCTAAATAAAACACGGTTTCTTTAAAACCCGATGGAAGACATTTTTAAAACAAAACAATAGATAAAATAAGTTTTTAGCGAAACGGACATCGCTACAGATGGTGACTCCGCTGGGGACCAATTTTTGTTTTTTTCAAGAACAAAATGAGAGTCAAGCTTTTTAAATAACTACCACTTTATTAATATTAGAAATTCCAGATTAAAGTGACTATTAAACTAACATTTGGTTATAATTGCGCGTTTATTTTGACGCATTTAAAATATGGCATATAAACCCGTTTTTTAAGTGGGGGAAAACGCTAATGCTCTCGTGGAGATATCGCTCTCCCATGTAGGCCTAGTAAGTACCTTCGGGGCTCGAGTACCTTATGCTTTCGTAAGGATATCGTTCCTTCGTGCAGGCATAAGCGAAGGGGTCCCCCTAAATTAAACCCGGTTGAAAGGAGCCTATAATGGGTGATGATTGGGGGCCTTGCTACTCTTAGTAGGGGACAACAAGGACAATTCGGGTACCTCTTAGCACCAACACTGCATATAGAGAACATAGAAACCCACCCCTTTAGAGCCATACGGATAACCTAGGTGTCTTAGACGGGATGTAAATAGGATTGCTTTGTTTGTTTATCGCATTTAATTTGCTCTTTTTATTGTGTACTTATTGTTTTTGTCCGATACTGACTTGTTTCCTTTTTGTTTTGTTTTTGCATATATCATCGCATTCGCATTACATAGGATATTGATTCTCGAGTGGTTTCTCCCATAATAGAATATTGTTCATGATGGACCAAAGGTTCTTTGACCTAAAGAAAGGGGGTCCAGTTCCAGAGTTCCATCCCGAGACTAGGTCAGGGACAGCAGAAGAAGGATTGTTCAAGGACTCAAGCACAGATTTGGTAAGCAGTGTCAGTTCTGGTAACAAACAAGATGAAGTACAAGAATTAAAGAAGCAAATGGCCGAGATGATGAACCAGATAAATGCTATGATGAAAGGCAAGCAGCATGTCGAACTCAAAAAAGAATTGATCAAGGATCATAATGTGGAACAAAATGGTCAGAATGTCAAGACAAGCAACACCGTTAAATACAACAAATCGAATCACTTTGTGATCAATGTCAAGAAACAGACAAGTGACATATTTGGGGTAGATACCAAGGGAACAAAGGCAAGACCAGGGGAAGCTCAAGAATCCAATGACATCAGAAGGCATTATCCTATACCCATGAGATACACCGAGCTACTTCCGTTGCTTGTCGAAATGAGCCTTATAATACCGGTGAAGTCTGTACCAAATAGACCTCCTTATCCGAAGGGTTACAACAGTCGTGTCTGGTGTAGCTACCACATAGGCGATTCGAGTCATCACACAGAAAATTGTAGAGCCCTGAAGGACAGAGTTCAAGATCTTATCAGAATGAGAGTTTTGGGTTTCGAAGATGGACAACCTCGATTCTATAGCGAACCAACCGCTGCCCGATGGGCAAAGTCGAATGAGGGTCAACGCCCAGACAAGGTTCGGGTAACACAGAAGTGGGTCATTCAAGTGAGACAAATTCAGGAGTCGGCAGTAAAAGCATCTCAGAGGATGAACTTGCATTCGAGTACGGTCAGCTCAAGCATGAGAGGTACGATCCGAGCATAAAATTGAAGAGCATACGAGACGAGTACCAGAAGTTGCACTTTGAATTCAAGAATGTCGGTTTGGGTGACACCGCTGAAGAGTGGATTAATGGTATGATTCGGTTGAGGAACAATTTAGAACGTTGGAGGCAGAAATGCAAAACTGGTAAAAATAAAGCCAGGTCATTGTTACAGAAGATGAAAGAAGCTGAGAGCCAACGCAACGTTCTCTAAAGTGAGTTGGAAAGCAGCCTGGCCATGGAAGATATCTTGAGTTCAAGTCTGCAGCAGGAAAGAGAGGAATCACAAGCCTTTCAAATGGAAAACGCAGCACTCAAAGAACAGATAGCGAGGCTCAAGACTTCTTTACGTACCAGCGAGATTCGTGCTAAGGTAGTGGTCGTCAAGCTACAAAAGGCCAAGCAGATAATACGGGAGAAAGACCGAGACATGAAGATCGTTATGACTCAAGCCCGACAATTAGCTCAATAGGTAGCAAATTTAGCTAATGCAGCAGCGCCGATAAGCCAGAATATGGATCCAGCGTTGGATCACGAAGAAAAGTTGACAGGACTATTGAATGAGATCAAGAAATTAGATGCTAGGGCTCACCGCTATCTGTAAACCCCTAATACCATATGTAATTAAACCTTTTGGTTTGAATGAAATATGTCATATAAGGACAAATCACTTGCGGAATCGATGCCTTATTGCATTCATGCATTGCATTTGCATCACATCCTTTGCATTGTTTAATAGTTTTATCATCACATGGCACTTCATCATTTAATACTTGGGGTTCGATGGCAGAGTTAGTTGGAAAATGGAACGAACTAAAGAGTCAATGCTTGACCAGCTAGAAGAAAGAATCGAGAAAGAGCTGAAGAAGAAAGAAAAGATAAATGTTTTCAATACAAGGGAACTCTGCCTAGTCCCTGAATTGGTCAATCCTCCGGATTTCAAGATTCCCAAATTTGCACAGTACGACGGAACCAGCTGCCCGAAGATTCACTTGACCATGTTTTATAGAAAAATGGAAGGATACATGAAGAATGAAGAGTTGTTGATCCACTACTTCCACGATAGCCTAACGGGACCTGCAGCAGTGTGGTATAACTGTTTGAACAGAAACCAAGTTAGGTCATGGGGTGACCTTGCTAATGCCTTCTTGAGTCAATCCAGATATGCTTTAGATTTAGCACCATGTCGTTAGTTTCTCCAGAATAAGAAAATGAGACCAAATGAAAGCTTCAGGGAATATGCACTAAGGTGGCGATGTTTGGCGACTCAAGTCCATCCTCCTATAGCGGAAGAAGAGTTGACTCCCCTGTTCCATGCAACACTTTCTTCTCCTTTCTTCGATGTGATGTTGGAGAAATTGAGAAACATATTCGAATATTTCATGACGATTGGAGAGAGGATAGAATACGCAATCAAAGAAGGAAAATTAGGGGTCTAAGTCCAATGACCGAATCGAAGATAAGATAGATAAAGACGCAAAGGTAAATGAGTGTCATCTCCAGGGTTTGCGTGGCCGTAAAAGAAAAAGACTGACACCTCGAGGTCATCAAGGAAAATTCCTCGGACGAGCGTAAATTTGGAAGTGTTCGAGCATCCATCTTAGACATATAGCCTCATTTGGTAGGGGGTCACTATCTTTCTCTTAGACCGATGAAGATTGCACCTGATCCATCTGCCCATAGTTTTAACTCAAGTAGCACATGTGAATTCCATATGGAGGCACCGGGGCATCCCACTAGAAAATGTAGACCTTTATTGGAGGAGATCAAGAAGATGACCAATGATGGGACCTTGACACAAAAACTGATCCAGTAGTGGAGGACCAATGATGATGGGCAAGTCTACATAGTGCTGAAAAAGCCAGAGATGTCTCTACATTAAAAGACTTTCCTGAAGTAACACAAGGAATCAATTTTACTACATGTGGTAAAGATCTTTTGTGAAAGGGCATGTTTGTTGATTTTTATTCCAATGAAGAACACATTTCGTTTGACATACAATGTTCTTGAAAGCACATAGATGTATATTTTCTCGCCGTTGTAGGACACTAGATATCAATTGCAAGATGTGACATTAGATGGATGTTGTGACAACGATGAGGTGTGATCTTCCCTACCAGACTCTGGTCAGCGAAGTAAGATTACTACTCTTTCGATGATGTTCAAGGACGAAAAAGCTACGAATGTCAACCATGTAAAGTTTCTTGAAATTGAAACTCTAGGCATAATCTTCTAGGTAGTAAAGAATTAAAAATAATAATTAAAAATGGGAAGAATTGAAGGGAAAAAGAAGAAAAAAAATGAAGAAAAGGAAAGAAAGAAAAGAAAGAAAGAAAGAGAAAAGAATAATAAAAAGTACTCATATGTTCAAAACCTGGTAATAGGCTTGTTCGGATAAGAGTGTGGAAATTTTGGGGCACTCCGCTAAAGCGATAAGGTGGCAATACACCATCTAATTCAAGAAACCTTAGCTTCATGAGTGACGGTAATATTTTCAAATCGTGACTATGCCGAGAAACTTGGGGCAATATTGTATGCTCCATCGTTGTCCTCAAGACAAAGGACTATGACGAATTGATTTCCTCAAATAATGATAAAAGCGTAAAAAAGAAGAAAAAAAGAGAAAAAGATAAATGAAGGAAAATGGGAAAAAGAAAAAGAAGAAAAAAAAAAAAAGAGAAAAAATAAACTATAGCATAGGTAAAATTAAAACTTGTACCACCTAGAACTCTATTCTTAAAGTAATATTTCTGCACTCGAGTGGTCATACAAGCCCACCCTTTTTGAGGGCGAAGCAGATAATGAGAATTGAGAAAGAGTAGTATTATGCAGCAACGCGGTAATCATGAGGATGAACCGAGTCACCTGAGAAGATTTCACAGCCTTGAATTACTAAATGGTTGAATCTAAATACGCTCTTGCACTTGATATCCAGAGCTTCTATTCTGTGATTTCAAGATCTTGTATGTTAATCTAAATGATACCCTTTATTGGAATGCCAATCAACAAATTGACAAGTTAAAGCAACAAAGATTTCCATGTATTACTTCAGAGATAAGATCCAGAACACAAGGTTGCGGATATTATTGGAGCACCTAACCAGAAATGACCCCACAATGTATAGGATGAAGATGATGACAAGAGCATATGTGTCAGACAACTCAAGAACAAGAAGCGGGTTTCAGCCATGATATCTTGGTTGGTTGAAAAAATGATGGATGAACCAGGGCGAGAATGAAATTACAAAATACGGGGACGGTAAGAGGGAAACATTGAGTCTCCAAAGAATTAAAAGCACATGGATCAAGAAATGGTTCCCATCAAGAGGCAGCAAGAAGATTGAGATTAAGTTCAGAATATAGAAGCATTTTGTTCACCCCGATGATGAAACTAATAGATACTCAGAATGTTGGGTCAAAGGAGTTGAAAGATAGCCGAGCTCATGATCGAGTGGGGCAATGTAGAATAGGAAGAATGGTAAGAATCTCTGCACATGCATGATATAGAGTTTGTTTGTGAAACGGGAAGAGACCCCGAAGAAGAAAGGCAAATGCTCATGCAAAAGAACAAGAACATGTACTCATTTAACAAAAATTAACAAAAATGAAGATCAAAACTGAGCATACTGCAAAAAAGAAAGGAAATGGAGAAATCCGAAGAATGACTTTTCAGGGCATAAGATTTTAAAACATGTCTAAAAATAAAAAGAAAAAAAAAAAAAAAAAAAAAAGAGAGAATTATATCGTGAAAGGGTTAAAAGACATGAATCAGATAAATAACTTATCAAAGGGAATACTGCAACAGAAGAGAAGAAAGAAAATCTGAGAAACGACCTTTCAGGGTGTAAGACTTTAGAACAGAAAAATAGAAGAAAAAAGAGAATAAATAAGAAAAAGAAAGAAAAGATAGTGAGGGAAAATGATGATAAAAAGAAATAAGAAGAAGAAAGAGGTAAAAGAGAGAAAAGAAAGGAAAAAAAAAATAGAGAAAAAAGAAAAGAAAAAAAGAAAAAGAAAGCACGATATTGCATGCATCATATAGATAGAAGCATGTCAAATTTTGCTTGTTTTTAGACAGGTATTTGAAGAATTGTCAAAGAATTTACTAAAAAAAGAAAAGATCGGCAACCATAGCAGCGTGAGGCCAGATGTTAAATCCTTCGGGTCATCGATAAGTCTTTTAGGCACGGTGTTAAGTCATTCGGGCCACTATTAAGTCTTTTGAGCATGGTGATAAGTCCTTCGGGCCATCAATAAGTCCTTCGGGCATGATGTGGCAGCCATAGTAGCGTGAGGCCAGACGAAGGTAGCCATAGTAGCGTAAAGCCAGATGTTAAATCCTTCGAGTCATCGGTAAGTCCTTCGGGCACGGTGCTAAGTCCTTCGGGCCACCATTAAGTCTTTCGAGCATGGTGATAAGTCCTTCGGGCCATCAGTAAGTCTTTCGGGCATGATGCGGCAGCCATAGTAGCATGAGGCCAGATGACGATAGCCATAGTAGCGTGAAGCCAGATGTTAAATCATTCGGGTCATCGGTAAGTCCTTCGGGCACGGTGTTAAGTCCTTTGGGCCACCATTAAGTCTTTCGAGCATGGTGATAAGTCATTCGGGACATTAGTAAGTCCTTTAGGCATGATGCGGCAGCCATAGTAGCTTGAGGCCAGATGACGGTAGCCAGAGTAGCATGAAGCCAGATGTTAAGTCATTCGGGCCATTAGTAAGTCATTCGGGCATGATGATAAGACCTTCGAGCCACCAGTAAGTCTTTAGAGCATGATGATAAATCCTTCGAGCCATCAATAAGTCATTCGGGCATGATGCAGCAGCCTTAGTAGCGTGAATCCAAAGATAGAAAAAAGAGAGAAGAAAAAAAGAAGAAAAAAGAGATAAAGAAAAAAAAGAGCAGAGAAAGAAGAAAAAAGAAAAAGAAAAAAGGAAAAAAGAGAAAAGAAAAAGAGAAAAGAAAAATCGAAGATAAAGGTTAAATAAAGGAGAAGCCTACGTTTTCAAGCCCCCTAGTGAAAGGCCGGTCGAGGAAAAGCGGAGAGTTCCAAAATTTCTCAAAGAAAAAACCAAAGGTGAAGAAGTTTTATATAGGAAGAACACGTGATTCTGAAGCCACAAACAGGGAAGTTGGATAAAAATAAGTGCTTTTTGGTCTTTGCTTTGTTCTTGTTTCACAAGAACAAGCAAAGATGGGCAACTGTAATCACTCATTTTTATCCGGTTTGTAAATACAGTGTTAATATATTAGTGTAATTGTTAATATTTTATTAGGACATGTACACTTAGGTTATATTACGTGTTTATTATATTATGTGTTATTAATGTATGTAATATGTGTGCATGATACGTGTACGTGTTAGTAATTATTGTGATATATGTGAATAATGTATGCACGTTTATATTAATTAGACGTGTGTATAGATAGGCATGCTTGCATGTACTATGTTTAAATATTTGTGATTGCATGTACGTATATCGTATGTACGTATGTATATGTATGTATTTTATCATTATTATTATTATTATTATTATTATTAGTATTAGTAGTAGTAGTAGTAGTAGTAGTAGTAGTAGTATGTGCTATAAACAAATCTGGAAATACATATTGAAATCATGTATTTATAATTAACAGTCCAAGTCCACATAATGTTACAAAAAGCCGAAAAATATAACATGGTTTACAAGGCCTATTTAGCCCAAAACCCTGAGCCATATCAGACATCTAACCCTAATTATTTTGGGTATCTTTGCGCAGCTGATCCAGAACCGTTGGATCAAGCGTTGATCCAACGATCGTGATTAAAAGAAAATGCCCATCTAGATGCCGCGTGAAGGCCACGCTCGGGCCTGCCAGCTCTCCACGCGCGCGTGTGTCGCACGCGCGAGGCTCCTCGGGTTCCCCAGATGCCACGCGTCGTCATCTGGCAAGATCTTCCATCCCAATATCAAATCAGGGCCCTCCATCCAATGAAGCCTCCCAACCGTTGGATCAAATCTGATCCAACGACATGGATTCAATCTGGCCAAACACCATGCCGCCACCATGCTCCCCACGTCGACCATACCATCAGCTCCAACCACCGCAATGCTCGGGGACATGCGAAGACAAAGAAAAAGAACAAAAATGGGTTTTATCAGTATCAAATCGGAAAAAGCATGTACTATATTTTTTGTTTCTACCAAACAATATCAGAGAGGAGCGATATATGTATCAAAAAACGTGTAGGGGATCAATCATCAATTATCATATCCAAAAAAAAAAAAAATCAATAGCAAAAAAAACCCAGAATTTTCTGGTAAATCTCTTTTTTTTTTCTTGTGCATGCATCTCTAAAATCATTAACAGGTTTATAAAAAAGAGGAAAACAAAGGTTTAGAGTTTACCTTGGGTTCAACCCCTTTTAACATCGGCGATAAGCCTCTAGTTTCTGTTTGAACCTAGTGAGCTTGTGGGGTTCGAAGGTTTGTTAGAAGGGGCTAGTTTTCATTTCTTGTTTTCAAAGCCAATTAGAGTTTTTTTCTCTCTCGAAAAGGGAGTACAGGAGGCTTTAGGGGTTGTTTGTGTGCCGGATATTGCGGTCAAATAATGCTCGAGGCAACCATCACGGCCGAGCCTTGCCTGAGACCGGTGGTTCACGGCGGCCGAAGAGAGGGGATTTGGTTTTTAGGGATTGTTTGTTTCTGGAAAAATAAAGTGATTGGGGGGAAGGTTATTAAGGGTAAAAAATGGGAAAAGTTTGGTTTTTGGCCGGAAAAGGTCATTTTATAGAGTCATTATGTTTTAAAAATGGATTAATTCCTTCATAAATCATCCCGCATTTCTAAAATTTTCAAACCGAGCATTCCCTTTGGTTTAATCACAAATCTAGTCCCTTTTATCTTTCAAAAGCTTTCAATTTCGTCCTGAAATTAACCAAAATCAGCGTTTTAATGGCATAATCATTCCTCCAGTCACTCTGCGTTTTCATTTTTTAGATTTCGAGCTTGCCCCTTGGGTATTTTACAACACTAGTCATTTTAAGTTTCGTTTGGCTTGTAATCTCGTCCCTGAGCTGCTTTCTTTTTATTTGATTTCGGTCTTCCGTTTTATTTTTGTTTCATTGCAGTCCTTTATCATATTTGAATGTTTAGGTCGTATGTTTTTATTATATGTTGCCAGCATGTTTTTTTGTGTTCATATTTGCATCTGATTTCCTGTTTATTTGTGCTTTTTTGGAGTTGTATCGTGTTTTTTTTTTGCATGTTTAGTTGCTTTGTTGTTCGTTTTATATACGTGTTTTTAGGTGTTACATTCTAGTTTATTTTCTACATCATATCTATACCTTTGATTAGTATGTTCTTAATCTTGATGTTTTTATACATCCCTCGGGTCCAACTTGGTTATTTTATATGTGTTTCTTTCTTATCACGCTATGATGTTTTATTTTGAGGTTCTTGTTATACTTGTTTTTAATTTTGTCATGTTCATGTGTCTGGCATAACTTCCTTTTTTGCATTTTAGGCTATATATTTGTTACATTTAATATCATGTTGTTATACCATGCATGTAATTTATGTCGTAATGTCAAGTGTTAAGTTTTTATCCCAGTATGTTACTTTGATTTATTAGTTTAACGTCATGGTTAATTATGTCATGCATGTTTTGCATTTGTTTTATAAGTTCAAGTATGTCATATTTAGTTAATTAATTTTGAAAACATGTTTTTTCCTTTTTTCATGTTTATGTGCATACTTTGTTTTCATTATTGTGATATGTTACGTCCATGTGTTTTAATTTTTTATTTATTTATTTTGGTAATATTCATATTTTATGTTTTTAAATATTATGACAATGTAAATTGCATATTTTATATTTTTCTTTCTCTAAGTTCGTATAATGGAATATAAATTGTCAATGCGGTACCCTTTTTTCGAGCGTAAACGGGGCCAGTATCAGGCGTAGTGATGGTGGTTGGGCGTTTACTCTTGGATAAAGGGGCCTTTAAAATCTACTCGCACTTATAACCAAATTTTAAATTAATCATCACTTTAATCCGAAAAGTCTAATATTAATAAAGCGGTAATTATTAAAGTACCAATTTTGGGCGGTGTGGGGTGCTAATCCTTCCTCATCCGTAACCGACTCCCAAACCCAACATTTTTAAAGTCTCTGGTTTTATGGTGTCCGGCCTACCTAAGTTGGCGACTCCAATTTCTAAATAAAACATGGTTTCGTTAAAACCCCACGGAAGACATTTTTTAAAACAAAACAATAGATAAAATACGTTTTTTAGCGAAACGTACATCGCTATAGCAACGAAGAGTATTGAAGATTTCTTTGAGCATTATGGTCGAAGTTTTACAGTTGCTTGAATTTTGTTTGAAGATTTTGCACAGTCTTTTATGGAGTGAAGGATTTTGTTTTAATTTTCCACACCCTTTTCTTTTTGATGTATTTTATATACTTTGTGCTTCCATTGCTTTGGGTATGACTAGTTTGTAATCCTTTCTCTTGGAATGAAATTCAACGACCGTTCTTTGTTTCAAAAAAATATAGAGTTTCCATTTTATGTATATAAATATAGAGTTTAGAAAAAGCATTATATACAACCCTACATTGAGAATATAATAAAAGTCTCTCTCTTTGCTTCTCATCTTTTTTTGTTTATCTCTTGTTCTTTTTTATTTTATTCACAACAATTTAAGAGTATTTAGCCCTTAATTTTTTTCTTCAAAATATTATCTTTCATTGTGAAAATTATACTTGATTGAGTTATTGAATCTTTTATAAGAATCCGGGCCTCATTAAAACCCCTAAATAATAACAAAGTTTTATACCCGGAAGAACCACCATTATCAGCTATGGAAGGGTCAGCTACATGATATTCCACCACGAAAAGCTCATAAGAGAATTTATCTTTGAACCACGTAGCAAAACTGTATTTGGCTAAAAAGAAAAAGTTGAGCAATATCCAATTTACTATTCCAAAAATTAGCTATTTTTTGAAGATCCATAATGACCAGATAACAACGTAAGGAACCATTAGGGATGTAAAAACAAGAAATCAAGATGAGTTTCAGGTTGGGTCCTACCAGGTCGGGTCAAATCGATACAGGTTATTTTAGGTTGATTTGATGTTTCGACTCGATTCGGGTCGGGTGTGGATCAGTTTTAGGTCGGGTTTATTTCAGGTAGGGTCAAAATAGTTCGGGTCTAAATCGGTTAATTGACGGGTTCATTTCAGGTCGAGTTCATTTCAGGTCGAGTTCATTTAAAGTCGGGTTCATTTTAGGTTGGGTTAATTCGAGTTTCGAATTCATATTAAGTTTGAGTTTAGTACAAATAATAGATAGACTTTGGGAAGGGTAATTTCGAGTGAATTATTTAACGCCTTTCACGAACACGAATCACATTAAAAATAAATATTAGACACTATAATGAACAAAAATATAATTATATTTAAAATATTGGAGTAAATTATAAAAATTTAAAATTAACAAGGGTCGATTTCGGTGAAAAATAAAATTTTAGGGACTAACATGAACAAAAATATCATCATATTAAAAACATTGGACTAAATTACAAAAGAAATGAATAGGGGTCAATTTGGAATAAAAATAAAGTTTTAGGGACTATAATGCAAAAAATATCATCATATTAAAAATATTGGACTAAATAAAAAATGAATAGGGTTTAATTTGGAGTAAAAATTAAATTTTAGCTACTAGAATAATCAAAAATATTATTGGACTAAATTGCCAATAATATAAATAAATATGGGGCAATTTTGACTAAAAATAAATTTTAGGAATTAGAATAAACAAAATTATTATTCGATTAAATTATCAAAAATAGAAATATATATGGGTCAATTTTAAAAATAAATTTTTAGAGATTATAATGAATAAAAATATCATCATATTAAAAACATTGGACTATATTAGAAAATTTTAAAATAAATAGGGGTCAATTTGAATCCCTAAACCCCAAACCTCAACCACTAAATCTTACAATCACTAATAATTAAAGTGCAAACCAAATCCCTAAACTAATCTCATAACTCCTACCAAACACTCAACTTAACACATTTACCCCTAAACCACAAACCCCTAAATCTTACAATCACTAATAATTAAAGTGCAAGCCTAATCCTCAAATCCCCCAATCCCTAAACTAATCCTATAACCCAAAACACTCAACTTGAAGCATATATTATACCCATAAACCCCAAACTTCAACCCCTAAATCTTACAATCACTAATAATTAAAGTACAAACATAATCCTCTAATCCATAAACTAATCTCATAACCTCAAACACTCAACTTGACACATTTACACCTAAACCTCGAACCTCAACACTTAAATCTTACGATCACTAATAATTAAAGTGCAAGCATAATCCCTAAACTAACTCCATAACCTCAAACACCCAACTTGACACATTTACACCTAAACCACAAACCTCAACCCCTAAATCTTGCAATCACTGACAAGTAAAGTGCAAAACTAATCCCTTAATACCTAAACTAATCTCATAACCCCAAACACTAATAATTATAATTTAATACATTAACGTCATTTTTCATCATTGCTGAAATAAATTGGGCCTTCAAAAGCCCGTCAAACGTTTTAATTATTAAACAATTTTATGAATGAGGATTTAATTAAAAAAAACTTAAACCTAAAGGTCTAAGGAAACTAAACTAAAATTGGGACTAAAATGAATCAAACTAAAACTAAAGAATAAAAAAATGACTTACGTGTAAAGCTCGTAAACTAGTAATGGTCTAATCCACTAATAACCCCTTAAAAATGAGCGGGCAAGATTCCCTCCATTTGTTACAGCAATTGTCAATTGTTTTCTAAATATGGGCTGGCTGCGGGCAAATCAACTTGAAAAAAAAAGCGGGCAGGTTTTTACTTTTTAGGAATTAGAATAAAATACAAAAAAATGAATAGGGATCAATTTAGAGTAAAAATTAAATTTTAGGGACTAGAATAAATTGGACTAAATTTTCAAAAATATAAATAAATATGAGGCAATTTGACTAAATTAAATTGTAGAGACTAGAATAAACAAAATATTATTAGACTAAATTACCAAAAATAAAAATTACACTAATTCCCTCCAAAATTTTGGGTGCCTTATTCCTCTAATTCTTTTCAAAATTTTGGGTGGCTTTTATTTCTCTAAAAATTTTAGATTAAAAGTAAATTAATCTCAAACCTAAAAAAATGAGTGGCTTATTTCCCTCCAAAATTTTTTCTTTTTCCCTCTTTTTTACCAATTGTCATTTTCTTTTTCTACCAATTTTTTATTTTAATTCAATTGAGTCCTAACTTAGATTAATTTAATTGAAATTCCACATTTAGTTTTAGAATTCTTTTAATTATGTTCGTAATTTATGCTTCTAGATTTTAGTTTAGCTCAATTAGATCCTAAGTTTAATAAGTTAATTCAATTCGAACATTATTATTATTATTATTATTATTATTATTATTATTATTATAAACTTTGATTAAATATAATTATACACAAAATTTTGATATGGATGTAAATATGTAATTGTACACATGATAGCATCAACATGAAAGTTAAAACTTTAATTTAGTTCAAACTTGACAAACAATTTATATTGAATGAGTTACTAAGCATATTGAATTATTACTAAGCATTAAATTATTTAACAAAATTTCAAACTTATTAGTGTCAAATGAATATCTAAATCAAATCTTTCCTTTTTTGATATTTTTAATTGATTATATATGTATATATAACAAAAAGATTATTTAACACTTTAAATTGATTTAAAAATTTGATATTTTACATTTACCAACACTTAATAGTTTACATTATCAACACTTTAAATTCATCAAATCATAGGCTTCCTCAATTACATGTTAGGTAAATCAAGCCAGGTCAATATTAGTTTAGGTCAACAATAGGTCGGGTTCAAAACAAGTTGGGTTCAAAATAGGTCCGATAAAATCGGATCTCAGGTCGATTCAGCCGGGTAATATCAGTTATTTGCCAGGTTAGTCTCGGGTTTAGGTTTGTTTTAGTTGGGTATATGTCGGGTTTTGGGTCCACAGTAACAGGTTCAATTCGGGTTTGAGTCGTTCTCGGTTGGATGCAAGTCGGGTTCGATTACTACAGTAACATGTCCAACTCGGGTTCGGGTCAACAACAGTCGGTTACAGATCAGTTTCGGGTCATCGCATCCTCGGGCCAAACCATGTTCTAACTCGAGTAGGTTTCAATCGAATTTTCAGGTCGAGTCAACTTTTTACATCTATGGGAACCATGTGCCAAAGGGAGTCTTTTGAAACAGAAAAGCTTGAACCACGTCAATCTAGAAGAAACGTAGTAGGATAACTCAGAAATTGTCGCTAAATAGGTGCTCAAACTATACTTGTGGCTCATTTTTTTGTGCCTAAACTATTTTTCGCTCTAAATAGGTGCCTAAATTCTCATTTCTTTCATTTTAAGGGCCTAACGTTAACTACCTTACTTTTTTAAAAATAATTTTTATTTTATTTTATTTCTTTTTTAATTTAATTTATTTTTAACTTTTTTAAAAAACCTAAATTTCCCAAAACTCACAATTGACCCCAAATTCGAAATCTCTAACTTCCTCAGCCGATTTCGCTGCCGATAGTCACACTGGCACCCACAATATCCGCCGTCGGACCACCACAACCATTCCCTCAACCACCCATCATTGGTAACCAATGGTAAATGTGCCGATTAGCTTCTTAACGTTAAAGGAAGTCAAAGTCGCGAAAAGGAAGTCGATCAGCACACCTAACGTCGGTTACCGGTGATGGGTGGTTGGAGGAAATGGTCATGGTAGTCTGACGGTGAAAGTGGTGGCCTCCATGTAGGGAAACGCTGGTACACCCCATGGTGCAGCGGAAAAATTATCTGACGAATTCCACTGGTGATCCATGTACGAGGAACAAATTCGAGGTGAAAAGGGATGAAACATTACCTCGGTTAAATCTAAAAACTGCAGTGACGTAAGAAAATCCAATTCCTTCAGCACGATATTGAATCCTAGTCGTCGCAAAAAACTCTGACCTCTACGCAGTCCACCCAAACGAAACAAACAATATTTCACTTCTCTAACTGTTAGAGAGGTTTTTCGCAATCAGCATAATCTTAGCTACTAGACCTTATGCCTTTATATAGCATTTAAAACTCTAATCCTAATTAAATTCGGATTCATTACATATACAATATATTTAACCGAATAGAATTAAATAAGTAGAATCTAATTCTACTTTAATTAGGTTTCTTTGGGGATATATATATTTTAATAGTATTTGATAATTACAATAATTATCTAGTATTAAAATATATAAACGAAATTATCTATATAATTTTAATAATTATAATAGTTTCGGTTCTAACTAATTTCGTGTACAACAAGTTTGTACATATACTATGTAGTCGATATTTGTTTGTTTCAATCATAGGGTGGGACCCTTGTAGGTTCATGTAACGTTAGCAGTAATATCTAGAATATTATAAACAATGAGTGGCATCTAGCAATACATTATTGCTACCTAAGTTTCAGGAAGTCGTGGTTCGACATAACCTTTTCGTGATTAACTATTTTCATGTATTACATCCTTTTGTCCTTATATCTAGATCGGACACAAGTCATAGAAAATTCAAACTTGTATAGTCTATCTAATATTTCTTGATATCTTGAGTAGACTATAATAAACAAATAACTATGATATCTCATATCAATTTATTCGAGCATGGTCATGCATTTCTAGTCTCGCTCAATCAAGTGGCCTAAGATATTACTCCTATTATGTAGGAGGGACAAATCCTATCTTGATCAACCATATCCTACTACATAGATTGTGACATATCCAATATCAATCTTTATAGCGCATTCAGTTACGATACACATTTGACTATATCAAAATATGTCACTCACTATGTTGAAATGATGATGATCTCAAGTTTAAGGATCATACACATAGTTATCATTATGAGCAATGTTGTGACATATCCAAGAAACATGCTCATAGCGGATAAGTCCAATATGTCGTTCTCTAACACATGCTTATGTATTGATTTTGACATCTCTATGTCAATGAACACACTTTTCCATCAATCAACTACATATTAGTCTTAATATATTATTGTTGTCTTTGCCCACAATAATACTCGACTAAGGACATTCAAGAATAACCATATTATTCTAAGGACTTTGTTATAATTCAGCTTATTTATATATGTACAGAATAATGACTGAAATAATAATAATGGCTTTATATTAATAAACATGATAAAAATATGTCTTTTACAATCATCTTATGATTGGTCTTTGGACATACTCCAACACTCCAGCGATGCAGTCAACGGCGACAACGACGACAATTTTGGGGTTTTGAGTTATGGATTTGAGATTATTTTGTAAAAAAATTAAAATTGTTAATTTTATAAAAAAATTGACATTTGAATTTTATTTAAAAATTAGTTAAAAGAAATTAAAAATTAAAACATGTAACTTGTAATATTTTAATTGGCTAACGGGTTTTTAATAGTCAGGCACCTAAAATGGACGAAATAAAACTTTAGACACTTATTTTGAGCGAAAAATAGTTTAGGCACCAAAAGTGAGCCATATGTATAGTTTGGGCACCTATTTGGCTACTAAACCTTTTAACTAACGAAAACTGTTGTTAACCATTATTGTATTGATATGGGTAGGTGTGAGTATTCGATCAAGTTGAGTTGAGCTATTCGAGTTTTTGTTCAAATTTGGGGGTTTTGAGTTAGGGATTTGAGATTATTTTGTAAAAAAATAAAACTAATAATTTTATAAAAATTTGACATTTGAATTTTATTTAAAAATTAGTTAAAAGAAATTAAAAATTAAAACATGTAACTTGTAACATTTTAATTGGCTAACGGTTTTTTAACAGTCAGACACCTAAAATGACCAAAATAAAATTTTAGACACCTATTTAAAGCGAAAAATAGTTTAGGCACCAAAAGTGAGCCACATGTATAGTTTGGGCACCTATTTGGCTATTAAACCTTTTAACTAACGGAAACTGTTGTTAACCATTACTGTATTGATATAGGTAGGTGTGAGCATTCGATCAAGTCGAGTTGAGCTATTTGAGTTTTTGTTTAAACTTAATTGTAAACATTTATAATGTTATGATACTAATTAGTTCTAATTTAAACGACTTTCTATAACCATATATGATATACATATATATTTCTTCATATTTTTCATATTTGATATACATATATCAAACAAAGTAGAGGAACTCAACTCGAACTTGAAAATCAATTCACTAATCACTAAAATTTTCAAGTTATTTGAGTTATTCAAACTTCCATTTTATAACTCAAAATTTATTTGAACTTTTTTCGAGCCGAGTTAAAAATTTGTTTCTTTCGAATTGAGTCGAGTTTTACTCACCTATAAACGCAACAATTAATAATGCTGATATGATTGTCCATACGTGATTGATTGTTGAAGGGACAAAGGGACTTGATTGATTTTTTATAAAAATCTTAAGGCTTATTTGATCTTTAAGTAAAAAATAAAAATTACGAAAATAAAAACTTTTGAAAATTTTAAAAAATTTGTAAAGTATTTAAATGTTTAAAATATATTAAAAAACTATTACAAAATATATATTTTAAAGTTATTAAATTTCAGAAAAATATGTATTAGACATTATAAAAATTAATAATAATAATAATAACAGTTTTTCAACCATTTGAGTTTATATCTTTTCTCAAACATAGTCAGATAAAGTTCATTTTAAAATCATATAAGTTATTTTAAAATAGTCTTATAAAATTCATTGATCCTTTTGTACTAGTTCAATAAATTTAATGATTATTTTATAATTTTCAAAATTTTCATGGCCAAAAAATCATTTTATTAAGTTTATAAAACATTTTGGAAAGTTTACAAAATATGGTACTTGATTTTTTTATTTTTGGGCTTAAGAGTATAAAAGCCCTTAAATTTTTGAAAAAAATCAATTAATCTCCTAAACTTTTTTGCACCCAATTAAGCCCTTGAACCAAGAAATATAATCAATTAAGCCTTTTGATCGATTTTGACTATTAAATTTTGATAGTTTTTTTGGATCTGTTGGTGCAATGCGTCTTATCACAATGTTTCCACTTGACATTCTTAGAAACTTTTTATTTTATTTAAAATTTTCATTAAAAATTATAAAAATTGTAAAAGACTTATAAAATTTATAAAATATTTTTTTAAAAAAATTGTAATTGCACATTATAGAACTGTAGTGTATCATGTGCTAGTAATATTTAAAGAAAAAAATTGTCAAGATTTAATGGTCAAAATTGGTCAAAGGGTTTAATTGTTCAATTTATTGGTTCAAGGGCTTAATTGATTTTTTTGGGTTCAAAGGCTTAATTGAGTGCAAAAAAAGTTTAAGGGCTTAATTGATTTTCTCCAAAAGTTTAAGGGCTTCTTACACCCTTAAGCCTTTATTTTCACAAATGTGGTTCTTGTTTTTTTTATTTCCATAAATATAACAATTTATACGGTGAAAGTGAAGTCGAAGGGACACACACCGTCTTTGAGCAGTGTTTTACACCGAAGCGGATTGTAGGCCTACTATCTTCAACATATTTTAATTAAAAATACACAATAAAATCGGATTGTATTTTCACCGACTTTATTTTTATTGTAACAAATCCTACAAATTTGAAAATAAAAACAAAGATATCATATTTTTGGAAAAAAATCCCCTGCAATATTAGTGCAATTTCCCAACTATTTTGGTACTTCATCCATTAATTTATTACGAAAAATAATCTCACGTGAAACCAAAGGCAGAGCATAAGAAGGGTTGGAGGCCTTAGCCTCCAAGAAATCTAAAACTTCATAATAGGTATTTTAATATTTTGAAAAATTTAATTTATTTTTCTTCAAATTTTTAGTCTAATGACAATTTAGATGATATAAAATTAGATGTTAGATAAATTAAACTTTTATCACCCTCTAATTTTAATTTTTAATACTTAATAAATTTTTATATTTTTAAAACATAATAATTTGACTCATGATATTCAATCCCAATTCTATCTCTGTGCGAAACAAATTAATCTTAAAAGTAAAACTTAGAGATTAATTATTGAAAAAGCAGATAAACATGTGTTTACATTATTTCACTGACAGGTTCAACAACCGCTGACCAATATTTTGTCTGGAATCCTAAATCCCTTTATTTTGGGGTTAGTCCAACCCTAAATCCTAAGGGAAGGTCATCGTTAACGTTGTAATATTACCCTACATTGCCGGTCTTTTTCAAACAATCTTCATCATTCTGTTTTGGCTGTGGATCACATGTACTTTATTCTGTTTTTTTTAGTAATATACATATTCATTTTATGGTCTATATTCGAGGTGTGAGGTTATTTTTCTCAACAATATCGTTTTAAGCTTCGAACTCACGTCCTCACCTTGAAAATACAATGTGTTTTACCAATACACTTAACCCTTCTTAAAAATATTAAAACTAAATTACTCTCTTTTCACAAAGACCAATTTGATCAAATTCAATAATGTACCAGTCGTTCTGATATTAAACTAGTATCAAATAGTTTATGTTTTGTTTCAATCAAATTTTCATTGTATTATCGTGTTTTCGTGTGTTTTAGTTTATTTTGATCGATATCGACATGGTATTAATAAGGCACATACATTTTGAAGACAAAGTTAATTAAATTCGAGTCTTCTATGATGAACATCGTCTTCTTTTCTACTAGGATTATTAGTTAAGTTATGATAAAAAAAAATTGGCATGGTGCCAAAAAATGCACATAACTTTCGACTAAATAGTCATTTTAGTCTTTTGTAGCAATTTAACCCTTAACGTTTTATTTTTGTCAAAATGGCTCATATGCAGATGAAAACTGTTACTCAACTAATGGTAAATGACTTGAAATGACGTAAAAACTACATGGTAGTGCGTGTCGCGATAGCAATATCTTATTGGAAAATACGCTGACTTTACAGAATGACACATCAGTTAAATAATTTTATAAAATATAAAATATTGTTTCTTCTAACGTGTTATTTTGTCAAGTCATTTCAAGTTGTTTATTGTCACTTGATTTTCATTCACAGATGGGCCATTTTGATCAAAAATTAAACGTTGAGGGCTAAATTACTTCAAAAAATAATAAAGACCAAATAAACTACTTAGTCAAACGTTAAGGACATTTTTTGGTATTGTATCAAAAATTTGCAAAAAAAAATATAATTTGAGTCGATATGTTTCAAATAATAAAAAAATTACCAAAAATATTATTTAAATTTAATTAAAAATAATAGCATAAGAATAATTTTTCAAATATTATTTAAAGTAATTCGAGTTTTCAAACCTTTTTAAATCAGAATATCTACTTTTTTTCTATATTCTTTATTTATAAGATTTCATTGTCGTCAGATTTGTTTCTAAACTAATAAGATTTCATTGTCGTCAGATTTGTTTCTAAACTAATAAGATTTCATTGTCGTTAGATTTGTTTCTAAACTAAATTTGTTTTGAAGGGCAATAAATTAATTTTCTTCCTCCCAAATATTTTTTTATTGGTCAAAACTAATAATATTAGTTGGTTGTCGTGACCAACTGTCTAAGCCCTGGTTGTCTGTTTTTTTCATCTCTCTACTCATTCATCTGCTATTTTTTCCTATTTTTTTGGTTTTGAAGATATGAATTTTTTATTTTATTTTGTTTAATAAATCTTTATTTTTTCTTATAAAAATGGTTAATGTTTTTTTATATTCTTATAACACGTTTTTTATTCTTTTTCCAGAATTAGATTTGTCGTTGCTCCTCTGGTTTGTGTTTATTTGGTAGACCGAGTTGTGGATTGTCGGATCAATTTTTTTATATTGATAGATACTCACAATCACAAAATATATTTTTCTTGAATTGTAATAAAGTAAGTTGTCAATGTGTTGTCGTGTACTATTATTATGTTGGTGTTTGTTTTCAGGGGCCGATCTTGGTGTGACGGTTTGATGGGGCTTAATAAAAAATTTAATATTTTTGGTGGTCTAATCAAAATTTTTGAAAATTTTAAGGATTTAGTAAGATCATTTTCAAAAAATAAAATAAAATTCTAATTAATTTTTTTTTTAAATGTGAGACTTGATGAAACTTTTAATAATTTTGTATAGTTTAATTGAATATATTTAAAAAAAATTAAGGCTTAATGAACATTTTTAACAAATTGGATGAGACCTAATTAAAATTACTAAAAAAATTTAGGGGTGTATTTTAAATTTCTCCAAATTTTGGGGTGTCAAGACTCCCATAGGCTTTGCTTGATATTAGCTTCTTGTAACAACAGAGTCGCCACCGGTCCCTTTTATTGTATTAGGTGGACCAAAAACCTAAAAAAACCTAGAGATTACGAAATCTCGAGGGTTCGGGGGCACGGTTACGTGTGGAGAAGGATTAGCACCCCCACCACGCCCGCAGAACGGCGCTTACTTGATCACTAATATTTTCTTATAATCCGGATGCGTGCATGAAAGGATTAGTGCAAAAATCTGAAAAGTTCTAAAATTGGATTGAATTCACTCATGGCTGAGAAAACTCAAACCCATCTAGACACAAGGGGATTGAAGTATTAATCCCTAAAATTCAAAAATATAGTCTCGCCTAGGAGTCTCAACCATTCCCACAACAGTTAGAGGAAGACTGAATTAACCCTAATTGAAAAAATACTTTGTTTTCATGATACGAGAGGAAAACATTTTTTGAATGATGTTTTATTTGCCTTTATTAATTTCTAGATCCTAAATGTTAATTTTTAAGTGTTTAAAGAAGCTAACCCTAAAAGTTTCTACTTGACAGGTTTTTAATTAAGATTATGTTAAGTTTTCTAATGGGGGTTACCGTATTTATTTAAAGAGTAAGTTATTTCAAATGACCTAAACTTAGGAATTAGTTACTATATTGTAGTGATGTCCCTATGCTAAAAAAGTGTGTTTTTTTGTTTGTTTTAAAAGTATTGGTTCCGCGTGGAGTTTTAGAAAAACCCGTGTTTTATTTAAAAATGGAGTCGCCACCGGCCACTCAAGGTGGACCGGACACTGTAAAAACCAGAGATTTAAAATTGATGGGTTCGGGAGTCGGTTACGGATGGGAAAGGATTAACACCCCACACCGCCCAAAATTGGTACTTTAATAATTACCACTTTATTAATATTAGACTTTCCGGATTAATGTGACGATTAAATTAAAATTCGGTTATATGTGCGAGTAAATTTTAAAAGCCCCGTTATCCGAGAGTAAACGCCCAACCACTATCACTACGCCTGATACTGGCCCGTTTACGCTCGGATAAAAGGGCACCGCATTGGCAATTTATATTTTCGAAATGCAACTTACAAAATATTATAAAATATTCATAAAGACATAGAACTAAAAAACATAAATAATAATATTAAAAATGAAATGCATGAACAAAAATAACATGACATGTCATAATAATAAAACAAAATATAAATATAAACATGCAAAAAAGACATGCTTCTAAAACTAACTAATCAATTTTAACATGCTTAAACACGTTAATACGAACCACAACTATAACACATGCATGACATATACATATGACAAAATATGATACTAAATTAGCAAAGCAACATGCAACTATATATAAAAAAACTAAAACTAGGCATCTAACATGACTAAAATACTAATATAATCTTAAAGTATAATGATGATAATAACAATAATAATAATAATGATGATAATAATAATAATAGTAACCATGCTAAGATATGTGAACCAAAATAAAAAAACATGAACTAGTGATTAAAATGCATGATGTGATAATTTACATGGCATAAATGACAAGTATTATGGACTAAAATGAAACAAATATAAAACATGAGGGAATAAACATAAATTAACGGAAAAAATGCTGAAAATTAAATGCTAAAGAAAAATAGTGACTAAATCGAAAATAACGTAAAATACAGTGCGAAATTAAAATAAAAAAGGACGAGAAGAGATGCGGGAATAAAAGGGGAGGACTGAAATTGTAATTAACCCTTGGACAGAAATGAAAACGGGTTGGAAAAGCGAGAACCTGAAGCGTAATTTAACCATTACAACGTGCGCGGATCCTCCCCGGGTTACCGGGTCACCGCGCGGGTCAAGCCTTAAAACAACGTTCGTTTCATTATGGTCAGTTTAATTAAAACGGGTTTATTATTTTTCTTGGAATAGATTATATAAAAATAATCTAACCTAACCCTAAACCTCCCTCAGCCTCTCATTTCTCAATACTCGAACGGTGCCGCCTCTGTTCTTTGGTTTCACGCCGATCACGGCACAGCGACCTCTCGGCGACGGAGCAACGGCGACAAGGTAAGCTTTCGACTTCCTCTCTTTTGGCTTAAGATTCAAAAAAAACTTTTGAAACAAAACAGGTTTCAATATTCAAAACTAAGAATCTGACGAGATTATGCAATTTTTTTTGTTTTTTGATTCGAAATAAAACTAAACATGCAAGAGAAAGCTCGAATTACCTTGAAGGATTTTTTTTTTTTTTTTCAAAAACTCAGTTCTTACAATTTTTTTGAACCTGAAATCTCTCCTCAATTTCTTCCTGGTTTTCGAACAAAAAAAACCCTCTCTTTCTCCCTCTTTCAACTGAACCCCCTTTTTGTATTCAATTTCATTCGGTTTTTATAAACCAAATTAACAACCCCTACTCTATTTTGCAGATATGAATTTTTGGAGAGATTTGCGCCGGATTTTGTGGGATATATGGCAGATTGGAATGGTTGAAAGTATGGGTTGGGACATGGGGATGTCGGGTAGATTATTTTATTTTTAGGGTTTGGCTTGACTTAGGGTCTGAACTAATTTAGGGTTATCTGGAGTTTCGGCTTTTGATTGTCGGTGATGAAGACGGCGGTCGAGAGGCGAGAGACGGTGGCGGCTGTGGCAAGGGTGACGGCGAGAGAGGTGGTGGCACTAATGGCGGCTAGGGTTAGGTTATTTAGGGTTAGTGTTTTTTTAGGTTTAGGATGACATGGGCCGGGATTTGTATTTGGGTCGGGTTTGGTTGGTTATTTGGTTTGGGTGTAAATGGGTTGTCGGGTTTGGGGGTCAAAACGGGTTATGACATATATATTATTGTAACTACAATTAATCTCAAGTTACTCTAACATATTTATATACATTTAAAGAATCTATCCTAAAAGTGTTTGTTCTAAGTTTTTTACAAGCTTTTATTACAAAGAAATCACATTTATTAATTACCATTAAGTATATTTATCCGATAAATTTAAAATATTAGAAAACATGAAAAATATAACAAATATCACAACAAAATAAACATACAAAAGGTTAACTTGCATAAATTAAGAAATTAAATGGCCAAATTGAAATAAAAAATGACTAAAGTGAAAGAATTGCAAACAGTGGGTCTGAAGCGTGAATCTACAGAAGAAGGTGCGGGTTATGCGTGGGCATGGGTCGATTTGCGGGTCGCATATAAAGGCCAAAACATAAGCAATTTTCATTTGTTTCTCCATGGGTTAAATGGATTAAACATAGCTCCTCCAAATTCTCTAAAAATGTTCTAGGGTGTTCTTCATGGATTGAAGAACACCACAGCGTCTACCCAGATCCCGGTGGCGGTCCATCGTGCTCCTCCACATCGACCGTCGTGGCCTTTGGCTGGCGGGGACTTTTCGGCGATGATTACCCTCAGTTTTGGCATCTGACTTTGATGGTGATGGCGACTTCTCTCTCCAACAGCTCGAACGGTAACCCACGCCCTTTCTTTACTTCCGATTAGAACCAGAATTATGCATATATAGATTAAAAAAAGAAATTTGGGTACGAGAATACTGTTGGGAAACGTCGGTACACCCATTGGCGCAGCGGAAAAATTATTCGACGTATTCCACCAGTGATCTATGTACAAGGAACGAATCCGTGGTGAAAATGAATAAAATGTTACCTTAATTACATTTGAAAACCGCAGGGAGTTAGGAGAATCCAATTCTTCTAGCACGATATCGAATCCAAGTCGTCACAATAGCGTTCCGACCTCTACGCAGTCCACCCGAACGAAACGAATAATATTTTCTCTTCTCTACCTGTTAGAGAGGTTTTTCGCAAAAGCACCATTTAGCTGCTAGACCTTATGCCTTTATATAGCATTCAAAACCCTAATTCTAATTAAATTCAGATTCTTTAAATATACAATATATTTAACCGAATATAATTAAACATGTGGAATCTGATTCTACTTCATTTAGGTTTCTTTAGGGATATATATTTTAATAGTATCTGATAATTACAATAATTTTATAGTATTAATATATATAAACGAAACTATCTATAATTACTATAATCATAATAATTTCGATTTTTACTTATTTCATGCACAACAAGTTTGTACACATGCTATCTAGTCGATATTTGTTCGTTTCAATCATAGGGTGTGACCCTTCTAGGTTCATGCAACGTTAGCAGTAATATCTAGAACAATTCTAATATTACAAGAAATGAGTGGTATTTAGCAATAAATCATTGCTACTTAAGTTACAGGAATTCGTGGTTCGACATAACCTTTTTTTTCATGATTAACTATTTTTATGTAATTACATCATTTTGTCCTTATATCTAGATCGGACACAAGTCATGGAATAGTCGCACTTATATAGTCCATCTAATATTTTTTGATATCTTGATTAGACTATTATAAACGAATAACTATGATATCTCATATCAATTTATTCGAGCATGGTCATGCATGTATAGTCTCACTCAATTAAGTGGCCTATGATATTACTCATATTATGTAGGAGGGACAAATCCTATCTTGATCAACCATATTCCGCTACATAGATTGCAACATATCCAATATCAGTCTTTATAGCATAGTCAGTTATAACACACGTTTGATTGTATCAAAATATGTCACGCACAATGTTTAAATAATGATGATCTCAAGTCTGAGGATCATACATGTAGTTATTATTATGAGCAATGTTGTGACTGTCACATAATAATCCAAGAAATATGCTCATAGCGGGTCAGTCTAGTATGTCGTTCTCTAACACATATGTATTAATTTTGACATTTCCATGTCAATGACAACACTTTGTCATCAATCAACTACATATTAGTCTTAATATGTTATTGTTGTCCATGCCCACAATAATACTCGACTAAGGACATTCAAGAATAACTATATTATTCTAAGGACTTTATTATAATTTAGTTTATTTATAAATGCACATAATAAGACTGAAATAATAATAATGGCTTTATATTAATAAACAAGATAAAATAAGTATGTCTTTTACAATCATCTCATGATTGGTCTTTGGGCATACTCCAACAATCTCTCACTAGCACTAAGACCAATCACTTATGTATCTACTACCAAGAGACTTAGTGTGACGTTCATGCTTCTGCTGTGTTAGAGGCTTTGTTAGTGGATCGGCGATATTGTCATTCGTTGGTACACTACATATTTCTACATGCCATCGATCAATGATTTCTCGAATGAGATGGTAACGTCTAAGTATGTGTTTGGATCGCTGGTGAGACCCTGGTTCTTTTGCTTATGCGATGGCTCTATTTTGTCACAATGTAGATCTATAGCATTTGATATGCTAGGCACAACCCCTAGTTCAGATATAAATTTTTTAATCCAAACAGCCTCTTTTGCAACATCGCTTGCTGCAATATACTCAGCTTTTGTTGTAGAAATTGCTATTGTATCTTGCTTTCAACTTTTCCAGCTTACAACACCTCCATTAAGGCAAAACACAAAAATCGATTGCGATCAAGAATCATCCTTATCAGTTTGGAATCTTGCGTCAGTATAACCTTTTATACTTAGCTCTTCCTCACCTTCATACATAAGGAATGTATCCTTAGTTCTTCTTAAGTACTTAAGAATATTTTTTACTACAACCCAATGACCTTCACTGGGATCTACTTGGTATCGACTTGTCATACTTAGTGCATATGATACATCCGGACGTGTACATAGCATGGCATACATGATAGATCCAATGGCCGAAGCATATGGAATCTTACTCATGCGCTCTCTTTCTTGAGGCGTTGAATGACACATTTCCTTCGAGAGTGAAATACCATGTCTCATAGGTAAGAATCCTTTTTTAGATTCTTCCATACTGAAACTTTTCAGTACTTTATTTATGTATGTATTTTGACATAGTCCTATAAGTCGTCTTGATCTATCTCTATAGATCTTGACTCCTAATATGTAGGTTGCTTCACCCAATTATTTCATGGAAAAACATTTTCCTAACCAAGTTTTTACAGATTGTAAGGTAGGTATGTCATTTCCTATTATTAGTATATCATCTACATACAATACCAAGAATGTGATAGTGCTCCCACTAGTTTTCTTGAAAACACATGGCTCATCTTCATTTTTGATAAAACCAAATTCTTTGATTGCATCATTAAAATAAAGATTCCAACTTCGAGAAGCTTGCTTCAACCCATAAATGGATCTTTGTAGCTTGCATACTTTTCGGACATATTTTGGATCGACAAAACCCTCAGGTTGTGTCATGTACACATCCGCATCTAATTTTCCATTAAGGAAACCAATTTTGACATCCATCTGCCAGATTTTATAATCATAAAATGTAGCTATTGCAAGTAATATCCATATGGATTTAAACATAACAACAGGGGAAAAAGTTTCATCATATTCTATACCATGAATTTGACAAAATTTCTTAGCGACCAATCGCCCTTTGTATGTTTGTACATTGCCATCCATGTCGGTCTTCTTTTTGAAAACCCATTTGCATCCTATGGGTTTAATCCCTTCGGATGGGTCAACCAAAGTCCACACTTGGTTTTCTAACATGGAATCTATCTCAGATTTCATGGCTTCTAGCCATTTTTCGAGTCTGGGCTCACCACTGCTTCCTGATAAGTCCTAGGCTCATCTTGATCCATGAGGAAAACCATGCAATGTGACGAGTAATCCATATCTCTCAAACGCATTGTGTCCTCTTATAGACGTTCGTAGTGGTTGTGTTTCAAGAACGATTGGATGTTCCTCAACTATTTGTGGAACATGTTGCTCAATCTCTAGTTTAGTAATATGTAGTTGATCTTGAATTTCCTCAAGTTCAATATTTCTCCCACTTCTTTTTCTGAAAATAAATTCTCTTTCGAGGAAGACTCATGTTCGAGGAACAAACACTTCGTTCTCGGACAGATTAAAGAAAAAATATCCTTTAGTTTCTTTAGGATATCCCACAAAATTACACTTTTGAGATTTGGGTTCGAGTTTTGTATACATATAATGTTTAACATAAACTTCACTTCCCCAAATTTTCATAAAAGACATACTAGGACTCTTCCCAATCCATATCTTATATTGTGTCTTTTGAACCGATTTAGACAGAACACGATTTAGTGTGAAAGCAGTTGTTTCTAACATATGTCCCCAAAAAGAAGTTAGAAGATCAGCATGACTCATCATTGATCAAACCATATCTAACAACGTTCGGTTTCTCCTTTCAGAGACACTATTATGTTGTGGAGTACCAGGATGTGTAAGTTGTAAGACAATCCCACCATTCTTTAAGAAGTTCATCAAACTCTAAGCTTAAGTATTCTCCTCCTCGATAAGTAGCTTAAATAATTACTTTTTCATCTTTAATTATGCCTTTAAATGGTAGTTCATAGTGCTGATTGGGATGGTTTTTATGTGTTTTTGTGCAAGACTTCAATTCTGGAAATTACACTTAAAAGAACAAAGTTCTGTAGTTTTTTTCTCTGAAAGTCGAGGCTGGGCTAGTGGGCATAAAGTCTGACGTGGCATCCAGTCAGCGACTTCTAGAAGATAATGGCAACAGCTTCTAGAAGGTGATGTCAGCAACAGAGAATAGCAGATCAGCTGTGATTTGAAATTCAAAACTTGGAAATTATCTTTTAGGATTTAATTTGAATATTTTTTAGAATTTATCTTTTAATATTTTTAGGTTATTTTTAGGGTTTCAAAATACTATAAATACCCCATTTTGGGTAAGCTATCTACATCTCTCATTCTTAGTTTGTTCTTGCTTTTGAAGTTTTATAAAATTTTCTTTACATTCTTGTTCTTTTAGTTTTTTATTTATTTTTTTAAATGCTAAAAATTACTTTTACCATAATCATGCTTAGCTAATTTTCCTATTAGCCAAAGGCTTAGAGCGAAGTTTCAATTCACCTTGTGAGAATTAAAAAGTATTCAACATCTTCGTATTGCATTCTCGTTTTTCTGGAAACTTAGATCAGCAATCGACCTTTCTATTAACAATCTTTACGCTTTCATTTCAAAAAGCTAGCGCTGACTTGAATGTTGTTCAAAATTATAGTTGGGAGGAAGGATCGTCTTGTAGCAAATTCGACTTCCTATGAACACACTTAGCGACGGATTCGATAAAGGAAATTGAGATCGGATTTGATTCTCATCGAGACAATATAGTCCGAGTAGGGTTTTCCAGATTTTAAAACTGTTTTATTCTAACAGCGATAGCCATGGTTAGTCTAGCCAGAAAACTGAAATTCAAAAATTTATTTTGGAATATCGGTTTACCAGAGAGAAAAACAAGTTACAAGGGTTGGGCCTTGTAGACTGTAACCGGCATGTATCTAGAGTAAAAATCATTTTTCGATGATCAGTTTGAATTAAAGCTAAGCAAAGCTTGAGGTTAATTTATTTAATTAATTTTCTTCTCAAAAATATTTATTTCCATCATTTTTCCAAATTCTTTTTTATTATTTTACCTTTAGTTTCTACTCTATGAAACTCCCCCCCCTCATTATTTTTATTTTCTCACTAAAGTTAGAATCAAAACCTCTCTACATTAGAAGCTCCATAGTCCCTATAGATCGACCCTTCTTCTCTCTATACTACGTTATTTTTATATTCATTTGAGATTAAGGAATATTTATTTGACAATGTACGACACTTGTCAAATTGCTCATCCTCAATCTGATCAAAGAACTTTGATACTCTTTCCTAGTTGGTTTTGTACTTCATTTTTAAATTCCTTGAACTTTTTAAGTGCTTCATATTTATGATGCATTAGGTAAACATACTCATATCTACTGAAGTCGTCAATGAAAGTAATAAAGTATTGAAACCCTCCTCTAGCTTGTGTATTCATTGGTCCACATACATCACTATGTATTAGGCCTAATAAATCACTTGCTCGCTCTTTTTACTGTTAAAAGGTGATTTGGTCATTTTTCCCATTAAGCAAGGTTCACATATATCAAGTTGTTCGAAAACAAAAGAATCCAAAAATCTATCTCTATGAAGTTTTGATATGCGTTTCTCACTTATATGACTTAAGCGACAATGCCAAAGATAAGTTTAATTAGAGTCATTTGTTTTTGATCTTTTTGTATTTATGTTATATATGGAATTGTCTTGATCTAAGATATAGAGACCATTTATTAAATGTGTTGTTACATAAAAAACATTATTGAGATAAAAGGAACAACTATTATTCTTAATAATAATCTCAAAACCAATCTTGTCCAAACAAGAAATTGAAATAATGTTTTAGTCAAACTAGGTACAAAATAACAATCCTCTAAATCTAAAACAAGTACACTCGATAATGACAAAGTATATGTTCCTATGGCTAATGCATCAACTCTTGCTCCATTTCCCACTCGTAGGTTCACATCTCCTTTTGCCAATTTTCTACTCCCTTTTAGTCCCTGTACAGAAGTACAAATGTGAGAACCACAACCGGTATCTAATACCCAAGAAGTAGATGTTGATATATTAATATCAATAACATAAATACCTGATCCGAACTGTCCATTTTCTCTTGCCACCTTGATGTCCTCAAGATAGACATGGCAGTTTCTCTTCCAATGTCCAGTATTATTGCAATGAAACATTTTCCTTTTTTTGCAATTCCTCCTTTTGGTTTCAATGTAGCCTTCCCTTTGTTGGGCTTTCCTTTTTCTGTTATCCTTTCGGACCATCAGAATAGGTTTGCAACCAACCCTTTTCATCTTATTCTCTATGTTCTCAACAGACCAAGCAACTGAGGCAATGATTTGTTAATTTCATTTATATTGAAATTAAGAACAAACTGATTAAAATTATCTGGCAATGATTGCAGGATAACATCGTAGCCAATTCAACACTTAGAGTAAAGCTCAACTTTTCCAGGGTCTGAATGTACCCAATCATTTTGAAAACATGAGATCCCACTGGAGTTCTCTCAACCATCTTGCATCGAAAAAAAAACCTTACTTGACGAGCTTGCCCCTCAAATAATTCCTTGAAATTTTTAACCATCTCATAGGGAACCATGTCCTCATGTTGCTTCTGAAGCTCAAGGGTCATGGTATCAATCATCAAGCATCTGACATCTACCATGTCACTTGAGTATTTTCAAAGGTTTCCAATTTATCTTTTGGGGCATCATCTACTAGCTTTTTAGGGATAAGTTCTTTGATGATTGATAGTTTCCGTTCTTATTTGAAGATAATCTTCAAATTGCGGAACCAGTCAAGGAAGTTCAAACCATTCAATTTGTCCTTTTTAAGGACGGGTCGCAATAATAATGAGTTTGAATTTACCATAATAAATCTAAAACGATAAAATATGATTTATAAGTACCTTTTATCATGTTTATAAAGTAATAACATTCCCACTATTAAAAACCCTCAAAATTGAAAAACTTACCAAAATTATTTCTAGTGGGTAAGGATTCATATTTCATTTCATCCTAAGTCAGCTTTGGCTTTACTCCTAGAATTCAATTATTTAGGTAAGCAACCTTTCTAATTACATCTCATGTAATTCCTATATTTGGTGAGCAACTATTGTTCCTAATCATCTCATGATTATCCAAATCATTAGCCTTTAGATTTATAATCTCATTAGAACAACCTAGTTTAACCAATATTACAACCAGTGAATATCACTTGCTTATTCTTTGCGTTTAATCAAGATAGATATGTGTACTTCACTTTAGCAGAACCTACATAGTACCGATCGAGGTTTTAACGATGGCTAATATTGGTGGATGGCTATTAATTAAATATGGAGGGTTTTTGTTAAATTAATCTCACCATTCTACTATGATATAATTAGTTACTATCATGCTAAAAACATATATTGTATCGTATACATGTAAAATAGTAAATATAAATGCAATGGTTATAGCCCGTAAAACTAAGGTGGCCCATTCTAAGCCAATGGGAGAACCAAGAATACTAAATATAGAACTTGCTTCCCAAGCATCTAATTCACCTTTAATCGGCCCATCATTTTGCTCCTTTGATCCACGCTTTCTCTGTAAACATTACATTTTTTATAAACTCGTTTTACATATGAGGGAGTAAGATAAGAAGAGAATTACAATAGAAGAAAGAAAGGCACGACACGCAGGCCGTATTTATATAAAACCAAAGTAAATGGGCTATTGGGCTATAACCATGCATTTCAAACACCATGCATATCATCCAAAACATACACATGTTTTATCTTGTTAATTAAGATTACCAAAATAATTCATACGACCTTTGTTGCCTACGTGCTCTGGCAGATCCGGTGCTGCCGGAAAATTTTTAATTTTGGCACTTCGATTACTATAGAAAAAACTTACGATTTGATAACTTTTATCAACGGATTCGTGTTTTTTGGATTTTTCAATCCCTAAGATTTTTTGCACTAGAACAACCATTATTCCTCTGCCAAAAAGATCTGCTATCAAAACCACATGTTCATCATGTTAACAATTAACATATGAACGTTAAAACCTTACATCAACAAACATATGATTAACGTTTAACCATCTGTTGTAAAAACTTATTTTAAAACAGATTAACATATTAACCGCGACTGGATTCAATTTCATTGTTTTGCACAAATATCGTATTCTCGTCAAAACAGGAAAAACAAAACATGCATCTTATACAAAAGCATCATCCAAGTATTTAAGTCCAAATTCGTATCGTACAAGTGGCTCTGATACCACTGTTGGGAAACGCTGGTACACCCTATGATGCAGCGGAAAAATTATCCGGCGTATTCCATCAGTGATCCATGTACAAGGAACGAATCTGGGGTGAAAAAGGGAAGAAACGTTACCTTAATTAAATCTGAAAACCACATGGAGTTAGGAGAATCCAATTCTTCTAGCATGATATCGAATCCAAGTCGTCACAATAGCGCTCCGACCTCTACGCAGTCCACCCAAACGAAAATGAACAATATTTTCTCTTCTCTAACTGTTAGAGAGGTTTTTCACAAAAGCACCATTTAGCTGCTAGACCTTATGCCTTTATATAGCATTCAAAACCCCAATTCTAATTAAATTCGGATTCTTTAAATATACAATATATTTAACTGAATATAATTAAATATGTAGAATCTGATTCTACTTCATTCAGGTTTTTTTAAGGATATATATATATTAATAGTATATGATAATTATAATAATTATCCAGTATTAAAATATATATAAACAAAACTATCTATAATTACAATAATCATAATAATTTCAATTTTACTTATTTCGTGCACATCAAGTTTGTACACATGCTATTTAGTTGATATTTATTTGTTTCAATCATAGCGTGAGACCTTGTGGGTTCATACAACGTTAGTAGTAATATCTAGAACAATTCTAGTATTACAAGAAATGAGTGGTGTCTAGCAATACATCATTGCTACCTAAGTTACAGGAATTCATGGTTCGACATAACCCTTTTTTGTGATTAACTCTTTTCATGTATTACATATTTTGATCAACCATATTCCGCTACATAGATTGCAACATATCCAATATCAGTCTTTATGGAGTAGTCAGTTACGACACACGTTTGATTGTATCAAAATATGTCACTCACAATGTTGAAATAATGATGATCTTAAGTCTGAGGATTATACATGTAGTTATCAGTATGAGCAATATTGTGACTGTCACATACTAATCCAAAAAACATTCTCATAGCGGGTCAGTCCAGTATGTCGTTCTCTAATACATACTTATGTATTGATTTTGACATTTCCATGTCAATGACAACACTTTGTCATCAATCAACTACATATTATTCTTAATATATTATTGTTGTTCATGCCCACAATAATACTCGACTAAGGACATTCAAGAATAACTATATTATTCTAAGGACTTTATTATAATTCAGTTTATTTATAAATGCAGAATGAGACTGAAATAATAATAGCTTTATATTAATAAACAAGATAAAATAAGTATGTCTTTTACAACCATCTCATGATTGGTCTTTGGGCATACTCCAACAAATACCCCAAGAATTTGACTGGAAATTGCTTTTATATTGAATGTATGAATCGTGTGTTACAATCGGTGGGTACAAGGGCTTTTAATAGCCATTACAAAGTATATAAACAAGGAATTAAAAGCCCTAGCATCTAGATTTGATCTTGCCGATTTGCCTCGATTCTTGTCGGATGTTATTTGATCCAGTTTGATCTGATTTCTTCCCATATTTGTTTTAGATTTGATTTGGATCTTCAATTCCCTTATATTTTTACTTTGATTCAAATATGATCCCCTTCTCTTTTGCTTGCAAGCCACGGTTGAGTGATGAAGAAGGGTGTTCGGGCGTGTGAAGACCACGCGCGATTGATGATCCCTGTGAAGTTCCCTTACGCGATCTGGATTGTTGATCGTCCTTTGATCCAACGGTGCATGCTTGTGCGACGCATGGATAATGGGTTAGGGTTTTTAGGGCTTTGTTGGATCGGGTTTGATCCAATGGTAAGGAGGATGGATGCGCATAGGGAAGCATTAGGCTCTAGGATTTTTAATTTTAGGGCCAACTTGGGCTTAGATCTTTTGAATGGACTGGCTTATTTTTTTTTAGGTTTGCAAGTGTTTTTCTTTTTAATTTAATTTTGGATAAAAAACCAAATAAAAGGGAAGCCGAATAAAATAACGGTCAACACCTCTGTTGTTTATATCTTTTTATTTTTACGAATCGAGTTTTTAAACTATTTTTATTACTTAACCATTACCTTTTGCTCTTGGATGAATTTAAGAAAGATGATCAATTAATATAATTAGTCTACCTTAAATTATCACTATACTGTATAGACTTTTTTATAAAAAAAAAATATGAACTTTAATTATATTTCCTCCTTATTTATTCAATTAATTTTATGTATTATGTATTATTATTTTAAAATGGTTTCAGAACTTTTTTTCATATTTTCACTTTTTTTTAATAGATGGAATAGGTTACCCAGTGTTTAATTGAATTAACATATTTGTCAAATCACTCATGTTTACAACGTGAAAGAAACTCTCAACATCAATAAAAACTTCATGACTATTGGGTTCACATGTAACTTTCAACTTTTATTTTTTAGTTACCCCATATTATTTTATTTTACTCCATTTGTACATAAATATTATATAACTCTTATAACTTTAATATAAGATATGATAAACAAATTAAATTATGATTTATATTTTAATATATAAGTTGCTTAAAACAGTTAAACAGCTTTTATTATTTAAACTATAAATTTTAAAATTTAAATATCTATTGTTCAAAAATAAATAAATATCTAACTATAAACTCTAAACTATAATTCTAAATCTTACAATCTAAATAATAAACTAAACATTTAACCCTAAAATTAATAAATAAACTTGCGTAAACTAAAAGTATTTTCCTTAAATTATTTATTTGATTTTTATATATATATAATGAAGATATGAGATCGTAAATTAACGAGGTTGGTCAAAGTAGTAAGCAACTTGATATCGCTTAAGCATGTTTCGAGTTCAAAGTCTTGTGTATGCAAAAAAAAAAAAATTCTGTTGAAAGACTCACCCGCCACAACTAGATGTGCGACTCGATTCTGTCTTAATTAGGACAAAATTTTAATAAACAGGGAGGGTAACTAAAAAGATATGAGATCTTCGATTCTTCTGGGGAAAGATCGTGTAAATATTGTTCATTGAACAGTTGGTCGAATTTTCTTCTGAATTAGCCATAGGGGTTGCATAACACTTGCACCAAAGGGGATTAAACCTATCTCATGGTAAAGCTTCAACTATTGCCCGACAGAAAACAATATCAAAGGAGTCGAAAAACTTTCTATAAACCGAACTAGGGGTGATAACAAGCTGAGCTGAGTTTGACCGAAATAAATAATTTTGTTATAATTTTTTTATAAAAAAACGAAAACTCGTTAAAAACCCATTTTATAACGAACATGAAACGAAATTCAATATCGAAAAAGGGGGAAAAGTGCCCAAAAATTAGATTAATCCAAATAACCAAAAAAATATTCTTACAATACAAACACATAATCAAAGAAAATACAAAATCAAACAACAACTAATTGAGAAAAATGAAACCACAAACATGTATAAGTGGATTTTCTCCTAATTTATTTTATTGTTTTCCTTTTGTTAAACATATTACTTTTATTGCATATGTAGATATAATATATATATATATATAATTATTTTGAGCCTATTCACAAGCTTTTCGAACGGAGCTTGTGTCAGCTTAGCTCGGCTTATTTAGACCTGGCAAACTTGACTCGAGACCTGAAAGCCGAACTGATTTACCCGAGCCGAGACCCGAAATCGACCCGAACATGATGACCTAAAATTTGATCAAAAACCGAAACAAACCGAAACCGATCCAAATTTTAGTTGAACCAAAATGGACCCGAACTAATTTTCAACCGAACCGACTAAACCTAAACCGAAGACAAACTAAAATATAGAAAATATATTAATAGAAATCAATAAAGAAAGAATATGAACAACCGCACAACTCACAAAAAAGTTAAATATATTGACTTTATAAATCTATAAATATGGTGTAAAAAACTAACCGGCCTAAAAACTCGATTAAAACCGACCGATCTCCATTGACCAAACCGAAAATCAACTGACCCGAAATGAACCAAATCACAATAGACCCGAACTAAAATTGAACTAAACCGAAACCGAATTTGAACCAACTAATATCAAACCCGAAATGACCCAAATCGAAATTGAACCGAATGACCCGTTTGCCACCTCTAGGCTTATTAAGATCTCGAGCCGAGCCTAAGTCCGAGTCGAGCTCACTCGAGCAAAGCTTTGACCGAGCTGAGCCCGAGTAGCTTGTGAACCAGCCAGACTCATTATCACCCCTAAGCGGAACTACATGGGATAGTCCTAAAACTTGAGAAAACTATAATTTAACCCCTTGCAATTTTTTAGAACTTTTATTTGATCCCTAAGAATATTTGGAAAAAATATTGTCATCTTAAAATTGATACAATTGCACTTATATATATATTAAATTGGTCTTCTCATAATATACATGTTCTATAGACAACTTAAATTGTCATAAACTGGAATTACAAACATGTTAATTTAAATTTATTTTTAAAATATAAATTTATCTTACAAGTAAAAATTCAAAATTAATAACATAAATTTAGTTTTAGAATGATTAATTCGTATGTGACTCCTAATTTTGTGGACGTCAGGGGGACAGTGGACAGATGATGAATGGGATTGTGGCATGGAAAGTGTATATTAGTTTCTCCTTATTAGTTTCTTGGGGTTTTATTTTAATATTACTTTTTATTATTGTATTTCAAATTAATTATTTTTTTCATTTTTTTCTATTTTTATAGTTTTTTCAAAAAAAATGATAAAAAATCACGTCGAGGGAATCGAAGTTTGATATTTCCTCTAAATTTTTGAATTGATGAAACTGAAAATTTCAAAAATTTCAGTAGTTTTTAAACATTTTTAGGCTCATACTTTATTTTATAAATAAAAACAAATTTTTATTAATTTACTAAATATTTTAAGAGTTTCGTCTGCAAGTCGAGTGTCGAGATCTGTCACTTTAATTTCATTCCATTGTCTTTCTAAAGGGATTTTAGTGGAAGATTTGTCAAAAAAAACATATTATAATTCTACATTTGCTCCATGAAGTCACATATACACATGCATAGTTTGATAATAGAATTATTATTAAAATTACTTTTGGTAATCAATGACAAAGTCGGAATTAAGATTATAAGGGACAAAATATAATTAACTGTGAAAAATAAAAGCAAAATTTAAATAAATTAAAAATCAAGTGTCCAAATAAATAAATAAATAATTTATTATACTATTCAGTAAAAAAATTGAGAGGGCACAACCCCTAAGCCCCAAACTATATCTCAAGAAAATAAAATGTATAGTTCTACAATTATTTAATCCGTTAACATATCGATCATTTAAAAAAACAAATATTTGGATTTAATTAACGCCACCTACGTTTGCCAAAATTAAATAAATAAAGAAAAAAATTTTTTTGATACAAGTAGGGTTTAGAATTTAAGGTTAGGGTTTAGAATTTATGATTTAAAGTGTGAGGTTTAGTTTTTTAAGATTAGGGTTAGAAATTTAGGATTTAGGTTTTATAGTGTAAATACACATGCTTATGTAAAATTAATTTTACACAGCATGTGTATCAAAAATTTACCCATAAAAAATACGTCTATTCAAAAAAAAAAAGAAAAGAAATGCATGAATCACATTAAACTTTTATTTTATTTTCCTTTTGTTTCACATTGTTAAAATTCATTTAAATTTTTTTGTTGGATGAAGTGTGAAAAGGTCATGTTGTAGTAGGCTGGGCAAAAGACAATGACAATAATAGTAATCATTAATAAAAGCAGGTAATAAAGAAAAGTTTGTGTTGTCTGTCACTCTGCCCGAAAATCATGTGTGGAAAATGGAAATTACTTTGTATTAAAATAAAAACACTCTAATAAATGTTTTTTTTATAATTACTTATATTTAATTTATCAACTTAAAATTAAGGTGTGTCTAACATAGAATAAGTTTAAGGTGTAGTTAAAAGACGATAATTTTTAATATTGTCTAAAAATTAAAATGTTAAACCTTTTGATAACATTTTAAGTTGTTTTTTTCATTTTTACAAGTATAAATACTTGTACAAAAACTTAAAATGTTATAAAAAAACTAAGTATCGATACTTATTAAATAAGTATCGATACTTGTCAAAAAACACGAAAAAATTAATTTAACATATTATCAAAAAGTCTAATATTTTAAGTTCTTGTACAAGTTTTGAAATTTGGTCTTTTTTAGCTGCACCTTAAACTCCATTGAGTGGTCTCAGTAGAAAATAAAGTTTTTTCTATGAAATCTCAATTTGAGCAATGCGTCTGCATTATTTGTGTCTTTTCAAAGACTTAAGAGTAAATAACAAATATTTTCCTATAAATACATTATAATGTTCAATAAATTATTAATCGTCTGATTTATATCGAATAATTTGATTGTTTATTATGAGAACAATCATTTTAACTTAATTTACCTTATTTCTAATATTAAGATCCGAATAATAAACCTTACTTATAAACTTAACGATTAGATCATCGATTGTTAGTTTGTAATAATGGTTTTTGAGTTTGATGGACAGACCTTTATTACTTCTCTTGCAAATCATTTATGTCCACTCTGATGCCTTTCGCCCAACAAAAACAAACAACCTTTTCATCAATGCTCCATTCCAATGGTGTTCCTTTTCATTCTTTGTTTTATAAGGCTTATTTTATAAATAAGTATCAAAATATATTAATTTTTCATTTAAGTATTTAAAGTATTTTTATCAAAAATAAATATTTAAAATATATTTTTGGTTAAATTAAATATTTAAAGTATATTTTTTGATCAAAATAGATATTTAAAATGTTTTTTTGTCAAAGTAAGTACTTAAAATATATTTTTTTGTCAAAATAGGTACTTAAATTATTTTTTTGTTAAAATAGGTACTTAAAGTATACACATATATATACATTAGATACTTACTTTAACAAAAAAACATATAATGTAGGTACCTATTTTAACAAAAAAAATACACTTTAAGTATCTATTTTGATTAAAAAGTATTTTAAATATTTATTTTTCTCAAAAAAATATCCCTAGATATTTAATTTAATCAAAAAATATACTTTAGATACTTATTTTGATTAAAAAATATTTTAAGTATCTAAACGAAAAAGTTAGTATATTTTAAGTAATAAATTTTTTTAATTAAAAAATTCAAAGTTAACTCGTTTTGGACGATGATTACAACTCATTATTTGATATCCGACTCTTCAACTAACTCAAAAGCTAATTTTCCCATACTCCCCCCCCCCTATCCAATCTTCTTAAGTTAATATAATATCCCTTTGCTTTTCAGTTATCTCTTTCATTAATTTATTTAATTATGAATATCATAATCTATTCCAAAAAAAAAATTATGAATATCATAATCTATTTTATAAAAATCGAAAAATTAACTTAATTATCAGTAAATGTATTAACTTAAACGGCTGTTTTCTTTAATGTTACATATAAATAATTGAACTATTGAATTATTAATTTTGTATAGATAAAGGTTGAACTGTTTAAACAATAGGTAAAATGACAAAAGATGTCCTCAACGTTTATATATTTTGTCATTTGCCCCTATTTTTTTTGGAGCAAACAACCCAACGTTTGCATGTTTTGTCATCTGTCTCCCTATTATTTTTTTTTTGAAGCAAACAACTCCAACGTTTTAATTTGGTCCAAATATGCCCTAGTTGGATGGAAGTCGTTAGTTAACTAACGGTCAGCGGATGGTGTTGATTGGACTTGCCACGTGTTAAGAGCTGCCGATTAGAATCAACCGTTGACACGTGGTCGAACCTGATGGTAACACGTGGCGAATATGATGCTGACACGTCAGCAGAACTTAACAAGTGGCAAGTCTAGTCAACATCACCGCTGATCGTTAGTTGACTAACAGTTTCCATCCAACTGGGGACATATTTGGATCAAATTGAAACGCCGGAGGTTGTTTGCTCCAAAAAAAGAATAAGGGGGCAAATGACAAAACATGTAAACGTTAGGGGCATTTTTTTGTCATTTTGCCTAAACAATAAAATTGACCAAGTGTGTATGTCGTGTGAGTCTAGTGTGCAGTAGGGTTACTGCGTAGAACTGAAATGCTACAAAATACGACCAATTTAAAATGTTATCCTTTTGATAATATTTTAGGTTGGTGGTTAAGTATCAAAACTTGGCTCTGAGTATCGATACTTGTCGTGAGACCACCAATTTAAAATGTTATCAAAAAGTATAACATTTTAGGTTGATGGGTAACATTTTAGATTTCGTATTTTATAACATTTTAATTAATGTTGCATCGTAGTCATACCGTAATCATGTTGTACCCTAGACTCACACGACATACACACTTGGTCAATCTTATTGTTTAAGCCTTAATCATGTTGTACTATAGACTCACATGACATACACACTTGACTAATCTTATTATTTAAGCGGTTAAACTTTTATCTACAGATTATAATGCAGCAGGGTTACACTACGTCTACGATTAAATGGATTGACATTTCAATTTTCGTAAATAAATGCTAAACAAACCAAATAATTTTATTCTTCAAACTGCATAATTTTTAAAATTATTTAATTATACTTGCAGCTGTGTGCGTACTTGCTATATATATATAGTTCTATACTTTGTAGTGCCGTTGTGGAATTTTCTTTGAATTTCGTACCTTTACTTGCATAAAGATCAAAACTTTGACTGTTGGTTGATGTTTCTCAACCCCCTTTGGCCTCAGCTAAGCTCTTATAAAATCAAATCAAGCTCCAAAAAACCTTTTGGGTTTAAGCAAATAGGAAAGGGTTCTCGTGGGAAATATTATATGCATTAATTTTTTTGTTGGGTATTCTATATAAGGTTGGTAGGAAAAAGTTGTTTTCCTGAGAAAATATTTCTCATTTCTCAGGTTATTAGCAAATTGCAGGTATGTAGTTTTTTTTTACTAATTTTGGCTGTTTCATTTAGCTGTAATTTACCCTTTCTTTCCCTGTTTCTGCATTTCACGTTTGGTTTGATGTTTCATAGCATTTCAGTGGAATTTTCTTTTTCATTTTGCCTCCATTTTTTTAAAGTTTTTTTTCTTGCACTGATATTAGAATGTTCTTTTACTGTCTTAAACATTATGATATTAATTGTTTAAATAGATTGACAAAGATGTTGGTCTGGGGGTTTAATGTTTTGATATTTGGTTTGAAAATTTTGGTAGAAGAAACATCAGAGTTGCATAGGAGACATGAATCAAGCTAAGATTAAGCGTCGTGTGGGTAAATACGAGGTGGGAAGAACCATTGGGGAGGGGACATTTGCAAAGGTGAAGTTTGCAAGAAATTCTGAGACTGGTGAACCAGTGGCACTTAAAATTCTTGATAAAGAAAAGGTTCTCAAGCATAAAATGGCTGAACAGGTTTGTTTTCTTCTTTTCTCACTCAGGTTTGGTGCGTTAGTCGGATACCGGTACGGTTAGATTTTTCGAAGTTTTTCCGTATGTTTGAAGGGTTCTTGGATGCTGGAAATGAGTGTTGGACAAGAGTACTTCAAGAAAATTATATGGAAAGGAATTGTATAGGTTTCTTAGATGTTTTAGTGTGTGCTTGTTTTGTAGATCAAGCGGGAAATAGCAACAATGAAGCTGATAAAGCATCCGAATGTTGTTCGTTTGCACGAGGTTTCTCTGTATTGTGAAACAAAGCCTCCCTTCTTAATTTCTCTTTTGGTAGTAATATCTCTATCTGGAGAATGTCATGTTTCTTTTTCATATCTTGAAGTACATTTATATGAAATTTTCAGGTTTTGTTTGCAAGTACTTGGAACAGAAAACGAGTACTGGCATCTGAAAGATTAGTCTAATTTCCTTTATAGCTTGCTTATATGCATATTTGTGAACTGGATTGACTAGTATGCATCCGGTCTACGTATGCTTCGGCATACAATTAGGATGGAAGAGCAGCATGCAAACTGGTTTTAATAACCGAAAACAAGCAACAAGGTTCAAATCATTTCTCAATTTCTAGTGCATTCTTTCTTATTCAGGTGATGGGAAGCAAGACAAAGATATTTATCGTATTAGAGTTCGTTACCGGGGGAGAGCTGTTTGATAAAATTGTGAGTTGTTGAGTCTTGGATTTTCACATTGTATACCTAATTGAAGCTCAACAATCTCACAGTAATTTAGGAACTTGTGACTGCATATTATGCAAGGTTTTCATTCCGGGTCATGGATCAATCTCTTTAACCTTTTCTTAAATGAAGGTAAACCATGGTCGGATGATGGAGAACGAGGCCCGGAGATACTTCCAGCAGCTCATCAATGCTGTTGATTATTGCCATAGCAGGGGTGTCTACCATAGGGACCTCAAGGTACTTTAAACTGCTACCCTTGAAGAATGAATATGTTCATACATATATGTGCATTCATGAAAGTTATGATTTCGATCGGGAAACAAAGTTAAATTTATAATCTATCTTAATCTTGTTGCAGCCTGAAAATTTGCTTTTGGATGCAAATGGTAATCTCAAAGTTTCGGATTTCGGATTGAGTGCAGTGTCTCAGCAAGTCAGGGTAAATATAATAACCTTTTTCTTCAGCATTATGGATAATTATGAGGCTTTTGATACCTGAAAGCTCAAGCTTTCTTGAATCTTTAACCTTTTAGTTTGAAGAACAATCAAGTCCTTCAAATACTCGTCTTTGCTGATGTTTAGAACTTCGAGAAATGTTCCTTACATGAAGTTGAATTTTATAGGATGATGGTCTCTTCCACACTACCTGTGGAACACCGAATTACGTCGCACCCGAGGTTTGGAACCTTGTTTTCATTCCAGCACTTGTAAACCCTTCAAAAAAACCTCTGTTTTTTAACGGTTTACTTTTGTTTTCTTTCCTATATAGGTCCTTAATGATAGAGGCTACGATGGTGCAACGGCAGATCTCTGGTCGTGTGGTGTCATACTCTTTGTCTTGCTCGCTGGATACTTGCCTTTCGATGATTCTAATCTTTTGAACCTATATAAGAAGGTGAGCCATTTTTGTATATGTTTCGTTGTTAATCATTGTATGTTTTTAACTCTCATCTTACAAATCTGCAGATTTCGGCAGCTGAATTCACTTCCCCGCCTTGGCTATCTTTCAGTGCAATGAAATTGATAACTCAAATCTTGGATCCTAACCCCATGACTGTAAGTCAAAACCTCAAAATGTAGATGAAAATAAAGCACCATTCAAGAAGGAAAAAATGAATGTTCAATCAAAAGATTGCCACGGTTAAATTCTTGTCGAATCTTAAATAAGGTCGTTTTAACTCATTTTTTCTTGTTAGTGGACACAAGAGTGGGAGATGCAGTCCAAGAAATCTACAAATTAGATATTATGAATGTATACTTCTATCTGCTTTTTCCTCTTTCCTTCTCTGATAGATATTCCATTCAAATATATCTCATACTATGTTACTTCGACTCTTCGTTTTTCATGTGATACGTATGTCTGACATCCATATCCGACACATATTATGCTGACTAACTTACACTGTTTATATTATATCGTCCGTTTCCTTTTATGCCTACAAATAAGATTAGAAAAGGAAGGCATTCTGATAGTGTTGATTCTATCGGATAACACCAAATGGTGAAGCCTTTTAAGCATCGCTATTGTCAAAAATCCTGCCATTTTAATTTTCTCAATCATCAAGCAATTACTTTCTGCACACATTTTTCAAAAAATGGATGATGCTTCAACTATGTTTAAGTGTTAACTCTTTAATCTTCGAGTTGCATAATGTTAATGCATACATCACTCTTTCTCGTGTTGCAGCGCATTACCATTCCGGAAATTTTGCAGAATGAATGGTTTAAGAAAGGTTATAAACCTCCCAAATTCGAGGAGAATGACAATACAAATGTAGATGATGTCGAATCTGTTTTTAAGGATTCTGAAGTAAGTAGATGTTGTCTTTCCAAAAGAACAATCCATATATCGATACGGGACAAGTTCTGTTATAGTTGGTGGTTATTAACTTCCATTTTTCGTAATATGTTAGCATTTTGGTTCTGTAACAGGTGCACCATGTGATGGAAAAGAAAGAAGAAAAACAACCAACAACTATGAATGCTTTCGAGTTAATTTCTATGTCGAAAGGGTTAAACCTCGGGAATCTGTTTGATGCGGAACAGGTTTGCATTTATAAGTTTAGTGGAAAATAGACCAATACTATCAAAGAATGATCATCTTTCCTTTACATGACTTTATCATCACCAGAAGGGATATGTGCCGATTGTCTGGCAACTGATGCCGTATCAAACAGTTTCTGATATTGTTAGGCTATTGATACTTATACCTATCTGACATGTGCTGATTGTATGCAGAATGAGCCGGAACTGAATTGGCTGATACAAACTCATTCCCCTTTGCTTGATAAAACTATGAACTATTAGTATTTCTATTTTCTGCAGGGATTCAAAAGGGAAACGAGATTTACGTCTAAATGTCCGGCTGATGAGATTATCCATAAGATTGAAGCCGCAGCAAAGCCTCTCGGCTTCGATGTCCAAAAGAAAAACTACAAGGTGATAGAATCTTAAACATGTTTAAATATAATTACTGAAATCGCTATATTGAATTTACTTAATTTCTTACAATTTTACATTAGATGAGACTCGAGAACACGAAAGCCGGGAGGAAAGGAAACCTTAATGTGGCGACGGAGGTAATTGTACACCAAAATTTCCGTTCTAGTCTTGGCTTATATTTGGTAGTTATCAAACTCCTTATCATGTTAATCAGATATTTCAAGTGGCACCTTCTTTACATATGGTCGAGTTACGGAAAGCAAAGGGGGACACACTAGAATTTCATAAGGTACCACTCGATTCTCTCGGTATAATTTCGTTGCATTTCCTAATTAGTACTGTCTTTTTCTGAGTTTGATGAACCACCTATGAGAGTACATCATAGAATAGCTAAGACGATGTATAGAATTCACTTGAGATAAAGATCAATCTTTTTATGATCAAAGATTGCACTTTAACTAAATGAGCTCTAATCTGCTTCCTCATGTTATCTGGACTTCGGGGTGAGTGTCCGTCTCGAAGGTGTGTAAGTCCAACATGACATATATATGAAAAAACATATTCTCGTACACATGTCCGAATACATGTCTGGTGATCTTTAAGTGCCTTAAGTCAATTCACCTACAGAGTTGATGCATGTTCTAAAGTTTGTTCTTCATTACAGAGATTATATTTCCGTAGCCATTTAAAACATCCATTTGTGTGTGTTCTTGTGCAGTTCTATAAAAACCTTTCGACATGTCTTGAAGATGTTGTCTGGAAAACTGAGGAGAACATGGAAGAAACAAAGTAAAACAACTTGTTATGGCCCATGTTTCCCAACTGTAATGACTTTGATCTTTTTGTTCAGGCTGTTCTTACATGTTCCTCTGTTAGATCATCATTCTTTTAAAGTTAACCCCCTTTGATGGGGGATTGTTTTTGTTTTTAATTTTATGTATAATTAAACAGCCATGGATCTTCCGATTGTTTTCTTTGATGTTGGAGTTGGAAAGCTTGGATTGGGGTGTGCACAGTTCGGTCTTAACTAATTAGTTGACTGGATGAATTAACTCAGTTAATCGGTCAGCCACCACAAAAATTTCCGTTGGAAATTGGTTGGTTTTTGAAAATTCATTATTATTGATTAATTAACTAATAATCAAAATTTAAAGTGAAAATGCTAATAATCGAAATTGTTATATAAATATATATTTCTAAGCCCGAAGCCCGACAATATCCAAACCCATTAATTTTAATACCTATATATATATTTAACAATTTCTACTTAGAAGAAGAAAAAGAGAATTTTACTCTTACTGAGTCTTGAACCCATGACTTAAGGAAAAAGAAAGGTGTAATATATCATAGGTAGCTGAAACACAAATAACAAAAAATAATGAACCGACCAGTTGAGTTGGATGATTCCTGTATTATTATGGATAAAGCCCGTTACACTCAGAGACTCAGGTTCGAATTTGGAAATGATAGGAGAAAGCCACTCAGGGTCCGAATTTGGAAATGATAGGAGAAAGCAATGCAATGCACGTACCCCAAATATGCACCGTAAAAATCTGATAGGAGAAAGCAAATGGCAGAAATACTTGTGCATATAACACAGGCATGACAATGTACAAAAAAAAAAAATACAATTTTTATTCATCATAAAAAAAAAAAGATTAAACGGGAAAAGAAAGACACCATGCAAGCAAATTTCAGAACTGCTGAACAAGCCTATAACACTGGAACCCGGATTTTTTTTTTCCTTTTGGGTTCACTGATTGGAAAAAAATACAATGGATATGCAAGACTCAGATAAGAGTACCATGCCATCACTGAAACTGGTATATTCGTACCAAACAGCCGAAAATTTTCATTAACAAGGTCAAAGTAAGTAGACCAGAAAGAGTTCCACCAAGTGTGCCACTAAGTATTATGATCTTCTTGAGTTCTTTCCCACATTCATATGTCTGAACATATCCGGACTTGAAAGAAGAAATATCAAGTTTCGAGAATCCGGTACATGGTGATTTCTTGCTGTTTGAAGTACTACCGATCTTCTTCGTCCACTAGCACAAGATTCAAATAGTATTTCATGCTGAATTTGTTATTGATGTTACGATATGTTGGTGTCAGTTCATATGGACTTAAGAACAGTCTGATCGGAATTGATTCTCCTGTAAAAGCATTCATAATAGCTCAAGTTAGATATGTCACATGACCTTAGGTGATAGACATATATAACTCAATAAAAAGCTCAGACCAAACCAAAATCCAGCATAAAGTTATCATGGTTTAGATACAAGCAGAAACATGTATAAGTATGACAATCAACTTCTCGATTCCATAAAGAATTTATTATTGAAACCTTAGTCTAAATGATAGTATAGCAACCGAAGTAGCAATCTTGACCAACAACCGTAGCATGTATCATACAACACTTGGCCAGTATCGCTGACCTATGCTACTTGGTTTTGGGTGCGTCAGGTACGAGTATGCGTCTGGCGTGAGGTATATTCATTTTTTTCTAAGTCCTTTCATTAATTTGGAAGGGGTCTTTAGAGAGTCATATTCACATACCCATGTTCAAATATGAATGTACACGGAAACTTCAAGAAAAATAAAGTCGAAGCTACATATCCACTATCACCCTATAATGCAGAAGGTTTTAGAAAGTAAATAGTTTAACCAGATTCATCAATACAAACATCAAGGCAAATACCAACACTAGGAGGTATTCTATAAAAGCGTGATTGTAGAAGTGTTCTGGGCTAAAGAATGTCTAAGATATCTGCCTAGAATTCTAAATCTGTGACATTAAAACATGAAGTTAGAAAATATGTCATGGGATAGAGAAGTTTGCTAAGGTACCTCTGACAGGAGCACCATCCATCAACTCGAATTTAGCAAGGGTCTCTGTTTCAACATATGTATTTGGCCCTGATCCAGTTGACTCTCGGCGCCTGATCTCAAGCTCCATATTTTTTAGTTTAATTCTAACAAGAAGAAAATATATCTTGCCGACAATGACATCCTTCAAATGATACCTGAATATTTGAAATTCGATACAACTACATCAGTATCCTTCCCACTTGGTGTAAAATAATTGGCATAGGACTATATACAAACTCCCATCGAAAAATGCATGTCGAGTGACATACTTGCTTTTACTGTATTCAAATTCAATGTGTAGACAATCCTCAATCCCAACTTCCATCTAGATGAGCAATCAATAGAAATGAATAAAGTCAATTTGAAATTCCAAAACAACAAAATTGTTATAGAGTAGCTACATGTCATATCAACCACAAATCACCAAGGAAACAATTGAAGTAAGTAACACTTTTATGGTCATTCCGATAATAACTTTAAAAAAATAACTACCATATCATGGAAACTTTGGGAATATCAGGCAGTAGTATAAGGCACTTTATAGCACCATGGAATTTGTAAAGGGACTAAATGATAATCTCTTTATGTTATGTTTGGGATGATTATTTTAAAAAATTGGGTTTGGATTTCATTTTCTATATAAATTGTAAGAAAGAAATGCATACATTGTGAACAAATTAGTTGGGTTTCAATATAACAAAATTTTGAAAAATATAAAAGGCATGAATCTGTGCAATTCATAAGTTTCTTTATGTTCTGTTTGGGAACTTGAATTTCAAATTTTGGATTTCATTTGCATAAAAAATACATACATTATGGATATATAGTTAAGATTCAATAGAAAATATAGCTGAACAGCATAAAAACATGGATTTATCAAAATCAAAATTTATATTAGAAATTTCAAAATCTCTACTGAATAGTCATCTAACAAATCCATGGATTTGAAAAATAACCATGAATGTTACAGTCTTAAGCATTTTATTATTCAATTTACACCATCTTTGAAATCCAAATCCAAGTTCCCAAACGCTAGAATTCAAATTCACTACTAAATATGCATTCAACAAATCTAGGGATTTGAGAAATAATTGTAAATATTATAATTTTATGTGTTTATCACTCAAATTAAACTATTTTTGAAATCCAAATATTGAAATCCAAGTTTCCAAACCCTATCTTAAGAAGAGTTGTGATAAGAGCAACCCAAATTTAGGCATCCTACATATCTTGATATGATGAAAACAGAGAATAGATAAAGCAAATACATAGCAGCAGAAAGACTAGTTAAATCCACTTCTGATACACCAAACTCACCAGTTACCTAAACCGAATAAGCATCAGGAAAAAAAAGAAAATGCCCTAACCTTAATACTGTTATTGATTGATGGAGGTGGAGTATAATTGCGGACCTGATGCAGAAAATATTCAATGAAAAAGAAAGAAAAAGATTATGAATAACAAATTTCAATCTGCTATGCTATGATCTTAATACAGGTAATTTAATTGCACGAGCAAACAAATAAAAGACAGGAAAATTATAAAACAGATGCAAAGAAACTCCTTACACCTTGATAGTGGTGCAATAAGAAGATGAAATGACCAAGAAAACAACAATTGAGATCTGATTATCCTTAGCGAACACCATATGGGTAGAAGTAAAACAATGTTAAGTGCTAAACAGATAATCCTTTTCAAAAGGTCCTCCGGTCCAATATTTTGAACACAAAAAAAAAAGTGAATTAGCTTCATCGCAAGTTTTAATTTGCTAATCGACAAATTCATATCCTTGACAGCAATTCAATTAATCTATTCATATCCAATTAATCACATGCAAGGCATTCTGTTTTCAAAATTCATATCCTTGTTAGCTTTCTGATTAATCTATTTACATTCAACTAATCACATGCAAGGCAAATGATGCTTAACAATTCTAATCTGTATTATTCAAGTCAGCACAAAGGATCAAATATCGGTTTTTCTTTTGACAAAGATTATCAAAGAGAATCATGTGCAAGTAACTTACAATCATTGATAGGATTAAATTCTTCGGATAAATGATAACATGTCAGAGAAACCAGTCTTATAGGACTCAAAATGATATATAGTATTAGTAAGAGGTCAAGAGTCAATATCTTTAAGGACAACCATTCTCTCAAAACCAAGGATAATGTGAATTATACTTTTTCATAACTGCTCTTAGTGATTAGTCGAGACATGTGAAGAGGGCTTTCAACAATAAGAGGTTACTTCCTAACAACCAATGTTTCACCTCATAACAATGACAGCAACACAATGGTAAGGTGGTTCCATCCTGACCAGGAAGTCACGGGTGCAGAAACAACCTCTTTTCAAAACAATGAGGCCGTGTATCTATGGAACTCCCTAGACCTAGTAATCTCAGACTGGATGTTGAACCACCCTTAAGATCATCTAGAAAATAAAAACATCTTCATTCTCTCTCTTTGAACAACTCGCCCGCACCTCATACATTCCTTTTATGTAGCAAAGTATTCTTATTAGGAACAGGTAGTTATAAGACCCTTATGCCTTATAAGGGCAGCTGAATTAAAAAACTGAATTGTGTAATGCAACATCATTCTCATGTAATCTGAGTCAAATCATAAATAAATATTCAGAAGTTAAAAGGTGATAGATAAAAGAAGATAAAATCACAATAATGTAATAGCAATCCAAGTTACATTTTCAAGTAGAATAGCATAATGATTCAATTACCACAAAATCTTGGCACTCCACAATGTTGCTGACATAGTTTCTACTGACTGTCACTTTGAGAATATACCTACACATTTGCAATAGTATTTAGTAGATCAATTTCGAGTTTATACATCACTGCAAACATTCAGTAATGATAATATTTCAACTTAATGTCAATTGCGAACAACAAATTTAATTTCAAAAAGAAAACTAGACACCAGTGAAAGCACATGTAAAAAGTTTAAATAACCAAACATATGCTTATGTCCTTCACACTCTAGCATGGCAAGGAGACCACCAATAAGCTTTGTAACTTAGAAAAGTGGATATTTCTCACTAAAAAGTAACTTCTAGAGGCATGAAAATTTATCACAAGAATCAACTAATAAATTAAATGAATAGCTTACCTAAGTCTAACATTCACTCCATTATAAGACTCATATGGCATCTCCACTGCGGAAAACTCAAATGGATAAGCTTTTCTTTCGTATAATTCACCGGGAACATCAAGTTCACGTACTGTAAAAAAGGGAGGTGAAAACTAGGGAAAACTTAGAAGCAACTTAACATAATAATTAAGAGATATTTCATGTCCCCTGCAGTGCCACCCCAAACAGGAAATGAAAAGGGAGAGGGGGGAGATGGCGTCGAAAATGAATAGTATAACTTGTAAGGATCCATAAAACTGTTAATTAAACTAAAGACTTCTTAAACCTTTTCTTTTATGGTCAAGCACACTCGCCAAGAGAGGTGAAATCATAGAAGTTGCCTCTGTCAAAATACAGTTCTGCAAAGACGAGAAAAAAAAAATGTCATGTATAGTGGCATCATATATATGGAGATGACCTTTCCAAAATTACACACTATTCATAAAATTGGAAATAAAGAACCATTACAGACAAATTTAAGTAGAGAACAGAATCAACTATAACAAAGAGAAAAACAACATAATAGTTAGTAGAACTAAAGATTGACTCAAGCTAATTTTTATATATACATATATATTTGCTTTTTAGGCTAAATTATATATAACATTTATATATTCAAAGAGGCAAGTGATAGCAGTTATATGCACATCCCCAGCTAACAGTCAAATGGAAGACCTAAAGTGATAAATATGAAGCAAATGAAGCACACCTATCTGACCAAGGAGCTCGATTTTAACACCATTATGTTCAACCTTCTTCCCATGTATTGGTTCTATCACTACCTGAAGTATCAGCAATAAGAAATAAAATCATGGATACAGTTTTGACTACAAATGATAACAAAACGGTTTGGATATAATAAGCAGATAAACTCAATCATAAGTCCCGAAATGGAAACATAAAAAACACTACCTCTCCTATAATATTTTCTTGACTCTGGAAGAGAGCAGCCATAACAGTTTTCCCATTTTCCTTCTTTAGCGGAACCTACAAAATAACATCAATCTAAGAGTATATTTGAAGACAAAATACAAAACAAACATGCAGATATAAATGTAATATGTCATCTAGAACTCAAGAGCAAAACTGATGAACAAAGTTGACCAAATTCAAAAAGAGAAAAACGGGAGGGAAGATAAGTAAATGAGTTCAAATGCAGCGAAAATTACACACTTATATGTAAACTTTTTCATGCAAAAGAAGTGAAACAAATAGGCAATGAACAATTACTTAAATCTCAACTTTATTCTTTAACTGCCAGGAAAGTATAAAGGAAAATCACGATCTAAAAGCAAACTTCTCCTTTTCACCTAAAATTCCAGAAGCAAGATATACCTGCTTGCGGCTTCTTCCATCAGCAAATGATATGAAAATATTACACGGCGACTTGAAAGCTCCAACTAGGTAATTCTGCAGCCAAACAAATGCATAAGCAAGCTTTTCACTTAACGATAATTTTGAGAAAAATAAAGAATAAAAAAAGAAAGAAGAAGCAATTTCCTAAGAAATTGATAGCTTAATACCATGATGCTTTAGTGAGTCCTGAATCAAGACTTTTTGCTCAGCATTAAGAACCTAGAAACAGTAACATAAATCATTGGAAATTTGAGATCGATTTACGTAATGTTTTACAAAATTCGAAAGAAAAAGGAAATGGAGTGAAATTAAAGTTGTAATCGAATTCAAAATTTCAACATTTCCTTACTTTTCCTGGGAAAGGCTTAGCACCGGAATCAGATCATAAGAACGGGGAAAGGATAGGAAAAAAGATTACCTTAATTAGGGATCTAAGAGAAGAGGAAGGGTTGACTGTTGAGTCGAGAGCATATCAGCGGTAACAATTTTTTTATATACGCGTTTTTCTTCGATTCTGCTGGCTACTGCCAGTCTCCTTTCTGGCTTTCGACGATTTTAACAGTCGAAAATTTTCACATTTTTAACTTCTGTCCTGACAAATAAATAAGAGTAAATTATATCATATGTCATTTAATATTGGTAATATTCTAAATAGATCGCTGAAATTCAAAAGGTTATAAAAATTAGTCACTTAGTTAATCAGTTGTATTGTTGATAAAAAAAAGTTAATCAGTTGTATTAAACATGCCACTTTGTCATTAAAAATATAAATGAATGTTAGTCTTTTAGTTATAATTGAGTGATTTGATTATTGCAATTTATAAATAGGGTATTTTTTTACAAATTTTAATTCTAAAATCTTACTTAGAGAGATGGAGAGGAAAAGAGAAAACTCTAAAAAAAGAAAGAGAGTGTTACTATCTGGTCTATTTTGTTTTATAACCTATGTCACTCAATTATGAGTAACAAGAATAAATTTTACCAGAGGTCCCTTTTATTTGGGTCGTGTTCTATTTTGATCACCTATTTTGAAAAAAAGTTATTCTTGTCACTTATGGTTTCAATCTGATTTATTTTGGTCAATGTGTCGTTAATGCTCGTTAGTTTAATGGCGTGACACGTTAGTCAAATGGGTTAATTTCTAATTTGACCCATGAACTTTAACAAAATATTAATTTAACCTCTAAACTCTCTCAACCTTACTTTTATCTCATAATATTACTGCTCCGGCAACCTTCTTTGATGGGTGATAGCTCCGACCACCAAATCTGGAGTATACAGTTGGTGGTGCAGCAGATGCTCGTGGCATCTCACCTAATCTGGTTTAGTGAATTTTCTTACTCAAGAATTTCGGCCTTTTTTCTTTAGCTGGGGTTCTCATTCATATTTCATTAATTTTCTTTTTGATGTTTGCTTCTAGTCAATATATTTTTAGGCTTGATGTTGTAGTCGATTCATGTGTTGGGATCCTAGTTTTCTTTGCTTCGTGATTATTTCCCCGACAATATATAATTCAAAATCTTTTATATAACATTTTTATCCCATAGGTATTTCCCCTTAGGCGTGGATGGAATGCTTGTTGGGTCTGCAACAGTCTTCTTTGCGTACATCGGGTTTGATTCAGTTGTCAGTATTGCTGAGGAGGTATACAGTTTATTTTCTTCTAGCAGTTTACTCTAAATTGAAGTTGTCTTTCTTGGTTATATGAAAATTTTGAAACTGCGAATTGTAGGTGAAGAATTCCAACGAGATTTGCCGCTGGGTATTGCGACAACCCTCACCATTTTAAAATAAATGTGTAAATCGACTTCTATTTTACTTATAGATGGAGGGGATAGGGTTTGAGTTTAAAAAATTTAGAGAAAGTGAGGTATTTTTGTGAATATGGTAAAAACATAATATTTTAAAAGTTTGAGGGTCAAATTCAAAATTAACTTTTTTATTAACATGCCACGTCATTATATTAACGAAGAATAAAGGTTGAGTGACCAAAACGATAACAGACAAAAACATAAATAATAAAAATAATCTTTTTTTTTAAATTAAGTGACTAAAATTGAACACGTACTAAACAATTGCAATCAATTTGTTGTATGAGCTGCTTGTTACTAGTAATTGAGTGGCATATGTTATAATTTATCCGGTAAATAAAAATGTTGGACCTTGCTTGCTTTTTCCAAGCCACTTTCAAGCACCTCTAAACCCTAAAATTAAAAGACTTGTATAAATTAAAATTTACACAACATATTTTTTTTCAAATTTTTATGTTGTGTTTTTATTATTTTTGTTGTCTACAAATTTTAATGATGTTTCGGTTTGTTATTTTACGCTTTTTCTTTCACATCTCTTTAAGGCAAATAGTAATTTTTTCTGAGTTTATTTTTTCAAAATGTTATTCTAGGTGTTTGCATGTCACTACGATGATAGTTTCGACGTGAAGGGGTGCATTTTACAACCACCAATGATCTTTTGTTTGGTGAGTTCATCTTTGTCTTAGACGCTCGACGTTCGTTTTTAGCCAGAGATTATTTTGCCCCCAATAATTTCTGTTTATTGCTTAGGGTTAAGGTTCTTTAGTTTTTTTGGGGGTTGTTTACACGTTCTTGCTTTAGGTCTCAGCTTGCCCTTTGTTGTTCTAAGTTGTTTATCTCTGTTCAAATGAAAGGAATGTTAACTTTCAATGAAAATTATTTATGGTCAAAAGAAGAAAAACAATATTTAAAATGATAATGAAAAATAATGAACTTGTTAGATGACTAATAGACGACTTCATAAGTTGGTTAAGACAATTTTATTATTTCATATATTTAGTGCATAATGTTAGCACCAAAATGTTTTGTTTTAAAAAATTTATTTATGGTATTTTTTAAAAATTTAATCTTTTTTTTAGGGTAAAAATATTTTTGTGTTATTGTTTGACCGTTGTCGCTCAACGTTTACGATGTAATTAGTACAAAAGTATTATTTTTCGGTAAATTTCAAATTAAAGTTTTAATTTGTTGTTGATCTGAACTATATTCTTCTTTTTTGATATAACATTTTAACTATAGTCTTCATCGTTTAAATAATATGAAATTGAGGTACGTCGTATTTTTTTCTTCTTTTTCACCTTATTACCGTTTGAATTTAAAAAATAATTTTATAATGTTAGTGAATAAAATAAAGCTTGAGAAATAAAATTTTAAGATTATTACATAAATTCATCCTAAATAAATTTAATAATGTTTAAGATCAAAAGTTGAGCGATCAAAATAAACATTATTTAAATTTTAAAATTTTAAAATTGAATAACCGAAACAAAAATAATGAGAACAAATTTAAAATTTTAAAGTTAGGTTGAGTGACAAAATAGTTTTAACCAAAATAAAAGCCAATGGAAATTCAAAAAGGCGAGATGTGAGGTGAGCTGACTCAGTGAGTGAACCTCTTCTCCCTCCTATTTTCCCTCTCCTTTTGCCATCTCTACTTCCCTTTCTACTTTAGGTTTCTCACTCTTTTTCATTTATTTTTTTTCTTTTTTAAAGAGAAAAATTCAGAGCTTATTCGCCCAATTAAATCATCTCTCTCTCTCTCTCTCTCTGAACTACATTTCTACATCATCTTCTAAAAAATCCAAACAAAATGTGGCTTGCTGGAGTTGATTTATACATGCTTTCCTTTCCCCTATTCTGACCTTTTCTTTTAACAATTTTGGTTTTTTATCCTTTCCTTTTGCTTTTGGTTCTGGAAATCCGTGATAACTAATTAGGCATTTAGGGTTTTGGATGAGCTCTGCAAACTCCTTTGGTCTTCAACTCATTCTGGTAAGAACAGCTTCTTATTTTGAATTTTGGTACTTTTATTTTGATTAATTTGATGCTCAGTTGTCAGATTGCTCTGCTAAAAAATTTATGGAAAGTAAATAAAATTTTGAGCTTACTTTGTAGAAATGATTCCGGAAATGCAATTTGTACAAAATAGGAAAAAAATCATTTGGGAAGGACAGTGAAAAATGTGATTTTCCGAACTCATATTATTAATGTTTACAATTTATAATAGATTGTTTATGGGATTTGATTGATAAAAATAGTATAGCTGAAAGCATGTTAGTTGTTACTTAATTGGAGTAGGTTTTAATATGACTATGGTTCACATCAATAAATGCAAAGAACGAACATAAAGTAAGGCTTGGGGAAAAATCGAGAAAAATGGAAATTTAATTCGTACTGTAATGTTTGGTTTGGTTTTCACTGAATTCAATTTGGGATATTATAAGCTTATTCGGTTTGGTTTTCACTTTTCACTGCACAAATTAATACTGCAATCCTTTTAGTTGATTTCTATTTTTTAGGTTTTTTTTAATAGTATAACAAGGTTGTATATACATTAACTGTAATTTCTGTCTAAAACCAAATCGGACCAAACAATATTCTTCTTTTAAAATAGCTGCATTTGAGTATCATTCTGGGTATTATGTTTCTGGTGCTGAAGAAATCTTTAACTTTTGGTTCTTGTAATATGGAAATAGAGGCAACGGAGCAATGCGGAAAGGTCATTCTGATTTGTCAGTAGTTGAAGAAGTTGGTAGAAGAGGCAACATGAAAGAAGGCTGTCATTTGAAGAAAGGACCTTGGACGTCAGCAGAAGATGCGATTCTGGTCGACTATGTAAAGAAGCACGGTGAGGGGAACTGGAATGCTGTCCAGAAACACTCTGGACTTTCCCGATGTGGGAAAAGCTGTCGCCTGCGTTGGGCAAACCACCTAAGACCAGATTTGAAGAAGGGCATGTTTACTCCAGACGAAGAGCGTCGTATAGTTGAGCTGCATGCTAAGTTGGGAAACAAATGGGCACGAATGGCTGCAGAGGTTTGTATTGCTTTTGACATAATCAGCAAAATTGGTTTTGTAGGACACATCATTTGCACTAATCAACAAATACATGCATGTGCAATCTCTGATATTAATTTTTATATTGGGAGATGAATGATGATCATTCTTTCTCATGAAGCTAATTGATGCTTGTGAATGGTCAGTTTCTGTGATGTGCAAGTGATTTGTTTACTGTGTTAATTCATGTTCCTTACTATGTCCTGATATGTGGAGACTCGAAATTTATGCCTTAAACAATGATTAGCATGCTTCCATGGAGTGCCCATGCATGGGATTATTTGATGCATATTCTTTATCACCCATACAATATGATTTTGTTGATACATGATAATCTTGCTCAAGAACTAGTGCATGTATGTTCTGATAAACACATTTTAGGTGAATGAATATTCTGTTCCTTGACATGGTCCAACCAAGGATTGCCAACTTTGATGAATCATACTTCTTTTTCCTTTGTTGCAAAAGAAGAAGAAAAAAAGCTTTCTTGTTAAGAAAATTTACAGCTAGAGTAACAATGAAATAATGTTAAGGGCAATATATGAACCACACTCAGCGAGAGAGAGAGAAAGGAAGAAGCATCAACATGTTATGTTTTCAGCAAAAAATATAGCAACATAGTATATCTATACGATTATATTTTTGCGTTATATTTCAGAAGAATCCTTGCATAATATATAATATATATATATATGGGAAAATATACTATGCACTGGCGGTAGAAACTTTTAGTTTCCACAAGCGCCTTAATTTTAGGGTTTAGGGGCTTAGTTTAGGGTTTAAGGTGTAGGGGTTTAGAATTTAGGGACAGTGGTTAGAATTTAGGGCTTAGGGTTAGAATTTAGGGCTTAAGGGCTAGGGTTTAGTTTGTAGGGTAATATGGTGAGGATTTAGGTTTTAATATATAAACCCTAAATTATAATCCTAAATTGTAAATTTGAACCACAATCCCTAAATTCAAAACTCATACACCTAAAACCCTAAATCATACACCCTAAACTAAGTTCCTAAACCCTGAAATTAAGGCGTTTGTGGAAACTTTTAGTTTCCACCGCCGGTGCATGAAATAGTTACCCTATATATATATATATTGCACTGCTAATTACAAGCATGTTTTGGGTTTTATTCAAGCATCTTTTTGTGGCTTGATAAGCAAGCTCTTTTCACACGCGTGTTCTGTGTATTGCCATGGATGCTCAGCAATTCAGCATGAAATTTCTAGTCTCTTTCTTATAGTAAATTTTCCCTGAAATACAATCCTTTCATGTGCTATTTTCTTATTGTTTGATTCGCTTTTATAATCATTCCATCCCTTTATTTTCTCTAGTTGCCCGGACGAACTGATAATGAGATAAAGAACTTCTGGAATACAAGAATTAAGAGACTGCAACGTGCTGGCTTGCCAATTTACCCTCCTGATGTGTGCTTTCAAGTAAATTTAAGTCAAGAAGAGAGTTTGGCTTCAATGTCAAACCAAGACTCCTTTGGTTCCAATCTCTTGCAGTCAGATGCTTTTGAGCTTCCGCATGTGGAATTTGAGAATCTAGAATTCAACCAACAATATTTGTCTTATTTGCCCGAGCTTCTCAACATTCCTCCAAAAACTTTTGGTTCGTCCCATGGTTATGGCCATATGTTCCCAGTGGCATGCCCTCCTAAGCATCTTCAGGAAAGTGTCGGCAATTATATCTCAATGCCCAACCAATTGACTGATTTTGTTTGCGAGGAAAATTATGATGAGCCCTGCAAATCATCTTCGCCATATGATTCTGATTTCAGTACCAATGACCGGTCATCATTTGGTATACCTCCTGGCACTGATGCCCTTCTAAGCAGTGATTTCTCTCCTTCTGAGCCCTTGTCTGGGCTTATGAACATGGAGCTCCCTTCATACCAATATTCAGATTATCAACAAGATAGCTGGGTCAATACTTCAGTCCCTCTACCTTTGGTTGAGTCTGTCGGTTCTCTAATCCAGTCCCCTCCGATGAAGCGAGCTAAGTCAGATACTTTTACACCACAAAACAGTGGTCTTCTGGAAGCAGTAGTTTACGAGTCACGGAAACTTAAAAGCTCAAAGGATGAATCTTATCAGCAGTCTTCTACTTTGATGTGTGAATTAGAATATGAAGCACACTGTGACTTGAATTCTCCTTCAGCTCATTCTGCTGCATCAGCTCTTAGTGAGCACACTCCTGGTAGTGGAAGCTCATCAGATGAACCACAATTTGTTGAGAGCATTCTAGGTGAGAGATCTTTTGCAACCAATGAAATTTATGGCATGAATTAATAACTTTTTGCATTAATTCGATTCATCATAACTCCTGCAGGATGCAACGGCAAGAACGAAACACCAAATCAGATGGCTATTCCCAGACTAGATGATTTTCTCGGGCCAGGTCAGTTTGGTCACGACAATGGGTGCACGAGGGATAAACCCATCGTGACAGATGTAATAGCGGCTCTTTTGGGTGAAGATACTTGCAATTCGTCAACCTTCTGAAAATCATTGAAATTGGCCGGAACTCGAATTGCCATTATAATCTGTTCCCTTGGTGGTGGGAGTTGTAAGAGTTGTCAAATTCTGAACTATTGGATAAGTTTGTGTGGAACTGTTGTGATTTAACTTTTGCTACCTTATATGCTTGATGTTTGAAGCATATGAAAGTGTTAGTACTAAGTGCATTTAATGGCACTCAGTGCAGCTGGCTGGTGTTCGGTGTAGCATTTCAACAAACAGATTGTGCGAGTTTGATTTTCAAATGTGCTCAGCTCACTTTAGATCATTATGTTGAACCACCAAATGGATTGCAAAGATTCAGTAAAACAAATTAGTGTTGTACAATTTCTAAATTACCCTTACTTTGAATTATATTGTTATTGTTGTTGTTATTCTAAATATTTTGATAAATCTCTTTATCAAGAGTTCAAGTCTTTGCAAATCGCTTGTTTCAGACAAAGATATAACAATTTTTTTATGAGCAAAATCAAACGTTTATACAATATTGGTTCAAGAGAGAGAAGGAATATAAGAAATTGATGGTAGAAATGTCAAGTTCCATGAGTTTCGAATAAGAAGAGATGAAATGTTCACAAACATCCTCAATGGAAATGATAATATGTATGTCACAATTATCAAAACAAGAACGAAAAGTTCCTATAAAACTTCGTGCTAAGACGACAAGAAGACTGAAAAATAGATAGGTCTACAGTGCGGCATAGCCGCGGTAAGATTACGGTATGGCACCAACTGAAATGTTATAAAACATAAAATACTGCACAATTTCGATACTTGAAGAAAAGTTTCAATATTTACAAAAATCTAAAATGTTGTCAAAAGATACTCGAAGTTAAGTTTCGATACTTAACCACCAACGTAAAATGTTATTAGAAAGTGTAACATTTTCAATTCCGCGTCTTATAACATTTTCGGTTGGAGCTACACAGTAACCACAATGCACCATGCCTTACGTTAGACTCGCCCCTAAAAATAGTAACTACTCTAATGTCATACAAAAAGACAAAAAATAATGATAACAAAATGATTTATTAAAAGAAAGACAACTTTATCCACGCATAAAGTTAGAGTTGACAAAGTTTGACTTGACTTAAAATGAATTACTCGACGCGAAAAAATCGGCTTGTTTTGACTCGAATCGATTTGAAAAAAAAATTCAAATAAAGTTTGAATTATAAAATAAAAATTCGAATAACTCAAAATTTTTAGTAATAAATTGATCAATTTCCAAGTTCCAGTCGAGTCTGTTAATTATGTCTAATATATTATGTACATCACATGTGAAAATATGAAAAAAAATATGTATATCGTATAAGGATATAGAAAGTCGTTTAAATTGGAATCAATATATATTATAACATTATAAGTAATTACAATTAAATTTGTATAAGAACTCGAAAACTTGACCCGACTCGAATTTCATAAACTCGACATGATTCAAAAAAAATTAAATAAAGTTTGAATCGTAAAATAAGAGTTGTAAACTCGAATAACTTAAAATATTTTGACTCGACTCGAACGAACGTCCAGTCCTACATAAACTAGTCATTATTTCTTGAATGGCAAGTATCTATGTTTTTTTAATGACATAAAATAGTCACTATTGCTTTTAATTTTAACCATAGTTATCTAACCATTGGCCGACTAGACTATATTAAGTACTACATAAGCTCATTAGGGATGATTCTCCCAATCTAATTTGTTTCACTCACAAAGTTAAATTTTGAACCCATAATTATAATTGAAGAGATCTTATGTCTTATCCTACTATACCAAGTGATTGGTGGTAAAATAGTCATTATTTTAAGTGATTTAAAGATACCAATTACATTATTATCGTTGTCGTCTCCTATCTTTTTAATTTTTTTATATAGGCTTAATAGTCCGTTTGGCCCTGAAGTATACACAAAATACCGAACTACTCCTTAAAGTATTTTTTGGGACGTTTTGCCCCATGAACTAAAAATCGTGACCTCCGTTAGTCTCTGTTTTATAAAGTCCGTTTAAAAAAATTAGGCCAATTAGATCGTGCCATGCGGCTCTTTTGACCAAAAAATTGACTGACTTTAATGAAAATGGGTAAATGGCATGATGAGTCTCTCAAGTTTTATATTTATTCAATCTAGCCCCTAAATTTTTTTAACTGTTCATCTTCTTCTCCAACTTTAGACCAATGTTTATTGATTTAAACACAAGAACTAAATGAAACCCAATGACACCAATGCATTCCTCAACTCTTCTGCATCGATGAATCCATCTTTATTTCCATCGAACACGTCGAATGCATCTTTCACTTCCATTAAACTCGTCTCTTTTTCCTTGAACAACCCCCCGATTACGGCCCTCCCCTCGTTCTGGATCACCGTTTTCAGTCTCCAAACCAGTAGGTTTCGGTGACCGTCACTTTCCCTCTGATCTTCGATGACTGCACTAAATGTTGGAGACAAGGGCGGATGTATGTAGGTGCATGGTGCGTCAGGCGACCCACCATTAATTTTTGGGGTAAACTACAATAGAGGTCACTCAATTATGACTAATATTATATTTGGGTCATTCAATTTTTAAAAGTTACATTTGAGTCACTCAAATATGGGTAAGGTTACACTTTAGTCACTCAATTATGGGTAAGGTTACATTTGGGTTACCCTTCATACTTAAAAAATTATTGCTACAAAAATTACATTTGGGTCAATCCTCAAATGCTCAAACTTTTAATAACCTTTGTTTTTAAAACTAGGAAGAACTTTTACGATATTACACTTATCTCTTTAGACGTTCTATTTCACAAGAAAAAATGGTTGATCTCTAATTTTTCTAATCATCCCTTTATCAATTCAACTTTCTTGTCACTTTTATCAATTGAGGATTGTTATTATTTTTTATTTCTTTTTTCAAGTAGAGAGATTTCTTTAACAAAATACATTTTTTACGCTTATTTAGTATGTTGTAGTCAAATTAATTGTCTAGAAGAATTCGAAGCCTTAAACCTTTAAATAAGGTAAATAGGTGAACCACCAAACTTAAATTTCTGGATCCGCCCCTGGTTGGAGAGGAAATGATTCCCAGGAATTTGCAGAGAAATGGGTGGAGTTGGAGTGTAGATGCCACACTGCTCATATATAGAGAGAGAGGATCCAGTTACATGGTGCAAAACTCGTTTAGTTTTACACTAATTTATGGCCATTGGATGAGTGAAATGGATGGATGAGATTAACAGTAAAAAATGTGAAAATTATCACTTGGGAAAAAAAGATAAGGAAAGAATCTTAGCCATTTATTTCCATCATCCAACGGTCCAAAAATAGTATAAAACTTATTGAGTTTTACACAATGTAAGTGGATCCTAACACATATATATATATATAATTAAATATACATGAGCACATATTTTGAAACATATATTTTACAATATTGTTCACTCTATCCTTAATATTTATGGCAATGAAATCAAAATTATGTCTGCAACTCCAATGAAATAAGAAGAAAAATAACGCATATAGCTCAAAAGTGGGAAGCCAAGGCAATCAAAATGAAATCTTCTTTTTTTCAGATATGGGCTGTTGAATTAATGGAGTTCAAGCATGGTTTTCCCACCAAGGGCTCCAGCCTTTCGAGGCTAAAATGGACTGATCTGATCCTTTGGAGCAACTAGTTGAGATCCTCGAGGCTAACGAGACCGCCGTGGTTGTTATCAAGCTTATTGAATGATGAGGGGAGACATACTGCAGAAGAGAATATCACCATTAACATGGAATGATGAAGCTTTCTAATTTAGGGTTTCTTGCAAATATGATGTTGAAGATGGAAACATGTCCATGGAAACATATTGGGGGTTTCTTTAATTCAATTGAATTTTAAAAACCTTAAGGACTAATCTGAATGAAAATAAAACGTAAAAGAGTTCACATGCAAATTACCACTTCTATTAAAGCCAACCATATTTTTTAATTAAAAGTGACACGTGGCACACTCTGATTGGCCCCGATTTTTTTAAAACAGACGTTATAAAACAAGAACTAATAAAAGTCACGATTTTTAGTTCCGAGCAAAACGTACAAAAAATACTTTAGGGGACAATTCGGTATTTTGTGTATATTTCGAGGGCTAAACAGGCTATCAAGCCTTTTATATAATCTATAGATGAACAATCTAGAAATCGCACTTCTAATAATTAATATCATATAATAAAATTTAAATATATGGTCTTCATCACTCCAATAATTATTGTTAGACAAAATTTTACAAAATATAATTATATATTTCTTTAACTCAAGGTGAGTATAACAAAATCTAATGAATAGTAAGTCATATGGTCAAGCTAAATTAAATTTGAGCCTAAGCTTAAAAAGATTGAAATGGAATTTTGTCCTAACCTGTTGACAAATATAGCCATCTCGAGTATCATTAACGAGTTGCGTGCTTGTTTTATGCTTCATTTTAGATCATGCTTGGTTTGGCGGCACTCAAACCTAATCAAATGTTTTGTTTTAACGCACTGGCAGATCTATCCATCTCAAGTATGAATGAGTTGCGTGCTTGTCTTATGCTATGTTTGGTAGTCCAATTTTGTTGGATTCTCAGATTTCTAAAACCGAACAAGTCTAACTGATCGAATGCTCGTCCCTAAACTTTGGTACACACCATTCAAATCAATTTGGGTGTGGGGAGTCGACACATCTAACAGCAAATATATAGTTTGAAGGTACACACACCAAGACAAGAAAGGTGTTCCTCAACCTTCACGGTAATTGCCACCGTCGAAATCTCTGTGATACCTAAAAAAACTAGAATGCAAAGGACAGCAGAAAGTTCAAGGTCTTTTGAATCCATGATCTCATCCCTCCTGATCATCTCATCTTAGAAACACCTTGTTTAATCAGGCACTCCGTCTTTTAAACTGGACAGGAACTTTGCATATATCGAAATACATTTGATAACAGGACAATTCTGTCTCCAATAATATCATTAATCAGCATCCATTTCTTCCAATGCAGTCCTAGCTGCAGCCTTGGCTTCCTCTAAAAGGTCATCAGGAACCTGAAATTTTGTGAAAGCACGTAAAAGGAAAACCGATCAAGGACTCGTGACAAATTATTTCTGAATGACAACTAAATTCAAATCTACACAAGAAAAATGAAGTTAATTTATCCTTGACGTTCCAAATATGGATTCTAATCACCTATTTGTAGATGATAAATTCGATAGATCAACTGCATAGAAATTTCAGAATCCATCACATGGAACAAACATGAAGAAAATCAAATTATGCATGAGATATAGAAGTGGATAAGATCATGGAAAGAGAGAACAAAAGGTGGCAAGAAGCAAAATATCATTAGAATCGAAAGCCTGAGAGAAAAGATGAAGCCAGCACCAATGAAGTAAAGAAAAGCACGATTTTGGACATGTGGGACAGGTTTACAAACGCTCATGTAAGACTAAGATGTTATCAAATGGGAAGATGGGAATGTATGAAAGTATATGCTCCAAGGAACAACAAAACCCAAAAATTTTGTTTGTTTTCTAGCTTCAGGGGAGTGCAGAATTTTAAGAATGAGAACTCTATGACACACATTGAATTTTAAGAAACTAAATAAAACACAGCGTAATTCAATTCATAGAGCTGGACACATAATTTATGTTAGATGTTGAAGCTAGCAAAAAGGCAGAAAGTGAAGTGATGTATATTGATAATGGGTGCCAGGAATTACCTTCTGATGATGTTGCTTTGACTCATCACAGACCCAACTCATCTCCAGTTCAAAGGCCTTGTCCTTGGCTTCATCATGTACCTTGTAAATTCTGCTCAAATCAATGATAAATGATGAAATCTTATACATGCGTTCTCAGAGAAGGGGAAAGGATATCAATCATATGCATTGCATATGTACATAAATACGATTCTGACAATATGCTTGACCACGTGTAGTTTGTTTCTAAAGTCATGGTAGTCGGTTATTTCCCAGCTGACCATTCAACCTATATTCTGATAGATATCAAGCACCAGGCTTGTCATTGTGCTAAATCAGACATTACAGAAAAAATGAGTAAAATAAAGGGGGGGGGGAATATGAGCAAGTTCCCTAGATTTCAAATAAATGCAAGAAAAGAAAAAGGAATTGTCAACATTCAGAGAAGAAGATATCAGCAATTATCTTAAAAGGCATGAAAGGAATTAAGATTAGACAAACTCACATTTTGGCTACTTCAATAACCCCTTCCCTGCACGTCATTTCTGACAGCTTCAACTTCTCAATTTCTCTGTCCACATACACAATGAAAGGAAACATTAATGAGAGGAATGTACAAAAGAACGAGATAAACCATGTATAACTAAGGTTGCATCTCTTAAGATATTTCAAAGGACATAGCCATTAATTTTACAGGATAGGGTAATGATTTAACTAGCCAACCAAACCAGTTTAGTGCCAATGGAGTGTTGACTTGATTTTGACTACTTGTGGACAAATGACAACTTGCAAACAACAAAACAACACGGGACGGGCGTGTTTGGAAACAAGGAAACTCATATAGATCAGTTAGCAAAACTTTGTATGATGAGAGGGTACCAGAAAAGTTTTGGAGATTAAGTTTCAAAGAAAATAAATAAAGTCAACCAAAGGCTTTTCAATTGGGTGTAAAACATCTGACAAAAAAATTGGTCATAAAAAGCAGGAAAGATATCCATTAGCTTCAAATAGTTGGGGAAAAACAAATATTCCGGCATTCACTGCTTCAATAATTTCATCTCTAGCACGAATATATTAATGTCTTCATTCAATTTTCACAGGATAAAAAATAGTTTTATAACTTACGTTTTGGCGGCTTGTTTTCCCTTCCCAATTGCAGCACCAAAGTATCTCTATATCAATTACAACAAGAAATGAAACAAACAAGGAGGCATAAATCATTAACCAGCAGCAAATAGAAATAATACCAAAGTACTTAGATCAACAAACAAAGAAAAACACAAAGCTCCAATTGAGAGAAATGAACTGACATAGGAGATGCCAGACGGCTCAACCATATATAGTTGGGGACCATCTCTATCATAACCACCGAGAATTATCCCACAGCCAAAGGGCCTGAGCCACCAATAAAGGGTGCATAAATGCACATAACTCGCTACACGTTCGGCAAGTTCTTTGACAGGAATGGGCTCACCATATACACTTCAGAACCACCAACAATTGAAACCCATAATTAGATACAAACATAACAGGTATAGCTAAAGCTGAACTGTGGGAATTGAAAATAAAGGGAAAACAAAAGGAAAAACCTGTGGTAATTAGTAGCTTCAGATTTAGCACGGGCCACAATTTGCCTACCGTCAGCTGCTAATCCAGCCACTGCCTGAATTAGAGTATTGAATACCAGTGAAAGAGAAAGTCAGAACCCAAAACGTTAGCATTGAAAATGGGGTAAATATCCCATCGAAACAAAGTTAAAGCTGAGGAAAAAAGGGGAGGAATAGTGAATACCATGCCGGAATGGCGATGAACGGGGTGGATTCTTCGATTAGAACCGGGTAGCATCATCTTTGATGCTATCAGCTTTTCAACTCCCTAAAATAAACAGTACCCAGTTTAGCCCACACGCATATATTAGCTGCTGTCCCCCCCCCCTTCATTTTTGGTTCAAAATAAGCAATTAGGGAATTAGGGAAAAGAAAAACAGTACCATAACGATCCCATCTTTGCATTTTATTCCAATCACAGTTCTGCAACAAGAAAAACAGTTTCAGATTTTCGACACCCTAAAATTACATATAAAGAAAGAAGAAGGGCGGACCCGCTGTTATCGACGGCTTTGGCGGCGTATTCGATCTGGAAAACGCGGCCGTCGGGAGAGAAAGTGGTGACGGAGAGATCGTAACCGGTTCCTATGCTGCTCATCTTGCTTCTTCTTCTCTTCACTTCCTTTTTCCTTTTCCACTTGAATACTTCCGCTGTTCCATTTTACATTTGATTGAAATAAATAATTTTCATCTTTTTCTTTCTTCTCAAGATTTCAAGGCAATGGGCCTAGTTGATCCACTCAATCTGTCCCACAAAGCCCTAACTAAAGCAGATTGTTGTCTTGGGTTGGGCTCCAACATATTAAATACAGTCACAACATTACTCATAGTGATAACTACATGTATGATCCTCAAACTTGAAATCATCATTATTTCAATATCGTGATTGATGTGGTGAAATGTGTCTCGTAACTGACTACACTATAAAGATTGATATTGGATATGTCGCAATTTATGTAGCGAAATATGGTTGATCAAGTTAGGATTTGTCCTTGCTACATAATAGGAATAATATCATAGCCCACTTGATTGAGTGAGACTAGAAAATGCAGGGTCATGCTCGAATAAATTGATACGATATATCATAATTATTCGTTTATAATAGTCTATTCACGATATCAAGAAATATTAGATGGACTATACAAGTGTGACTATCTCATGACTTGTGTCCAATCTAGATATAAGGACAACATGATGTAATACGTGAAAAAGAGTTAATCACGAAAAAGGTTATGTCGAATCACGACTTCTTGTAACTTAGGTAGCAATGATGTATTGCTAGATGTCACTCATTGTTCATTGCTTGTAATATTAGAATTGTTCTAGATATTATTACTAACGTTACACGAACCTACAAGGGTCACACGCTATGATCGAAATAAACTAATATCGACTAGATAGCATGTGTACAAACTTGTGCACGAAATAAGTAAAAACCGAAATTATTATGATTATTGTAATTATAGATAATTTCGTTTATATATTTTAATACTAGATAATTATTGTAATTATCATATAGTATTAATATATATATATATATATCTAAAGAAACTTGATTGTGGTAGAATCAGATTCTACATTTGAATGTTATATAAAGGCATGAGGTCCAGCAGTCAAAGATGTGCTTTTGTGAAAAACCTGTATAACAGTTAGAGAATATAAAATATTGTTCGTTTTGTTCGAGTAGACTGCGTAGATGTCGGTGCGCTTCTGTGACGACTTAGATTTGAGATTGTGCTAGAAGAATTGGATTCTCCTAACTCCTTGAGGATTTCCAAATTTAGTTAAGGTAACGTTTCATCCCTTTTTCACCCCGGATTCGTTCCTCGTATATGGATCACTAGCGAAATACGTTGAATAATTTTATGTCGCGCCATGGGGTGTATTGGCGTTCCCCTACATAACCATTGTTATTTGATCTATTGACCGAATAACTTGGATCAAGGACTAACATTAGAACTCGTGACTCTCCCTCCCAACAATGCATATTCTAAGATTCGAACTCGGGTTCTCTCATTGGGAAAGCAATGTGATTTTCATTGCACCCTACACTTGTCAATAATAATAACCCATTATTTAATATAAAAAATTCCATGCATCGGTAGTGGAAAAACACTTTTTCACAAGTGGGTTTCAATTAAGAATTTATGGGTAGTTTAAGGTCTAGACTCTAGAGTTTAGGGGTTGATGTTTTAAGGGTTAAAATTTAGGATTTATGATTATAATTTGAACTTTAAAGTTTAAATGACAGAGTTTAAGTTTTAGGGTTTTAAGGTTAAGAGTTTAAATTTTAGTTTTTTTAGATAAATTTAGGGCGTGTTTGGTTTTGGAGAATACAAGGCATTTTCATTTTTATTTTCTTGAAAATAAAAAATATTGAAGAAAACATGTTTGGTTGCAAAATTTGAAAATAATTTTTAGAGAGTGAAAACAAAAATGAGTGGAATTTTAAAAACATAAAAAGATGCTTTCACCATTTTGATTGAAAATATAAAAAAGTCATTGAAAATGTTTTAGAAAAGTGGGAAAACATGAAAACAAGAGTTTTAAATTTTTAACTCTATTTAACATGGGTTCGAATCCTTCTAATGTCAAATTTAGAAATTTGGTTTATTTAATCATATTTTATTTTTATTATAATAATATTTTTAATAATTATACTTTAATTTAATTATTTAATGGGTAATTATTTTTTTATTTGGATTAAAGATCAAATTAGTCATCAACGAAAAAAATCAATTAATCCATTTATTGATTTTTTGCACCCAATTTAGATTTCATTAGCCGAAGCACACTCAATTTAGTCCTTCCGTAACGGTTGACCAAATTTTGACCACTAACTCATTGAAAACTAATAAAATGATAACACGTGGCACACTCTAAAAATGTTATGTCATTAAACTGTAAAAAATATAAAAAATTTAAAAATTCTAAAAAAATATAATTTTAAAAATATTTTTTAATTTGGCCATTTACTGATTTTTTTATTTTAAAACAATCATAGTTTTAATTTTTTTCAATTTAGTCTTTATTGATTTTTTTAATTCAAATCCCAAACCCCATTTTTTATCTTTACTGTGAGACCATAGTTGTTGTAGATCCCCTATCTCGTCTCCCTCCAATCCACGAGAATAAAGTTTTTTACTGAAATTTTACTAATTTTCTAGGAAACAAAAAATCCTTAACAAACAAACCACATGTTTTAAGAAGAAAAAAAGATGCTAAAACCTAGAGATGTCAGATTTAACTCCAACCCATGCAAACTCTACATCGTTTCAATTGGTCCAAGTGAAGACGATAGTTATGGAGGGGAACTAATTAGCAAACTATTTTTGGCCTTCCTCTAGTTCGGGCTATTGTTGATCTTCGCCGTCGCCATTGGTATACTGAGCTCACTTGGATTCCTCGTGTGTGTAATGGGGTAGCTGATGGTATGTCTAAGCTTCCTACGACATCTTTGTACCACATCCAGGTGTATGAGACTGTGCCTAACTCTATTCGGCCTTTGTTGGATTTGGTTATGGTTTGATTTTGCTTATGCCTTGTAAAATACCGTTGTGGGTACTCTTTTCCTCCTTTTAGGTTTAGGGAGATTTTTAACGAGGCCTGCAGTGGAATTCCCCTTTCAATTCAACAAAAAAATTAGCAAACTATTTTAAGGTAGGTAGTTGTAGAGGGGTTAATTTTAAATATATTTTTGTTTTTTTAATATTTTCAAGTGTACCACGTGTCACTATCTTAATGATTGTTTATGAGTTAACAGTCAAGTATAACGATCAACGTTATGGGAGGGCTAAATTGATCGCAATTTGAATTATGAGAGTCTCATCGATTGTAATTTGAATTATGAAGGCTAAATAGGGTGTAAAAAATCTATAAAGGGCTTAATTGATTTTTTTTTAAATTTTTCGTTGAGAGATAGTTTGACCTTTAAGTATTTTTATTTTGAAAAAATAGATTCCAAACACATTTTCACTATTTTTATTTTTAAAAACAAATTTTCATTTTTATTAACCAAATATGTTTTCTAATTTTTAAAAAACAGAAAATAAAAATCATTTTCTAAAAATAAAAATAAAAAATAAAAATATTTTTAAAAATTATGCTCTTGAAAAAGTATAAAACTATTTTAAATTTTTTTTACTTTATTTAAAAAATCAAATTCTTTTCATTTTTTATATTGTTTTTTTACCGGGCAGTTTAGCTGCGTGTCTCGTGTCAGTTTACGTCTAGAGACTTCTACAGGTTAAGGTAGGGAGGTCATTTTCATAATTCAACAGAAACCCTCGTTCCATGTTAAACCCTAATTCTCTCCAATTGTTTCATTCAACTTCATCCCCATCTTCCAATTCCATCACAGAAAGCAAAGCTCATCTCATTCCCATTTTTCGCAGAACAAACAGCATGGCAAAGCGTCTGCTTCCTTCATTCAACCGCATTTTGGTCGAGAAAATAACCCCTCCTTCCAAAACCAACTCTGGGATCTTGCTTCCGGAGAAGACTTCCAAGGTTTGTAATTAAATCTTTCAACTCACTGACCTTGGGTTTTTGTTACTTTTTTTCTAAATTTGGGGGGGTTTTGGGTTTTGTTTTAGTTGAACTCTGGCAAAGTGGTAGCAGTTGGGCCAGGAGCACGAGACAGAGATGGGAAGCACATCCCAGTTAGTCTAAAGGAAGGAGATACAGTCCTTTTGCCTGAATATGGAGGCACTGAAGTCAAGCTTGGTGAAAAAGAGTTAGTCTTTTTCTTTCACACCCATCTTTTATTTAATTATTTTTATGTTCTCTTTGTTGTTTGTGAATATATAAGAATTGTTTAAAGCCTGAAATGTTTTACTCTCATTGACATGAAATGGGTTCACACTTCACCCCATTCCTGGTAATTAATGTTGTTTGAATCAGTAACACATATTGTAATTTGTATGGTGTTTATATGAAATGATTTTTTTTTTCTGTTGAACAACTTAAGCTACATTTGGTTCGAAACGAAAGTTAGCTTTAGGCTAAAATACATAGAGATGATAGTAATTTCTCTAATAGCTTTACCTCATTTTTTATTTCTGTGGAAATAAATATAGGTATATGTAAAGAGAAAAACTTTGATACACAGGTTCACGCATGCTTGTCAAATTTAGGGCTTAAGGGTTTAATTTAGAGTTTAGTGTTTTAGGTTGTAAGAGTTAAGGGTGTAAGATTTAAGTTTAGAGTTTAGGATTTAGGATGTTAGGGTTAGGGTTTTAGATTTTAAATATTAAGGACGGGTTGTATAATTTTGATACACAGACACGGACTGTGTATCAAAATATAAACCATATGTAAATATTGAGAAGTGTATTATCTTGTTTGAGGTTATAGTGCCTCTAGGATGGTGATGTTGGAACTTCCCTATAATTTTCCAACTCCACCACCATTGGGAAACCTCTGGAAACAGGTTTAGTGTATTATCCTTGTTTTTACCTTATTTTACTACCCATTGTTTTAACAATTAGTATGGTCTGCAGTCGAAACTTTGATTCCTCTATCATAAGTTGGAAATATAGATGCAGTAGGTGAGTGAGAGCAACCAGTAGTCTTTGCTTGCTGTTGATGTATAATGAAAGTAATTACATTTATCTATGTTTTGTATTGTAATTTGCCCTTATTTGACTGAAGTGCTGCATGTCATTAGCAAATTGTTAGGTTCCAGCAAACACATTTTTGAACATGCGAATGACTGATTTGGAAAGAGTTGTGCATCATTGGCATCGTTTCTTTGTTCGGTTCTAACTTTATTTTCTTCTCAACCAATTGTTTCAGGTATCACCTATACAGAGATGATGATGTCTTGGGAACCCTTCACGACTGATTTGGCAGCTCGGGATTGGAGAGTTGGATTCTCTAATTCGAATATGTTTGCCTTTGACTTATGAGACTAGTATTTTACAGCATGCATAAGACCTTTTATTTGTTTGAAGGCATTTTGGATGGGAAGAGGAAATGTTGCTTAAAATCTTCCATCAATAATCTCTTCTTACATTGACATTTTCATATGAACACAATTGAAAGTCCTGAGCTTTTCCCCTTATTTTTTTAGTAACCCATTCTTTATATATATACAAACTATGCTATCCAAAAGGACCAAAAACCAAAAAGATGAATAGCTTCGACCAGATAATAGTATAGTCGGAGAAATGCATGATGATTTAAATTTAGAGCATTGATGCTTCAAATTTAGCAAATAAGTGTTTAAATTATAAATATAAGGGCAAAAGCCTAAAATATATTTTGAGTCAATTATATACCTATGCTAACTTGATTGTAAATGTGTCATGTGTTAACATCTATTAATTTTCAACAAAATCTTCTTAAATTCTCAAAATTATATTTGAAAATAAATAAATTTAATAAAAAAAAATAATTAACCTTATTCTTCTTCAACCATCCCTAAATTTTATAAACTATCCTCGATTTTCTTCTTTAAAGTTTTAAAATAGTTTCAAATAAAATTTGAGTTATAAAATGAAAACTCGAATAACTCAATATTTTTTAGTAAATAGTGGATTTATTTTTAAGTTTGAGTTGAGTTTCTCAATTTTTCTTAATATGTATATGTTGATATAAAAAAATATGAAGAAATATATATCACATATAAAAAAATTATAAAAATATATATGTATATATAATATGATGAGAGAAAGTTGTTTATATTAAATCAAATTGTACTATAACATGATAAATAATTACAATTAAATTTATATAAGAACTCAAAAACTTGAATTCGATTCGAATTTTATAAACTTAACTCGAATTGAAAAATTTTCAAATAAAATTTGAGTCGTAAAATATGATGCGTAAACTCAAGTAACTCGAAATTTTTTAACTCGACTTGACTCAATCGAATGCTCACCCCTAACTGTAAAAGTATGCATTGCTTGTGAAGTGACTTTTAAAAAGTGCTTTTAGATTGTTTGACTTAAGTAGATGTGTTTGATATTGTTGTTTAAAAGAGTTTTTTTATAATGTCAAATATCTATTTTAGACATTATTTTAAAAAAAATAGGTTAATGATAAATGGGGATAGATGAATTATTTTACTCAAAAATGTTTTTAGAAAAATTTAAAATATAAATTTCAACTTTTGAAAAACATGTAGCAAAATCAAATTGAAAAGTAACTTGTTCTGTATTGCTTTTTAGTTCCCAAAAAAAAAAACACTTTTGAAAGGAGACCTTAATTTTCTGAATGATGTTTACATTGGGAATGACTGTTGAATACGATGAAACTCATTTACATTAACAATGCACAACAAGAATGGTTTTGAACACAAGCTTCTCCCAAAACAGATTCTTCAACCTCATAAACAAGATGGAACGGGTATTAGCCATGAAGGGACAATCTTTTCAGCAGTTTCATGAGTTGAGGAACTTCTGAGCAGCTTCAAAACTCAGCCCCTCATAAACCTGCAAATAATTAAAGTTTTGAGACGTCGTCCAATCAAATATCGGAATTAGAAACTAATGCTAAAGGTGGGATAACTAAAATAGACATACAAGTTTCTTGTGAACGTGTTGAAATGCCTTGCAAAATTTGTCTGCCTCTGCTGCACCAACCTAGGGCAGTTAACATGTTTAAAATGCTTCTATTACAGTAAAACAGAAACTTATGATGACAACAGTAATTTACAATCAACAGCTCAACAAAAATATCCCATAACATTTGGAGTTGCAGGCAAGGGCCCTTTAAGCTGCAAAGGCTATTTTATGGTTGATTGGCATGAAATTGTAACACAAATAACTGCTAGCTAGTGCAGGGATAAGGTTTGATTCAAACTTCCTTTTTCCCCTGTTAATTTCTATCCGAGAAAGAAATCGCAGAACAACAGCAGCTATGGGTAGGACTTTCGTTCTTATCACTCCAGGTTTAGATCTATATGACCTCCAGGCACTACATATGAAGTACACCTCTTCTATAGAGGCAGGTAGTAACCTAACCTTTAATAGTCTATTCAACGGGGAGGCCCTATTATGCATCAACGTTAATCATTCCAAAAAAGGGAACATAGGGCTTAAAAACCAAGTTACTGCTATGCATTTTGAATTTTGATCAGTAGGACAATAAAGGTTCAATGTCATGTCAAACGCTCACTCTAATAAACAATATAAAGCATCAAAGTCAAAGAAATTAGTCATAAGATCTAAATATTTTTTGCTAAGCACAAGATCAAAATATAGTACTTGAAATTTTGTTTATCTTCTTTGAAAGAGAATGCTTCCATTAAAAAACTGTTGCCCCACTACAATAGCTGACATGCTGGAGCTATTGGTGTGAGACAACTAGGACAATATATGCTTTTCACCGATGTTTATCCTAAAGCACATAAACAATAAAATTTTTTACAAGTACTACGGATTCACTCTATTATCATCACAAAAAGATTCATGTTACCCCAAAACTAAAAAAAAGGTACAACGCTTCCAAAGACAATAGTGGATAGCCACCATCAGTTATTATAGCTCATAGCCAACCAGAAATTTTAAAATGCAAAGTATTGAATATTTATCATCACAAAGACGTATTGCAACTAATAGAAAAGATCTTCAACCATGACATAAGATTAAAAAGGCTGAACGAGAAAATTATGTGGTGTAAGAATAATGGTTGAAAGAATGTCAAGGCCCCTCAAGAATCAAGTATTGGAGTTGCAGAAGCAATCTCACTACAATGGCTTATTGCGATTTCACAAACTTCTTTCAAGTTTCAAGGAACTAAAATCGAATGATCATGGAAATTAAAGACTTTGTGAAGAATTAAGGGAGCTATGCATGGAAACCAGAGACCATGGGAGGATCATCAAGTCCAGATAAAATCATATGGAAGGAAACATCTACATATTTTAGTTGCATGTTGGTAATGTGGGTGATGCATTCCGCTTTATTTTTTGTATCTTAACACAAAAAAAAAAAAAAAGTTGGTACTACTTTGACTTCTTTTCAATTTTGTTAAGCACAAAAAGTGTGAAGTTTGTTTTCAGTGGAAGAAAATAAAAATGATTCTAAAAGTACCTTGTCTCATCAGATCCACAGTAAATCATTCAAGTTGCCAGTTAAATTTTATATTCCAGTACTAAGTAATTTCATCAGCATCACAGGAACTTCTACATCGTATATTGTAAGAAGATAATAAATTCAAGAAAACCTAAACAATTTACACACTGAAAATTTTATTTAACTTGGAGTCATTATACTTTAGGCATACCTTCTTCTCAGCTGTCAACTTTAGCTTCTGCCAGAATTTATCTGTCAAAAATAAATAAAAGAATGAATAAATAATAATAATTGATCCATTATTTCCCCAAACTTTGACATAAAAATTGATCGATTGATGACAGATCAAAACTCCCAGAGACTGTAACAACTTACCACGCAGATCAGTTCCTTGATTCTCTGTCCCCTTTATTTCACCATCATGCCATGTGTTGTGGCCATCCCCTCACATGGTGTTATAACCGAGTTCCGGGGCCACAACCGAGTCACTTCTACCATGCCTTATTTTCAAGCACATCAATGTTTTAGGAAGAAGAGTCTTTGTTTTCAATTATTTCTTTAGTTAGGAAAAAGTGTCCTCGTTTCAAACAATAGAATGTTTACTCGGGTCATTTCTATTATGTTTTTTTCGCATATATGTAGGGGGTGGACAGTCGGCAGAGTTTGGGCTGATCCACTGGTAAAGGTATGTATCCTACACACCATCGAGGCGGCCCCTACCGCCCAAGTCGATGGTGTGGGTGAGTTTTCTAATGTAACCGATGTTTCTTTTTTTTTTTAATAAAATAAAAACCGTTCTTTTTTCCTACGGGGAAGCTGGGGGTCGACTGTGTGCATCCGCTATGCCCCACGGTTTCGACCATGGCTTGAAGAATGGTTTTGTGGCGCGAGACTAATGTGTTGCTTGCTTATTTTGAGCAGATCAATCGAGAGAAAAGGCTGACTTGATCGGGAAGAGTCATTTTCAAGTGCCGCACGGCTTAGCGACCGAGTGAACTAAAGGCTAAGGCCGTGACACGTGGTATCCGAGCAAGGTTGTTGCACTCAATTTCGGGTGGTGTTGCCTGTTCATTGCGGTGAAAAGCACAGAGGTGCGTAATCAATAGCACAGAGGTGCTTTTTAATTGTGGCACAATGGTGCTCAATTTTTTTTATTCAAGCACAGCGGTGCTTCCTTGTTGCTAGTGCACAGCGGTGCCTAGTTTTTATTGGGAAAGCACAGTGGTGCTTATTCCCTCTTGATGCACAATGGTGCTCTCTTGCTTCTTGTGCACAGTGGTGCCGAGTTTTTTTTTGAGTGGGAAAGCACAGTGGTGCTTACTCCCTCTTGAAGCACAGTGGTGCTGAGTTATTAATAGGCATTGTGGTGCTTATTATTCTTCCTGTGCAGGAACTAGTGTGGTGGGAGTCAACCCAAGGATGGTGACTACGCGTAAGCATCAGGGGCCAAGAGCCTTCCCGAGAACTGAGGTGCCAGCGGGCGCAGGTACTTCAGCGCAACATGGCGCTAGAGTGCCTGCACAGGGGGTAGGACCATAGACCCCGATAGGTATGAAGAGCTAGAAGCCGCGGTGGCGGCCCCGAAGGCTCATGTGGTGACCAGTGAACGAGTTCGAGCAATTGAAGTTTCTCATCAGGAGTTGGCTCACATGGTGAAACACCTCACTGATGAGACAAATGAGGCAATGAGTACTCTGAAGTATGAGATAGAAGAGCTTAAGGCTCAAATTAATTTGATTGAAGTGGCTGTGGGAAATTTAGTGACCATGGAAAGGGGCCAGAGGAATAGGGTCCCCGAGCCTCAGCGGTATGAGGGGAACATGGATGCCAAAGAGCTTGAAAATTTCGTATTTGATATTGAACAATACTTTCGGGCTACTCCCACCTCTATAGAAGAAGACAAGGTCTCGATGGCTTCTATGTACTTGTCAGGGGATGCCAAATTGTGGTGGAGGTCCAAGTTCACAAATGGTTTGTGTTCCATTAAAAGTTGGGACGAGTTGAAACAAGAATTAATAGCTACCTTCTTTCCGGAGAATGTGGAGTATAATGCTCGGAAGAAGTTGAGGGATTTGACCAATACTGGGACTATTCGTGATTATGTGAGAGAGTTTGCAGCATTGATGCTGGATATTAAGGACATGTCGGAGAAAGACAAGATGTTTGCTTTCCTTGAGGGCCTAAAGCCATGAGCTAGAACTGAGATTCAAAGACAACGAGTGCAGGATGTAGTCGCTGCCATGGCCGCTGCCGAGCGGCTTAACGATTACAATGATGGCTCAAACAAACGCAAGGCCCCAACTAGTGGGAGCAATAACCATGCAGGTAATGGGAGTAAGATGGCTAGAGGGGAGAGTCCGATAACTTGGGGAGCCGGGAGAGTACTTCCAAACAAGGAGCCAGTGCAGAATAGGGGGAATGGTGGCTTTACGCCGAGGAATGGGCCAAATAGGCTACCCCTAGCATGCTTCTTGTGTAAGGGGCCTCATCGCATGGCTGAGTGCCCACATAGGGGTGCATTGAGTGCTTTGGAACTTTCACGGCCTGGGACACACTCCTAACCCACCTCTGAGAGAATAGTGAGATCGATTTGGCCAGGATTGGGTCTATTCGTTTTCTGAGTACATTACAATCGCAATTGGACAACATAAAGAAAGAAACGGGAAAGGGCTTGATGTACGTGGACTTGGTGATAAATGGGAAGGCGACTAGGGCTCTTGTTGACACGGGAGCAACATATACTTTTTTCTCACCTGAGGAAGTCAAGAGATGCGGTTTAACAATTACTAGAGATGTGGGACAGATGAAAGCATTTAATTCTGCTGCCGCCGAAATTTGTGGAAGTGTTAAGAGGGTGAAGGCCAAGCTTGGGTCCTGGGAGGGAAGCGTGGATCTCACTGTTTCCCCTATGGACGATTTTGATGTTGTGTTGGGACTGGATTTTATGAAAAAAACCCAGGCCATCCCCGTCCCTGCTGCGAGTTGCCTATTGTTTCTAGGGGATTGCCCGGGGGTGGTACCCGCTACCATTCTACCAAGAAGCGGAAAGATCTTTGTCAAGAATACAATTTAAGAAAAGGGTGAAGAAGGGGGAACCTTCTTTTGTCATATTACCTATCCTACATGGGGAGTCAACCCTTGAAGGGGTACCAAATGGGATTTTGAGAGTGTTGGAGGACTATAAAGATGTCATGCCGATCGGTTGCCGTATGGGCTCCCTCCTCGGGGACGGTGGATCATGAGATTGAACTGGTCCCCGGTGCCAAACCTCCTACGAGATGCCCGTACCGTATGTCCCCTCTCCGAATTAGCTGAATTGAGGAAACAACTCGATGAACTGTTAAAAGTCGGTTTATTCGACCGCTAAAGCGCCATTTGGGGCGCCCGTATTGTTCCGAAGAAACATGATGGGAGCTGAGATTGTGTGTGGACTATAGAGCCCGAACAAAGTGACTGTCCGAACAAGTATCCCATCCCCTTAGTTGCGGACTTGTTCGACCAGCTAAAGTGGCGCGAAATATTTTACAAAGCTGGATCTTCGATCGGGGTATCATCGGTAAGAGTGGGCGAGGAGATGAACCAAGACAACTTGTGTTACTCGATATGGGGCATTTGAGTTTCTTGTGATGCCATTTGGGCTAACCAATGCGCCTGCAACCTTTTGCACCTTGATGAACCGAGTGTTCCATGATTTTCTAGACAAGTTTGTGGTGATATACCTGGATGATATAATGGTATATAGTTCCTCTTTGACAGATCATGAAAACCATTTGCGGTTAGTGTTGCAGAGACTCAGAGATAATCAGCTATTTGTTCAAAGGGAGAAATATGATTTTGCCCAAACTCAAATTAAGTTCCTAGGACACCTCGTTGGGCAGGGACATGTTCGAATGGATGAGGAAAAAGTGAAGGCAATCCAAGAATAGTCGACTCCAAAGAGTGTCAGTGAGCTCAGATCATTCTTGGGATTAGCTAACTATTATAGACGGTTTGTCAAAGGCTACTCTCGAAGGACAGCTATACTTACCAATTTGTTAAAGAAAGGTGAGAAGTGGGCCTGGTCTAAAAAGTGTCAAGATGCTTTTGAGGGACTAAAAACTGTTGTGATGAACGACCCAGTCCTAGTAGTACCAGACATTGAGAAACCAATGGAAGTTGAAATCGATGCATCCGCTTTGCCATAGGGGAGTACTCATGCGGGGTGGTCACCCTGTGGCCTTTGAGAGTCGGAAGTTGAGTGGTGCCGAGACGAGATATGCAACTCAGGAAAATGAACTTCTAGTTGTGATCCATTGTCTCAGGGCTTGGAGGCATTATTTGTTGGGCTCAAAGTTTGTTGTTAAAATAGACAACACAGCTGCTAGTCATATCCTGACACAACCAAAACTATCGGCAAGGCAAGCAAGATGGCAAGAGCGCTTAGCGGAGTTTGATTTCAGTTTTGAGCATAAAGCTGGGAAGAAGAATCAGGTAGCTGATGCGTTGAGTCGAAGGGCGATCCGCAACCCTTAGATTAATTACTCTTATGTCAGCTAGTAGGGTGACGAATGACATTCGGGAACTCATAATGGAGAATATGGGAAATGATCCCTAGATGATGGCAATATTGAGGATGGTGGAAAGTGGCCAATCAAAGACCTTTTGGGTAGAGAATGGGATCCTAATGACGAAAGGTCCGCGTATGTATGTCCCGAGAGCAGGAGAACTTAGACAGAAACTACTACGCGAATGCCATGACACTCCCTGGGCAGGTCACCAAGGTTGGCGGCGTACTCTGGCCCTATTGGAACAAGGATATTATTGGCCGCACATGCGATAGGATATTATGGACTATACCAAGACTTGCCTTATTTGCCAGCAAGACAAAGTGGATCGACAAAAGACTGCAGGATTGTTGGAGCCATTGTCAGTGCCAGCACGACCTTGGGAGAGCATTTCACTCGACTTCATAGTGAACTTGCCTCGGGTGGGGGATCTTGGAGCTGTCATTGTGGTGGTGGATCAGTTCTCAAAATATGCTACATTTATCCCTGCCCCCAAATATTGTTCGGCGGAGGAGACAACTCGATTAGTCTTTAAACATGTTGTAAAGTATTGGGGTGTCCCACAAGATATCGTTAGTGACAGGGATGGTCGGTTCACTGGAAATTTCTGGAGAGAGTTATTCAAGATGTTGGGATCCAAACTGAATTTGTCATCAAGTTATCATCCCCAGACGGACGGAGCGCTTTAATGGGTTGTTAGAAGAGTACTTAAGGCATTTTATCCAGGCCAACCAGAAAAATTGGCCTTCTTTGTTGGATGTGGCACAACTTTGTTTTAATTCACAAAAGAGTTCTGCTACTAATAAAAGCCCCTTTGAAATTGTGACAGGTCAGCAGCCGCGGCTTCCACACACCACTCTAGAGTCATACAAAGGAAAGTGTCCCCGAGCTTTTAATTTCTCAAAGGAGTGGCGCCAAAATACAGAGATTGCTCGGGCTTATCTAGTGAAAGCTGCAAAACATATGAAGAAGTGGGCGGATCGATCGTGGCTGAAGGGACCAGCAGTTCAAAGTTGGCGATCTAGTGCTTGTGAAGCTAATGGCGAAACGATTGCGGTTCTTACGGAATAGAGATCGGCGATTGGTGCGAAAGTATGAAGGACCAGATGCCGATTGTGGCCAAAGTTGGAAATAACTCATACAAGATCAAGCCGCCCTCATGGATGAAAGTTCACCCCATGTTTCCATGTGAGCAACTTGAAGCCTTTTCATGCGAGCCCCTCGGATGTTAGCCGAGGACAGAGTGATCGGGGCCCCATCTGTACAAAACCCCCATCGAACGCCGAGTTGAGGAGATCCTTGCTGATAGGTTTGTTACGGTGTCCAAGAAGAAGCTTGTTCGTGAGTACCGGTCAAGTGGGAAGGTCTCGGGCCGAAGAGACAAGTTGGGAGAGAGATCATGACCTAAAGGCGTTCAAGCAGAAAAATCGAGGAGTTCCTTGCAGCTCGGTCAACGAGGGCGTCGACAAGTTAGGTGGGGAGGATGTTGTGGCCATCCCCTCACATGGTGTTACAACCGAAGTTCGGGCCACAACCAAGTCACTTCTACCATGCCCCATTTTCAAGCACATCAATGTTTTAGGAAGAAGAGTCTTTGTTTTCAATTATTTCTTTAGTTAGGAAAAAGTGTCCTCGTTTCAAACAATAGAATGTTTACTCGGGTCATTTCTATTATGTTTTTTCGCATATATGTAGGGGTGGGACAATCGGCGAGTTTGGGCTGATCCACTTGGTAAAGGTATGTATCCTACACACCATCGAGGCGGCCCCTACCGCCCAAGTCAATGGTGTGGGTGAGTTTTCTAATGTAACCGATGTTTCTTTTTTCTAATAAAATAAAACCGTTCTTTTTCCTACGGGAAGCTGGGGGTCGACTGTGTGCATCCGCTATGCCCCACGGTTTCGACCATGGCTTGAAGAATGGTTTTGTGGCGCGAGACTAATGTGTTGCTTGCTTATTTTGAGCAGATCAATCGAGAGAAAAGGCTGACTTGATCAGGAAGAGTCATTTTCAAGTGCCGCACGGCTTAGCGACCGAGTGAACTAAAGGCTAAGGCCGTGACACCATGCATCTTGCCAACCCTTAACCTGTTTTGCAAACGACAAACACGACAAGCTAGCATATTACAAACATTGATCGACTATAGAAAAGGGAGGAAGGGGATCAATCAGTTTTAGTAAATACCACCTCGTTTGAGGCTGAAGAAGAAGCTGCTTGTCTCGATAAAGCTCACTCAGCCTGAAATTTTTAAAGATAATTTCAAACAAGAACGAAAGTAAAAACTTCGTATTAGAATGAATGCAGTCATAAGCGTCAACATTATTGCATCAATCAAATGTTCATAGTTATCAAGATCAAATACTAGAAGACCACAACCCATGGAACATTTTGCGAATGCAACTAAAACCAAGCATCAACATCGGACCTTTTCCTATTCAGTAGTGAGACCATCAAACATTTAAAAAGGTTCAAAAAACACATCATTTTACCAACTTTGAGCAACGACAATAGCACTAAGGATTTGCTTGGTTTGAAGGATGGAAAATTTATTAATCAAATGATTAGGATTTACAACCATTAGATTTAACAAAAAATTCCACCCCACTCCTCCATACCAAGCAGAGCCTAAAAGCACAAGTCCCGCAAAACCCAGTAAGTATCTATTACAATACTCTATAGAAGCATGAAACACAGAGCGAGAGAGACAAAAAAGAGCTCTATAATAAGCCCAATACAAATCATCAACCAAATCAAAGAAAAATCATAATCAACAAAAACACAGATTTAAATGTACTAAAGCTTAAGATTATTATAGCACTGAAACAAAGCGAGGATCTTTCCGAACGTTTTAAAACGTGAAACTAAAGAAATTCAAAATCCTTAAGCTTATCATTTCCCCCGGGGCGGAGCCAAATTGAAGCAAAATTGTCCCATAGAAAAATTAACAAGGATTTATTATAGAAAACGGGTTAACTACAAAATAAGTTCATAAATTATATAATTTTTTGTAATAGACGCTTAAAGTATTTTTTTTTATCTAAAATAGGTGATTAAAATTTTATTTTTGGCTGAAATAAGTACTTAAACTATTTTTTGTTGAAATAGATGCCTAAACTTTTATTTTTGGTTAAAATATGTGCCCAAATAGGTGTCAAAATTGACTTTAAAACGAGTCAAAAATAAAAGTTTAGGCACCTATTTCAGTAAAAAAATAGTTTAGACACATATTTCAGCTAAAAATAAAATTTTAGGCACCTATTACAAAAAAAACATAATTTAGACACTTATTTTATAATTTAACCTTGAAAAGAATATATATATATAAATGATAGGGGTTTAGTTGTTTACATGATAGTCAGGAAATCCAACAACAGGGAAGAGATCGAGAAGGCGCCGAAATTCTTGTTCATCCTTGTCTCTCAGCTGCTTCAGAAGAATCCTTAAGCTTTTGTATCTCGTTTTGACTCGAGTTAATTTACAACTACGATTCTTAGTTTACTATTGCATCACCAAATTCTCCTCATAATAATAATAATAATAATAATAATAATAATAATAAGGGTATACTTCCCTCAACTATAATCCAATTCTTTATTAAGTCCTTTGACTATAAGAAGTTACAAATAGGTCTCCGACTAATCGTAACTAACAAATCGGTCCAATTTCGTTAAAAATAAATGGTTGAAGACGTGGCAGTTAATAAAATATGCATAATAACAAATTTAACCCTTAACCTTTACATTTTATTTTAATTTGGTCCTAAATATCTCTTGTTGTGGTTAGCTTATCGTAAATGGCTACGTAAACAATAATGGAGGTTTTAATTCTCCAACTGTTTACACTGCTCATACAAATAGGGTTACAGATGGGTACCGTTAACATCAATGGGGTTTTTTTTAGAAGGGAAGAAGATGAAGTTTGTGATTTTAAGGGACTACAATATTGTAATATTTAAATATTAAGAGATGAAAATTTAAATTTAAATTTAAGACCAAATTAGAATAAAATATAAAATTGTACAGTTAAATTTGTTATTATTGTAACCCTTAGATCGACCTATGCGGAATGACCATGTCTAACAGGGTACATCTCAACTTTAAAATCTAAGTAGAAAACATGTTGGAAAATTCAAGCATTTAGTTTGAAAGTATAATAGCATAACTTGCTGAAAAGCGATAAAATTAAATATACATATAATAACATAGCATATAGTAGTTACAAAATATGCTTTATCGAATATAACAACAAAATACTCGTAACATAAATCTCTATACATCAAAAAATATAGGCACATGTCACCCTGTAGAACAAAATGGTGGATAGAAACATTACAAATTAGATGGAGTACTGAATGTGTCGATCCTCCAAGTGACTGGTACAATGTAGCCTATCCAAAATATCTGAAAGGAGAAAAGATTAGGGCGTGAACTAGGGAGCTCAGTGTGTTCCAACAGTGCAAGTAAAAACATGTACTACAAACAATACGGTAAATATTTTTTATTTCAAAAACATATGATTCAAATAGCAGTATGGTTCAGTTTAATTCTCTATCTACCCTCCAACCAAACTCCGGTATGCAGTTCCCCAGAACTGCATCTATAAAGGCGTTAACCTAGGCCCATTGGGCGTAGGTGTCATCATAAGGGATTACCTTAAGTACGTTGAGGAATCACCCTAGCCGAAGCATAGGAACCTGAAAGGCGAGGAATCACCATAGCCGAAGCATAGGAACCTGAAAGGTGAGGAATCACCCTAGCTGAAGCATAGGAAGCTGTAACGGTAAGGAATTACCAGCCGAATCAGGACTAAACATGTGGTAACTTCATACTCTATCCCAAGTACCCAGTAACAGTCTATGTAGTAATTTCAGTAATTAGTAGCAGCAGTAATTACGGTAAACATAAAGCAAACAATTATTTTTGATAAAACGTTAACTAGAGAGCATGATGTTCAAACGGGTAAAACGGTAACTAAAGATCATGCTGTTCAATCAGGTACTTAGGCATAATTCAGACAGATGGAACAATCATACTTAAAATCAGGAAACATGTTACGTTTTGCAAAATCAGAAAATTATCAGTCATGTGCACATGGTTAGTTTAAACACAACATTTAAAACATGTATATAACACTCAAGGAATACACCTCAAAATATCAAGTCGGTCGGTCGGATGGTCTACTGAACACCAGGGTAACACTCCAATGCTGTGCTAGAACCTATGACATAACGAATCTTAAATTAATACGAGAGTAATCCTTTTTTATAATAACTCACAATATATTGATACATACGAGTCACAACGGGATCACGTTGTTGCACGTATTGAGAGGAGTTGCGTTGGGCAGATGCACGGTCGGGAAAAAATCTAGTACATTTAAACAAATAATAATATCAAGTGTTAGTCCTTTATTCAACAACTTTGCTTAATAAACTTAGTACATATGCTTTTTCGGGTTCAACGTCCAATTCAGAGGTTTTCGAGTTAGAATTTTACAAAACAGACTTTAAAAATGAACTCAGGACGTCGAAAAATATAAAACAAGGTTTTTAAAAAATTGACTTTTTGGTCAAAGTTAACGCTTACACCAACAATCAACGGTCAATTTTAACTGAGTTGACTCGAACGAGTTGACTCAATTTAGTCAACAGTTAACTCGGCTAACGGGTCGGGTTCGATTCATTGGGTTTGAGTCGGCTATGGGTTCAGTTCGGTTCAGTTAAGCGGGTTTAGACCGGGTCGATTAGCTTTAAGTGGGCTCGGTTTAATATTAGGCCCAAGCCGGTTTAGATTGATTTTGGACCGGTTTGAAAGACTCGGTTCGGCTCAGTCTAGGTTAGGTCGGGTCTGGCCAGACCAATTTAATGGCCACCGTCAAGGCGGCTGAAAATCACCCGGACGACCCGCGGCCAAAATGGTGAAAAAGCCTAAAATGCATTGTTTTTCCCAGATTCCACAACCCAAACATCCTACTTACCGAAAAATCTTACCTACTTACCAAAACGGAGCAAACGCGATCGGTAGAGGCATGATTCCGACGAGGCCTTTGTCGGTGCCGGCTGAGTGATCGGTGACCAGTGCTACACTCGCCTCGACATGAGGAGTTTGATATCGGTGGTGGCACGTCCAAAGTGGCCGAAATTGTGGAAAAACAGAACACTTTGAACCCTAGGTTCGTCGAGCCTTTAACCCTTAATTTCCATCGATGGAAGCGACGGTTGAGCGACTGGTTAAGGGGGTTATGATCGGGGCTTGACGGGGAACACTTTGGCACGACGATGAAGGGGATGGGTGCGGTAGCTGGTGAGGAAGGTGAAAAGCTCGTGACGGGGAGATGAAAGGTCGTATGTTTTGAATCTGGACACTTTTAGACGGCATTTAATTCGATTGAAATGGGTTGTTGGGCTATTTTTAAGTTATTATTATTTTATTCGGTTCAGATATTCAAGGATCACTTAATAATAAGTGGGTAAAGATCATAATCAAGAGCTTGTATAGCTCAATTTGCTGAGATAGAAGTCTATGTATCCAGGGGTCATGGGTTTGAAACCTCTCAGCTGCTATTTCCCTATTTTTTTTGCCTTATTAAAATTATGGGTGTTACAATTATACAAATTTTATTAGCTCCCACATCATTAGTAGTTTATTTTTAACAGAATTAGAACGATTTGTTAGTTGCGATTAGTTTGGGGACCTATTTTTAACAAAGAATTGAGTCATAGACGGGAGACCATTTATGTAGTTTACCCTAATAATGATAAGACAAATTTTATATTCTTTAAAGGAAAAAACTTTGATACACATAAAACTTTGATACATGCCATGTAAACATTTAAAAAATCATAATATATGTAAGAGAAATTAAAGGGAAAAATCAATTACTTAAATATTTAACATGTATTCACATTAAAAACTGTTAAAAAAACAAAATATACAAGAAATGACAACAAAAATTGAAGATATGTATTATAAAAAAGATATACTTATATTGAAATAAAGAAAGTTACAACAGAAAAAATTCTCTCAAGAGTAAAAACCCTAGTATCTCAAGAAGCCCTAGTATTGACGTTTATGGTAATATCAGTGGACGGCCGCCGAAGACACTGGTTCAGGTGGGGATACCGCTGATATTGGAGAGGCCTACTTCCCTTTTAGTGCTGGAAGATCAACAGGTAGCGAAAAAGGGATGCAACGATGATGGCTCTTTACTTGATGCGGAAGGAACCATGGCTACTTCAGTATGGAATGGATTAATGCTGCTGATAGCATTCATGTCTCGGGCAAGGTTGGAACTGACTCGAGCCTTCCACAGTCTAAAGATGGGAGATCGACTTATGCATCCATGGTCGCTATGAAACAGGATTCGAGGAACACTGGGGACTTTGGCATCGGGTCAGGGCTTGATCTAGATGAGGTTATAGTATTGGAAGATGATTGTATTGTGATGATGATGGTGCGTTTCCGACAATCAAATTTTTAGATAGAGTACATGATCAAATTGATCACAGTATGAGGAACTCGATTATTGTTCGCCTGCTCGGCCGGACTATTGGATACAATGCTATATTGAATAGAATTCATGCATTATGGAAGCCCTATGGAGATTTGCAATTGGTCGATCTTGAAAATAATTATTTTCTGGTCTGATTTGAGGACGAACAAGATTATGTGGATGTCCTAATTGATGGACCATGGACGATTTATGGTAATTATTTGACAGTTCAGCCATGGAGTAGAAATTTCTCTATTGCGGATAAACACCCCTCCAAGGTTATTGTTTGGGTAAGATTGCCTAGCCTGCCATATAGATACTATTGTAAAGCGCTTTTCTAGCGGATTGTGAACGTTATAGGAAGAGTGATCAAGATTGACTATGACACCAAAGTAGGGGAGCGAGGCAAATTTGCAAGACTGGCAATAATGGTTGATTTAAATAAGCCGTTGAGATATTGTATCGACATTGATAATTTCATTCAAAAATTGGAGTACAAGGGTCTAAATCAAATATGCTATGGTTGTGGCATCTATGGTCATAGAAAAGAAAATTGTGGGATCACAAAACCTAAAACTACTGAGGGTACCAATGAAGCATCCAACAATGGTCATGATGTTGTGATTGGACCGTCGACTCAGGATTTATATAGTTCATGGATGATCGTTACCAATCGACCTAGGAAGCCTAGGCAATAAGGTGGGGATCAAGCTAATGATGAAGTTAATGGCCCTGGTGGTGGATCCAGATTTGCTGTTCTGCAAGTAGATAATCAAGAGGAGAATCTGATTGAAACTTCATGAGGCTCGGGCAATAAAGCTCAACGTCAAGAGGGATTTAATTCTGGTCTGGTTATGGCTGGTCCAAGTTACGGTTCCGCGAAGGCTGAAAATAGTGGGAGGATTAAGAGTGTAGTGCAGTCGACTGTGGTGAACAATGCGACATATTTGGCATCAAACCCCAATCAAAAAACCCGGAAAAGTGGGTTTAAATCTGTGGTAAAAGACGAGGCGGCAGTGCCTTTGGTGGCTGAACATGGGGTCAAGGTCGTGGAACACCAAATTGTAAGAGGGAAGGGAAGTCATACAACAGTTTCCCATGTGGAACCAGGATTCGAAGCAAATATTCAACCCAGTAGGAGAACATGAAAGACTTGGGGTACTAATACCAAACAAGGATGGGAAATGAATGGAAAAGGGTGTTCAAATTCGGAAACAACATGATAATCGTCTTCTTTCTCGAGCGGTATTTTCAGAGTGGGTGCAACACATGTCTGACCAACTTGATCAATTGAACGATCAGGGCCGACAATAGGAGAATCCGATTCTAGTTCTTGATGATAGAGATGAATGCATGAAACATTCATTTAATGGGAGTGACTCCATTGAGGAGGAGGATTTAAACCACATGGAGGAGATTGTTGTTTGGGACGATTCCGAAAAGATTGCCGAGTAGTAAGTCTCTGATTCCCTATTTATTTCTTTTAAATAACGGTTGTATTTTGGAATTGTTAGGGTGCGGCAAGCTCTACCTTTCGTCGGATATTGAAATCTTTAGCGCGTGAACACCAGGTGGAGGTCATGGCTCTTTTTGAGCCTCGAGTTTTTGGGTCCACTACGGATAGGATAATCTCAAATTTTGGGTTTGAACATTCATTTTGTGTAGAATTTCATGGTTTTAGTGGGAGCATTTGGTTACTATGGAAGGAAAGCATCACTTTGGAAATACTGCATATCTCAAATCAATAAATCAATGGACGAATGCAGAGGGAAGATCGACAGAATTGGATTTACTTTATGATAGTATATGCGAGCCCAAGTAGCTCAAAAAGAAAGTGACTTTGGGATCAATTGGCCACATTGGAACCAACGGATGAGTCGCCATGGGTGATTGGAGGGAATATCAATACCATCTTGGATCCGAATGAGAGAATTGGCGGATCCACATTGATTCAGGGTGGGAGTCACCTCTTTTCTGAATTTATTCATAATGTTGGTTTGATTGACTTGGGATTCCAGGGACCGCCGTTTACTTGGTCGAGGGGTAATCTACATCATAGATTAGACCGCTGCCTAGTAAAAGCTAACTGGTACTCTTGCTTTCCGGATTTTTTTGTGCAACACTTGGATCAAATAAGATCGGATCATAGGCTTTTACTTCTTCAATTTGTGGATTGATGTTCTGAAATTCTGCATGGGCCATTCCAATTCATAGCAGCCTGGCAAAATCATCCTCAATTCAAGGATTACTTACGATCAGTCTGGGGAAATAGTAATTCGCTTCAAGAAAATATTGATTCATTTAAATTCGCAATTTCAGATTGGAATAAAGAGGTATTTGGACATATCGAGAAAAAGAAGAAACGACTCTTAGCTCGATTACGGGGCATTGACAAAGCACTGCTGAGATCGCATTCTGAGTTTTTGATTGGTTTATAGGAGCAACTAAGGGAAAAGTTCTTGAATGTCTTAAACCAAGAGGAAAGTCTGTAGAGACAAAAGGCGTGTACTCAATGGGCATTGCAAGGGGACCGAAATACAACGTTTTTTTTTTCATACTTCTACCTTAATGCGACGACGAGAGAATAAAATTTAAGCATTACGATGGGCAGATGAGAGTTGGTGTTCGAATCTGGAGGAATTGATAAACATGGCACGTGATTTTTTTTAAACTCTTATTTACTTCATCGGGGCCTTGTGGAACGAGTTACGATATAAATGGGTATTTTATGCCACTGTCCCAAGCAACGAATGACGAATTGATCATGCCAATTTCAAATGAGGAGATCAAGCCGTCATTGTTTGATATGGGAAGCTTCAAAGTTCTAGGTTTGGATGGGCTATAAGCAAGATTTTATCAACGAAATCCTCTCAGCCTCCTCGAGTCTCGCACCCATCTCTTTGCGTGCCTTCTTCACCAGTTCCACCGTAGCAACAAGTTAAGCATCCTTCAGTTTTACCAATTCTTCAAGTTCCTTAGCATGTTTCTCTGCCCTTTCCGCACGAGCATCTGAGTTAATCTTTTCAGCGAGCAGCGCCCTATATTTAGCTTTTAAATCATCCCCGACTGCAAGGAAAACACATAAATTAACTTATAATGATACAAGAGTTAAAATCTTAAAATGTGACAATACTTACCACATCTGTTGTAGTAGTGCTTAAACGAACTACAAAATCAGCTAATGATGAAGGTATTGTAAACTTTTAAAACTCTAACAAACTACGTATCAGATCTGTTTCAACGTTTACAAAACTGGCATCTGCAATTTTGAGTTGCTCATTCTTCATTCCTGCATATATAAGACATTAATTTAAAGGAATGGCAGGGGTGTAACTAAAGAGACACAAAATATAGCTTTTAATGTAAAAGAAGCACATTTTTCCTTTAGTTTGATCATTGGAAAAACCTACCAATCAGAGAACTACCACAGTCTGGTATTAGTACTGATTAATCAAGTAGACTAAAAGTAAAATCATGACAAGAACAACTCAACTGTTGATACTTCTAAAATTCGATAAATCACAGGAACACTATCTACAGACATGATTAAAGCTGAGTCTAATTCTATTTTGAGAATAAACTCTCTCGATTTCAATACACAAGATTCGAACTTATGTTTCTGTTATATTTTTTTCTGGGGAAAAATAATGAAATTTCCATCCAATAAACCTTTTACCAAACAGAAACTCAAAAAAGCATCCACTAACAGAGTACAAAACAGAAACAAATACACAAATGATCATATGTAGTTGACGGTGTTGGGTGTGAAAAATTTGCTAATAATACACAAATTATCAAAAAGACAAACAAAAACAAAAACAAAATAAAAGCTCAAAACATACACAATCTATGCAAGTAATAAAGCAGAAAACGCATGAAAAACTCACAAAAAAAAACAAGATGAGTTTAACTGTAAAATATTCTCAAAATCCTGACTAGGGGAGAAAAAACAGCAAAGATGAACGATGATAGGAGCAGAAGAGGCAGAGATTTAGGGTTTCACGTTTTTAAACAAAGATAGAGGGGAAAGGATCAATTCACTGTTTTACCCCTCACTATATTCCGGGTTTTTTTTTCTGATATCCAACGGTTTGGATTTAATATTTGTACAAACCAACTCTCATCCAAAGGCAGTTTCTCTGGCTTTGTTTAGCCTTGAGTTCGCGGCCTTACTTTAGAAGTTCCCATAATTTTAGAGTATACGTCTTTGTCTCTGTAAAAAAAAAATGTTTAAGAGCTTAATTGATATTTAGTTAAAGGCTATTATAAGTAGGGGTGATAATGAGTCTGGTCGGCTCGCGAGTTATTTGGGTTTGGCTCGGTCAAAGCTCGGCTCGAATGAGCTCGATTCGGGCTCGGCTCAGCTCGAGACCTTAACAAGTCGAGTCGAGCCAACCCAAACTCAACTCGAAAAGCTCGTGAACAAGCTCGGAATAATTATATATATATGCACTAAAAGTAATATGTTTAGCAAAATATACAACAATTAAGAAAAAAATCACTTCTAAATGATAGTTGTATTAAACAACAATTGTAGCTGTAATTATTTAAATTCACTTATAATAATTTTTAAATTGTTTTCTGACATTTATATTAGTAGATTACTAAAATTAAATGATTAAATTGAATTAAAGTAAACTTTACACTCTAAATTAAGCAAACAAATCAAGGACTAAAATAATAAAATTAAAAAGTAACACGGCTGAAATGGGTATTTACCTATCCCTATAAAGCTTTTGGGGAGAAAACAACTTACACTTACAATACACACCCAATATCCCACATATTTAACATACATAAAGCAAGGAGAGCAAGTAGCCTATAAATATGTGCTTAAACTTAAAACAAAAAGCTAATTCACTCTTGGCCTTTTTTGGCCGAGATCAAGTAAATGTGGGCTTTTTGTGCCCATGAGTTTTTAGTTAAGATGGTTTTAAATTTGAGCTTTCAAAGTTCTGATTATTTTAATGATCATTGAGCTTAGCATGGTTTATTTTGAGCTGAGTTCGAGCTCGAGCCGAGCCTGATGAGCTTGATGGACATTGGATACAATTGGCATGCCATAGGATTATTTCGAGCTCGTATAAGTAAGGGATGGACTACTGTCCGGGGTTATGACCTATATGTGGGGGAAATAAGGATGGATTGTGTAAGGGATATGTTTCTGGAGCTACGGCTCAAGGCTACGACCTACTTCCGATATGTTGGCGTAAAGGGGAATCCGTATATCCAATGATACCTAATGGAAATTCTATGTGTTTATGAACTTTGATATGAAATTATGAAAGTATGTGAGTATGTGAAATGATCATGAAATTGTGTACATGGAACTATGCCTATGTAAATTACTTGATCATCACGTCATGCATAATATGAATTGATTATTGTATTCGTTATAATTACCTCACTAGGCTATGTAAGCCTAACATGTGTGTCTTATGCATTTTTCTGGACCTTAAACGATTCCAAGCTATGATCTTGCTGTTGCGGTTGTAAGTCACATCTTCACCTTATACGTATGTTATCATTTGCTATAAACTCCTAGTGAAATGACATATGGTCCGAAAATGTTTTGTATGAGCATCCTAATACTTGTGTAATAGTCCTATAATGACCTAGTGTTGTATGCATGAAATGGTATGATTTGAGAATGTCAAGTTTGTCAAAAAGAGCCTAAAACGAGCCTAAGGTGAAATCTAGGTAAACAGATTCGAAATGCTATAACATTTGGTATGACAGTAGATTAATAGATTTTAGGCGTGCTGGTAAAATTTGGTAATAATTGGACAACATTTGGGGAGTCAAATCAGATAAAAACTAGATAAAATCTGTCATTATAAGCCAGCGTATTGATACATGGAAGCCTGTACCGATACAACCTTGTATATTTGGTCTTTGGTGAAGCGGGAGTATCGATACACTAGGACGTGTACCAATACGGACTTGGACAGTAAGGCCTAAAAATTTAGTTGCATCGATACGACCTCAGGTGTACCGAAACGAGTCAACCCAAGTCAACGTGTATCGATACGGGCATAGACCTATTGGTAGAGGTTGTTGACCTCAAACCTGGAAATTATGAAATTCAACATAGCGTATCGATACAGGCTATAGTGTATCAGTACAATGTCAGTTAATTCTGTTAAAAGGCTTAAGAAACAGTTTTAAAAGAATTACATATTGGCCACTAATAATTATATGGTTTAAATGGATAGGTAAGAGATATCCGATAACGATGAAACTTCACATGTTAATAATTGGAGAGTCTAATTACAAGTCGGTAAGAAAGAATCCGGATTAGGATCACTAATCTGTAACGTTCACATTTTAGCCCCTTTAGTTTGAAAAGTTTTAAATTTAACCCCAATTTCGTATCTGATCTCCGATTCCGTTCCCGATAACACTTTCTTACTCGGTTCTCTACCAGACCAGGGAGGGGTGTTACAATTGTGGTATCAGGGCCTAGTTTTAGTCGATTCTAGGACTAAACAGGCATCCGTTATGAGTCTGCATTTGCATATGCCACTTAGGAGTTTATCTGTATGCATTATATGTGACTTGCAGCTTACACAATTTAATTTTTCTGTTTGAATAGATCCGAAAATGACAACACCTACTGATAGGCGTGCTATAAACGAGCCCAACCCTGACTCCTTCTCTACTTAGGGGGATAATTTGAGGCCAAGATTAGGGCCTGAACAAGTAGGACAGAATGACCCACCTCATCCTCCGCCTATGCATCCCGCTCAGCAGGAGTACCTGATATCCATGGCAGATATTTTTGCGCGTATTGAGTGCTACGCAAACGGTGCAAGTATACACGTCGCAAGTTATAGTATAGAAAGATATCGTCTCCACAGAGATTGGTGCTACTTAGAGAATCTACCTTATTGCACTGTAAAAGTAAAAACACAATTGGGTGATTGTAGGAGTTCTAATCAACGCGTAAACTAAGAGCTATAAACTAAAAGAATAGATGAAATCAAATAAGAGAGAAGAGGACGGGTTATCGTGAGTTCGAGGAGTGATAATTGAATGGACCATCTTGGTACTTGAGTGCAAGAATGGCTCAATTGCTTGGGCGATTGGCATCAATCATATTGCCTGGGTAGTAAAGGATTGACGCTAATGCCTGGGCAATGAGTGAAGTCGATGCCTGGGCAATGAAGAAACAGAGTGATTGCCTGGGCAATACGCGAAACGAATGCCTGGGCAATGTAGAAACAACGTATTTGCCTGGGCAACGAATAAAAACCTTCAAGGTTCGGCGAAACGTTCTTCAATGATTTCTTCTTATCCCTAAGTCGAAATACTAGTTAACTATGCAAGCCTTGATAATACTTTCCAGCGTGAACCAAGGGTGGACAACAACCGATCTTGTGTTCCTTTTAGCCGTTAAAATTCGTAACTTATCCCTAAGCCGGATTAGCCTTCACCATCAATAGATTTGAATAAAGGCCATACTCATTCGTTTCATAAATCTAGCTCCCCCGATTTTTAGATAAATAGATAGTTTAACGAGATCATCTCCCAATTCTCTCGAAACAAGATTAAAAACCAAGAATGAACAAACCTTGAATTTAGATTGCAAACTCAAATACCTAAAACAAACCCAATCATTTTCACAACCAAAAACACAATAACCCAAGCCAAATAAGTTTAGTTCATGTCTGGGTTTAAGATAAACTCAATGTAATTATTCCCTAACATAAACAAAACCAAAAACAAAGAAGAAAATATGAAGATTTCGACAACCCCTTCTTGAATTCTCTATTGACCGATTTCTCTCCCTCCAAGCTTGTTGAAATAGGTGGCTATGGGTTCTTTATACAGGAGATGGTTAGGTTAAAGTCTTTTTTGAGGAGGAAGTTAAGTTGGAATTAAATACTTTAAAAGAGATAAATCTCATTTATTATATTTTTATTCCTCCAAAAACTTCTCCTAATCTTTATTCGAATTCTTCATGCAATTTCATCTCCAAATCTTCACGTCAACCGCCTCCATCAAGTCAGGATTTTTTTTCCATCACTTTGGCTACCACTTCACCTCATTCTTAGTTGCCTCGGCATCAGTCTTCTTGCCCGGGCAATACCTGCACATGTACAAAACAGTCCAGCAGTACCTCTTTTCCACCAAAATTAATCAAAACATGAAATCTAGCACCACCACAAAGGAAACAATGCAATTATGCATGAATGACTAAAAATGCAACTAATATGAACCTAAGTCTAACAATAATAAGAGCAAAAAGGGCAATAAAAATACAACTTTTGAACACTTAACACACCCCCAAACTCGAACTATTGCTTGTCCTCAAGCAATGCAAACTAACAATTACTTGCCAATATTTTTAATCTTCATGAGTTTTGCTTTGAACTTGATTTTATTCCTCAGAATCGTGGCACAAAATATGCATGGTACTCAATTTTTTAGATGACCTAGGAGTTACTCGGAATTAAACTATAATGCTTGTGAGCGTGTGCAAAATTGTGTACAAGATGATTTTCCAGATTCTATGTGAACAATAGGCATTCAAATTAATTCCTTGGATTTTTTTATCTTATTCAACTAGAGCCAATTTCGAGCACCTCTAGTGAATTATTAAAGTGTTCAAATTTTAATGTTTTTGATCGACTAGAGTCAATTTCGGGCACCTCTAATGATCCCTTTAAGCACCAAAGTTAGAGCCAGTTTTGGGCACCTCCAGCAAAACACAAAGCTAGAGCCGGTTCCGGGCACCTCTAGCAAAAAATGTTATTTACCCAAATTTTAAGTGATTAACCTAAGTTCACTAGAATTCCTTCAATCAATCAAGCCACAAAAGTGTTCATTAAATTTTAGCATCATAGTAGGATTCTAAGTATTTTCCATGATCATCCTAGAATTGAGAGTTCTAGCAATTTAAGTGCAAGGGTAATGTCATCATCGAAAAATTCATCAAGTCTAGGCAATTCCAATCCAACTAGAAACAAGGCAAGTAACATGCATGTGAATTCTAAATGCAAGTCCTAAGGATGAATGCAACTAATCATGAGCTAACTAATGACAATCCCTCCCCTAAACTCGAGTTAGGCATTGTCCTCAATGCATGCAAAAATAAAATTAAAATAAAATAAAAAAAATGAGAAACGATGACTTACTTTGAGAGCTCGTCATCGCTGATGATGAGTTTCCTTTTAGCCGGTGCTTTAATCATCTTGCTTGAGCGTGGTGGTTTCTTCCTTGTAGCCGGCGTAGGAACCTATTTCGATGCTGGTGCTATCTCATCATCCTCGTCAATTTCCTCGGTGGTAGAGGCTCTGCATTTTACTTTAAAGGATGTTGTCGATGGTGGTTGCACTAGTGCAACAAAGGACTCTTCCGAATTTGAAAGAGACAATGTTTTAGTACGGGATTGTTCAGTCATAAGGGCTTTACCTCTGCTTGGTGCGGTTGTTACCGTGGCATCGCCTATTGTCATTGCCTGGGCATGATCAGTGGGCGGTGCTTGGGCATGATCAATGGGTGTTGCCTGGCATTGGCACATTCTGTTGCCGTGGCAAGTATCTCGGTAGGAAATATGGGGAACATGACTGCATTGTCGGGGTATTTCTTTAGGATGATTTGTGTGATGATAATGGTGTGATCCTTCATATGCCTCATAAACTGCAGTTGTCGTGCCTCTATTTGTTCTAGTTGGCGGCCAAAGGTCGTAGAAGGGTTTCCAGTCGATTTGATGTTGCCGGTTCACTTGCCCGGGCATCAACGCTGGGCATTGCCAAGGCAACAGGGGTGGCATGTGTAATTGTTGCTGCTGGGTCGTTCTCTGGTGCTTCGCCCATGATCTTCATGTATTGCGTTCAAGTCCAGCCGGCTTTGGTGGTTGCCTTCTCATCCGTTGGGGCACTTGGAACTTTTGCATGCTCACACAGACTTGATATAAGGCTAGGAAAGAAAAGAGATCCCCTATCCTTTTGACCACAAGCAAAAATCTCATTGTAAACTATAGAACCAAAATTAATAATCCGGTTGTTCAAAATGGAATGAGTTAGCAAGAGACGAGGTATATCAACAGTGGTATTGTGTGATGTGGGCATTAATGAAGTTTTAATAAACTTGTTTCAAAGTTTGGCCTCGGGTTTTAACCTAAGGCGATTTACCGTTCTTTTTTTCGAGCCTTCATTCTATTGGGTCCTGGGAATTGTGAGTTATTTGAGCACTTTATCGAGATCTTTGCCCTTGATGTTGTCCACGATTTCTTTATGTTCATCCTTCTTGATGTAAACACCAAAGAAGGTGTTGATGTTATTGGCATCAAAGGGAACTGCTTTGCCACAGAGAGAAATTGAGGGTTAACGGGATTAGGAGAATGAGCATAGAACTCTCTTACCCATACTATGTTTCCCGGTTAGGGTTGATGGCAAAAAAATTGCCACTTTTGATGTGCGATCACCCATAAGATGAAAGGTTCAAGGACAAAATCATGATGAGAGTTGGAGTAGGCAAAACCTTGTTCTTCCCACACCTTGCGGTTAGCAAACTTGGAGTGATATCGTTCTTCAACCCCGGCGTAGCAAACCTCTTGAATGTCGGCTCCTTGGAAGAACTTGGGTGCACCAAAGTCTTGAGTTTTGTTGCCATTGATGAACTTGGTTGTGAGTTGGGTAGAAACAGAAAAAAAAAAAAAGCAAAAGAAACTAAAGAGTTGCAAGGTTAAAAGTAGGAATAGGTTTCTTGGAAGTTAAGGGCGATGGGTTAAATAGAAAAGATGTGTGGTAAATATGGTAGGTGGGATTGATTGGAAAGAAAGAAAACAAGGGTATTGATTGGAGGAGTTGGGCGGCTAAAGGGATTGGGGAGAGGAAGGGTTTATGGCCGGCTATGATGGTGAATTAGGGAAAATTGGAGGCTTAATGTAAGCTTTAGATTTGGCCCATTAGTTCCCTTGTTGAATAAACTTTCTTCTTGAATCCAATTCCTCTTTATCTTGAACTCTTTTCCTAAAATTCAAAAACAAATAAAATAAGGATTAAAAATAAAGATAAACTAATAAATAAAAGGAAATAGATAAAAATGTGGAAAGATAGATAAAAGGAATTCTTAAACCTAAAATTCAAAAAAACAATTAGATAAATACTAGAGAAAAATGTAGTCTCAAACTAAAAGAAATAAATAAATATATCCTAAGAATAACCGAAATTAAAAAAAATGAGTTCAAATAAAAGAAAAATAAAAAAATCGAAATGAGAGCATGATCATGCATCTCTTAAGGTGACCGCTTCTTTGTTACGCTCTACATGGGCACCGTTGTAGTGCTTCAATCTTTGTCCGTTAACTTTGAATTCATGTCCGTCAGTGGTGGACTTGATTATCATGTCACCATGGGAGAACGGTTTGACTACATCGAATGGTCCAGACCATCGTGATCGCAGTTTTCCCGGGAAAAGTTTTAGCCGAGAATTGAATAGAAGAACTAGTTGCCCTGGCATGAATTGCCGCGGCAATAGCTTCTTGTCATGCCATCGCTTTGTTTTCTCCTTGTAGATTCGCGCATTATCATAGGCTAGTGCACAGACTCTTCTATCTCGTTGAGATCCAGTAAACGCTTTTGTTCAACACTCTCCCAATCCATATTTATGGTCTTGATTGCCCAATATGCCTTGTGTTCGATTTCCACCGGTAAGTGACAAGTCTTGCCATAGACAAGGCAAATAGGGATATTCCCAAGGGTGTTTTGAATGCGGTTCGGTAAGCCCAAAGTGTTTCGTCTAGTCTTGTAGACCAATCTTTTCGAGAAGGATTGATAACTTTCTCGAGGATATTCTTCAATTCCAGTTAGAAATTTTTGCTTGCCCGTTAGTTTGTGGATGATATGACGTGGCAATTTTGTGTGGCACGCCAAAGCGTTAAAACATCTTGGCAATGAGTTTGTTATCGAAGTGCTTGCCTTCATCACCGATGATTGCCCTCGGTACCCCAAACCGTGTAAATATATTTTTCTGAAGGAATCATTGCACGGTCTTGGAATCGTTGGTGGGAACTGCAGCTGCCTCAACCCATTTAGACACGTAGTCGACAGCAAATAGGATGTAAAGGTTGCCGAATGAAGATGGAAAGGGTCCCATGAAATCGATCCCCTATACATCAAACAATTCCACCTCAAGGATGTTCTGGAGCGACATCTCATGCCGTCTAGAGATATTTCCCGTCATCTGGCAACAATGACATTGCTTGTAAAACTCTTGAGCATCTTTGTAAAGTGTTGGCCAATACAAACCAGATTGCAAAACTTTGGCCGCAATGCGTGTTCCTCCAAAATGTCCTCTATAGGGTGAGGAATGGCATTGCCAGAGTACATTATGTTGCTCCTCTTCAGGGACATACCGGTATATAACTTGATCTGTACATTGTTCAAACAAAAGAGGCTCATCCCAAAAATAATGCTTAGCATCATGGTGGAACCGCTTCTTTCCTTGGTGAGTAAGGCCATAAGGTAAAATACCACAAACAAAGAAGTTAACTAAATTAATGTACCAGGGTATTACCGAGGCAACTAGACTTGCTGAGGCGTGCGCTTTTGGAGTTGCCGAGACATCAAGGGTTGCCAAGGCATGTGCACTTGGGGTTGTCGTGGCAACTGCTTCAGTGGTTGCCGAGGCATCAAGAGTTGCCGAGGCAGCTAACAGTTACTCATCCGGGAATGCATCGCATATCTCTATAGCCACGTCCTCCTCCCTATTGCGTTTTAAGTGTGACAAGTGATCGGTAACTTGATTCTCTGTTCCTTTCCTTTCCTTAATTTTAATGTCAAACTCTTGTAAAAGCAATATCCAATGAATTAAACGAGGTTTGGTATCCTTTTTAGCAAATAGATAATTACCGAATGGTCAGTATGGACAATTACCTTTGTACCAATCAAATATGACCATAACTTGTCAAATGCAAAAACTACGACTAGTAACTTTTTCTCCATTGTTGTGTAATTCACTTGAGCACGATTAAGAGTTTTACTAGCGTAGTATATCACATGAAAAATCTTACTTGTGCGTTGGACTAGGACTGCTCCTACCGCAAAATCACTCGCATCACGTATGAGCTCAAAAGGTAGTGTCCAATCGGGTGGAACGACAATAGGGGCAAAGGCAAGCTTTTCCTTAAAGGTTTCGAATACTTGGGGCACAAGATTCATCAAAGTCGAAAGCTTTGTCTTGTTCAAGCAAATTGCACAAGGGTTTAGTGATTTTGGAAAAATTATGAATGAACCTCTTGTAAAAACCTGCATGTCCAAGAAAGCTTCTGATTCCTTTGACCGAACTTGGTGGGGGTAATCTCTCGATCACGTCCACCTTGGCTTTGTCTACTTTGATACCCTTGGATAAAATCTTGTGGCCGAGCACGATTCCTTTATCTACAATAAAATGACACTTTTCCCAATTAAGGACTAGATCAGATTCTTCACATATTGCCAACACCTTCTCCAAATTGTCGAGGCAACTGTCGAAGTCATTACCAAATACGAAAAAATCGCCCATGAAGATTTCAAGGAAGTCTTTGACCATGTCTGAAAAGAGTGCCATCATGCATCTTTGGAAGGTTATCGGGGCATTGCATAATCCGAACGGAATCCTTCGAAAGACATAAGTACCATATGGGCATGTGCAGGTGGTCTTTTCTTGATCTTCTGGTGCTATAGTAATTTGATTGTAACTTGAGTAACCATCAAGAAGACAATAAAAGGGTTTACGGTCAAGCATTTGATCGATAAAGGGTAAGGGAAAATGATCTTTCCTGGTGGCCTTATTTAGCTTTCTGTAATCCATACAAACCCTCCAACTAGTCACAGTCCTGGTTGGAATGAGTTCATTATTTTCATTACTTACCACCATTACACCTCTATTTTTCGACACACATTGTACCAGACTTACCCATGTACTATCAGAGATAGGGTATATGATGCCGACGTCAAGCCACTTGATGATTTCTTTCATTACAACCCCTTTCATGGCATGATTCAGTCTCCTCTAGGCCTCAATCGAAGGCTTGTGATCATCTTCTAACAAAATCTTATGCATGCACACTGCCGGACTAATTTCTTTCAAGTCGGTAATTGTCCACCCTATCTCCTTTTTATGTAGCATCAACATGTCGATCAGCTTCTTTTCCTGCTCAGGCTGTAACTTAGAGGAAATAATTACGGGCAGTGTATTATCAGTTCCCAAATAAATATATTTTAATTGCCCTGGCAATGGTTTTAACTCGAGAATCGGCGGTTGTTCAGTAGAGGGTTTTTCGAGTTTACCTTCCTTACCTGAGTAATCCAGTGGTTCAAAGTATGTACCTGGTCGATTGACTAACCAATTTGCCTCTTCTTGTTGTTCCTCATCGATCGGTTCTTCATACTTCTTAGGTTCCACTAGATCGACAGTGTGGTTACCGAGGCAACTAACTTCCTTGTCGAAGTCAAGCTCTGCAGTGGCATGAAGAAGTTGGCATTCTTCTGGATCATCGGCATACTTTAGTGTTCGGAACACATTTAGTTTAACTTGCTGGTCATTCACCCTCACTGTGAGCTCTCCATTTTAAACATCGATCAAGTTTCTCCCTGTTGCTAGGAAGGGTCTCCCAAGAATGATAGGTGCATGCTCATCTGCTTCACAATCCAAAACAATAAAGTCAACAGGAAAAATAAATTTATCAACTTTTACCAGTATGCCTTTGATTTTTCCCTCTGGATGTACATAGGATCTGTCGCCTAGCTATAGCATAACTGTCGTAGGCCTTGCTTTCCCGATTCCTAGTTTCTGGAAAACCAGTTTAGGCATCAAGTTTATGCTTGCTCCAAGGTCACATAATGCTTTCCCGACATAGTGGTTTCCGATGGAACAAGGTATTGTGAAACTTTCGAGATCTTTCAACATGGGTGGCATGCGATTGTGCAACATGGCCATGCATCCCTCTGTTGCGGCAATTGTTTCAAACTCTCTTAGTCTTGTTCTTTTGGAAACAATGTCTTTAAAAAACTTGGCATAGTTCGACATTTGTTCAATTGCCTCAACCAACGGCAAGTTGATGTGGACTTGCTTTATGATATCAAGAAACTTCTTGAATTGATATCAACAAACTTGCTTTTGTCGCCTCAACCAACAGCATTGTAAAACATCGTCACTTGTGTTCATACTGGGAATCCGTGTAGGGGATGTTTGTGTAGAAGTTCTCTATATCGCTCCCAAGCCTCGTACATGGATTCATCATCTGCCTGCCAATAAGAAGTAATTTCGTTACGAAGCTTATCAGTCAAATTTGAAGGATTAAACCGAGCAAGGAAATCACGATATAGATCGGTCCAAGATCTTATTGATCCGATCGGAATACTATTCAACCATGCTTTCGCCCTATCCCTCAGTGAATAGGGGAATAATCTTAGTCGTAAAACATCTGGGGTGACTCTTTGTATTTCGAATGAATTGTAAATTTCGAGGAAAGATTAAAGATATTGTCGTGCATCTTCAGTTGTTGAGCCACCGAATTGACCTATTGTATTGATCATATTAAACATCACTGGTTTCAACTCAAAGTGGTCGACTTTAATTTTAGGTGTGACAACTCCTGGATTAAGTCCTTCAAGATCTTCCTCTAGATAGTCTCGAACAGTTCAGTTTCGTGCAAGAATCACTCCACCTCTCATTGGAACATCCTGATTGTTGTTGACATTCACATTGACGTTTTGATTAGCCATTACTGCTCTTAGCCTTCGTCTGAGTCTTTGCAAGGTACGTTCGATTTATGGATCAAAGGGATATTCTGATGTAGTTGGTCTTGCCCTGGTCATATACCAATGCAAAACCAAAGTTTGTTAACCCTTTCGAATCTTAAACAATAAAAATAAAAAGTGCAGGAAAATAAAAACAAAGTCGCTATTGCCAATCCCTGGCAATGGCGCCAAAAACTTGTTGTGCGTATTGAGTGCTATGCAAACGGTGCAAGTATACACGTCGCAAGTTATAGTATAGAAAGATATCGTCTCCACAGGGATTGGTGCTACTTTGAGAATCTACCTTCTTGCACCGTAAAAGTAAAAACACAATTGGGTGATTGTAGGAGTTCTAATTAATGCGTAAATTAAGAGCAATAAACTAAAAGAATAGATGAAATCAAATAAGAAAAAAGAGGCCGGGTTATTGTGAGTTCGAGGAGTGATAATTGAATGGACCGTCTTGGTACTTGAGTGCAAGAATGACTCAATTGCTTGGGCGATTGGCAACAATCGTATTGCCTGGGCAGTGAAGGATTGGCGCTAATGCCTGGGCAATGAAGAAACAGAATGATTGCCTGGGCAGTACGCGAAGCGAATGCCTGGGTAATGTGGAAACAGCGTAATTGTCTGGGCAACGAACACCAACCTTCAAGGTTCGACGGAGCGTTCTTCAATGATTTCTTCTTATCCGTAAGTCGAAATACTAGTTAATTGTGCAAGCCTTGATAATACTTTCTAGCGTGAACCAAGGGTGGACAACAACCAATCTTGCGCTCCCTTTAGCCGTTGAAATCCGCAACTTATCTCTAAGCTGGATTAGCCTTCACCATCAATAGATTTGAATAAAGGACATGCTCATTCGTTTCGTGAATCTAACTCTCCCTATATTTAGATAAATATATAGTTTAACGAGATCCTCTCCCAATTCACTCGAAAACAAGATTAAAAACCAAGAATGAACAAACCTTGAATTTAGATTGCAAACTCAAATACCTAAAACAAACCCAATCGTTTTCACAACCAAAAACACAATAACCCAAGCCAAATAAGTTTAGTTCATGGTTGGGTTTAAGATAAACTCAATGTAATTGTTCCCCAACATAAACAAAATCGAAAACAAAGAAGAAAATATAAAGATTTCGACAGCCCCTTCTTGAATTCTCTCTTGACCGATTTCTCTCCCTCCAAGCTTGTTGAAATAGGTGGCTAGGGGTTCTTTATATAAGAGATGGTTAGGTCAAAGTCTTTCTTGAGGAGGAAGTTAAGTTGGAATTAAATACTTTAAAAGAGATAAATCTCTTTTATTATATTTTTATTCCTCCAAAAACATCTCCTAATCTTCCTTCGACTTCTTCATGCAATTTTAGCTCCAAATCTTCACGTCAACCACCTCCATCAAGTCATGATTTTTTTGTCATCACTTCAGCTACCACTTCACCTCATTCTTAGTTGCCTCGGCATCAGTCTGCTTGCACGGGCAATACTTGCACATATACAAAACAGTCTAACAGTACCTTTTTTCCACCAAAATTAATCAAAACATGAAATCTAGCACCACCACAAAGGAAACAATGCAATTATGCACAAATGACTAAAAATGCAACTAATATGAACCTAAGTCTAACAATAATAAGAGCAAAAAGGGCAATAAAAATACAACTTTTGAACACTTAACAGATATGATCAAGCAAACAGTCTAACAATACCTTTTTTCCTTCACCTGCTGAAGTTTCTTTACTTTCTTCGAGAGACCCTGTTGATATGCTCAAGCAGTACCCTATTTACACATTCACCGGTCAGGACTTGGACAATCCCGAGATCGCAGAATACTGGTTGGAGAACACCCTAAAAGTGCTAAATAAGTAAATAAAGTGCCCTGAGGAGCATAAGCTCGAGTATGCCCTGACCTTGATAGCTGAAGAGACCCAAAGTTGGTGGGACACGGTGACCCTTACTGTTCCTGAACACCGTATCACGTGGGACTTATTTCTTCATGAGTTTGCAAGAAATACATCAGTGAGCATTACGTTGCAGAGAGGCGCAAGAAATTCCTCCATCTAAGGCAATGGGAAGACCCATGGAGCAATATATCCACGATTTTTGTAAGTATGTAAGATATGCTACTGAGATCATCCGTACTGAGAAAGATAAGTGTCGAATGTTCATAGATGGTCTTTGTGACGAACTACGTCCTCTCTTCGTTGCACTGGAAATTGAGGACTTTCAGACTTTCGTCAACCGGGCTATCGCAACAGAAGCCTCACAAAAAGCTTCTAAAAGAAAGAAAGAGAACCAGGCTCGATCAGACAAGGGATTTCGTGACGACTCCAAGCCACCTACGTCCCAAAAGAAGGGAGATAGTGCCCACAGAACCCTTAGGCTCCTACGTCTGTGGCTTCTCAGAACAATCCTAATAAAGGGAGAGGAGCAAAAGCAGTGCCAACTGGATCAACAAGTAGACCCCGCAACAACAGTGCACCTATAGTTGGCCGTGACCCACAAACTTCGGCTCAGATGTATCATGTCCGAGGCCGCGAACAAGAAGATGACCCTGATATGATTGCATGTATGGTAGAGCTATGTTTTGATTATGTTTATGCATTAATAGATCCAGGCTCTACGCACTCTTTCATTAGTGAACCTTTGATCGAGAAACATGCTTTAGAATCAAAACCAATTACCTCTGAGATAGTTGTCTCCAATCCACTAGGAGATAGTGTGACCATCCGAATAATTTGTAAAGATTGCCCTCTAAGGATCCAAAGGATCCCATTTCCGGCCAACTTGATGGCCTTGCCTTTCCATGAGTTTGATCTCATTCTGGGCCTCGATTGGCTAGCTGAACACCAAGCTTGGGTGGATTGCTCGAAGAAGAAATTATATCTTCGTAGACTCGGTAAGGAAAGCATAACCTTGATGAAGTCCGAGCCTGAGCCTAAAAAGAGTCTCATGTATACCATGGAGTCTAAGAAAGACTTAAAAACTGAAGACGTACTTGTGGTGAAAGAATTTCCCGATGTGTTTCTCGATGAACTTTTGGGACTCCCTCCCACCCGTGAAGTTGAGTTTGGGATAGAAGTACAACCTGGAACTACTATGGTCTCCACTACTACGTATAGAATGGCTCCGGTGAAGTTGAAGGAGATAAAAGCTCAAGTTCAAGACCTTCAAAATAAGGGATTCATCCGACCGAGTTCATCACCTTGGGGAGCACCGATTTTGTTCGTCAAAAAATGATGGATCAATGCGTCTATGCATTGACTATCATCAATTGAATAAAGTGACGATCAAGAATAAGTACCCACTTCCGAGGATAGATAACCTCTTTGACCAGTTGAAGGATACTTCTATCTTTTCCAAGATAGATCTTCAGTTCGGATAATACCAAATGTTGGTGAAAAGACTGATGTTCCAAAGACTGCTTTTCGGACTAGATATGGTCACTATAAATTTATGGTGATGCCTTTTGGGCTCACGAATGCACCTACAGCCTTTATAGACCCGATGAATCTTGTATTCCGATTCCATCTTGATAAGTTTATGGCTGTCTTTATAGACGACATTCTGATCTATTCCAAAGACTCAGCTTCCCATGAAGAACATCTCCGGATCGTGCTTTAGACCCTTCGAGAGAAATAACTTTATGCCAAGTTCAGTAAATATAAATTTTAGCTGTCTGAAGTATCTTTTCTTGGCCATGTAATCTCTTCTACGGGAATTCAACTGGACCCAAAGAAGATTCAAGTAATCCTTGATTGGACTTCTCTGAAGAATGTAGGGGAAGTTCGTAGCTTTTTGGGCCTTGTAGGTTATTACCGTAGATTCGTTAAGGGATTATCATTGCTTGCAACACCCTTAACGAAGCTTCTCCGTAAGGATACTCCTTTTGTGTGGACTGTTGATCAGCAAAGGAGTTTCGATCAGCTCAAGCAAGTCCTCACTCATGCCCCGGCCTTGGTACAACCCGAGTCGGGTAAAGATTTCACCGTGTACAGTGATGTATCCCACTGGGATTAGGGTGTGTTCTGATGCAAGAAGGCAAAGTTGTAGCCTATACCTCACATCAACTCAAGTCTCACGAGCTGAACTATCTGACTCATGATCTAGAACTTGCCACAGTTGTGTTTTCTTTAAAGATTTGGCAGCATTATCTTTATGGTGAGAAATGTTACCTCTACACTGATCACAAAAGCCTGAAGTACCCCATGACTCAGAAAGAGCTAAATCTTTGTCAGCGCTGATAGATAGAATTGTTGAAATATTATGATTTAGTCATTGACTACCATCCCGGTAAAGCCAATATGGTGGCTGACACTCTTAGCCGGAAGCTCACTTCTTCTTTGAGATGCTTGAATACCTACTTTCAGCTCAAGAAGTATGGCAAATTGTTAGCTGAATTGAGAGTTCACTCTACCATTGTATCTCGAATTAAGGCACTCCAAGAAATTGATGAGGAGCTGCAACCCCTTATTGCTAAGGTCAATGATAGCTCAGATCCTGACTTTGCTTTAAATTCTAAAAGATTACTGTGTTTCTGAAGCCGCATTTATGTTCCCGATGATGATGATCTTCGAAACCAAATCCTAAGTGAAGCTCATTCTAGCTCTTTCTCTATTCACCCTAGAGCTATCAAAATATACAAAGATCTGAAGGAGATCTATTGGTGATCCGGTATGAAGAATGAAATCACAGACTACGTAGCTATGTGTTTGACTTGCCAACGGGTCAAAGCCGAGCACAAGGTACCTACAGGTCTTTTGCAACCTATTGAACTTTTGCAATGGAAATAAGAGAGTATCATGATGGACTTCGTAAGTGGTCTACCTTTGAATCCAAAGAAAAATGATGCTATTTGGGTCATTGTGGACCGATTCACCGAGTCTGCTTACTTTCTTCCAGTGAGAATGGATTTCAACTTGCCTAAGCTTACGAAATTGTACATCCGTGAAGTTATCCGTTTACACGGAATCCCTGTATCTATCATCTTCGATCGTGACCCATAATTTACGTCTCGGTTTTAGAGGACCTTACACGAGGCCTTGGGAATGCGAGTGCATTTTAGCACTGCTTTCCATCCTTAAACTGACAGCCAATCTAAAAGAGTTATTCAGGTAACTCTAAACCTTTCTCTAAGCTATGTGAATAAGTGTTTGTATCAACCATGATTCTTCCTTGTAGATTTTGGAAGATATGCTCTGAGCATGTGTCATTGACTTTGGGAATACGTGGGAGAAATCCCTACCCTTGGTTGAGTTTGCATACAACAATAGTTACCGGGCTTCAATTCAAATGGCTCCGTATGAAGCTTTCTATGGAATGAGGTGTAGAACCCCTCTTCATTGGACTAAACTCGGTGAAGGCAATATGCTAGGTCCTGACTTACTTTGGGAAGCTGAAGAAAAGACTACCATTATTCATGAACGACTTAAGGCTACATTCGACCAACACAAGTCCTATGCCGATCTAGGCAGGAGAGATATTCATTACGAGGTTGGTGAAAAAGCCTTCCTCAAGGTATCTTATTGGAAGAAGATCCTTTGTTTCAGAAAGAAAAGAAAGCTAAGTCCCTGCTTCATTGGTCCATTCGAGGTGATTCAAAAGGTTGGACCTGTTGTTTACCGATTAGCCTTCCCTGAAGAGTTAAGTCAGATTCACAATGTCTTCCATGTGTCTATGCTATGCAAGTACCGGTCAGATCCTTCCTATGTGATTGAACTGAAATTTGTGGAGATTCAATCTAATCTGACGTACAAGGAAGAACCTGTTCAGATCTTCGCACGAGAGACCAAAAGGCTTCGTAACAAGACTGTGCCCTTAGTGAAAGTTTTATTGTGAAGTCATTCCGTTGAAGAGGCAACATGGGAACCCGAGGAGACTATGCAGAAACAACATCCTCATCTTTTTGCTTGAAATGAAAATTCAAGGATGAATTTTCTTAAGGGGGAGTTGTCACATCCTGAAAACCGGCCTAGTTGAAATTAGACTCTGGTGATCGGAAATTTCAAAACTGGCGTAATAATGTTTGTAAAAAATTGACTTCTATACCCCTCTTGTTGTAATGAAACTTTATTTTGGTTTTATGTGTGTGTAAATGGACCCCTTGTATGAAATTCGAAGCCCAATATGCAAATCTGAGTTAGTCATATCGATACGGCCTAACTGTCAATAACTAACTTTTTGATTTTAACGGGAGTGTATCGATACGGGCAGAATCGTATCGATATAGGTCCCCTGTTTGGGGCAAATATGATTTCATTTTGATAAGAAAATGATGATAGGTGATGAGTCACCTCTATGGTTCTCCAATCTCACGTGAAATTCATCAGAATTCACAAGCAAACAAGATCATAAGCCAACTTGGGGAATTGTTAATCCTTGGGCTTAGGAAACCCTCAAGTAAGAGAAATGATTCTATTAGTTGTTGGAGTGGTGAAGGAATGATTAAGATTTTAATCATTTAAAGTAAATAGGCAAAAGAAAAAAAATCTTCTTCATTTTTTTTATCATCCCTCCCGAAAGCAAAACTCAAGCTTTGTCTTCCAAATAAGCTAACACCACCATTGTCTTCAACCTTGAGCCCTTAAGCACACACCTCTTCTTTTGCCCACCCTAAGCTCATCTTTTCTTCAAATTGAAGGTACCGTTGTGAAGCTATCCATCGGGTAAGGCAAAGCCCTCTTTCGATTATTGAATCCCATGTAAGATGAGAGTTTAATTCTGATTCGAAATCTTAAGCTAGGCCTAAGTTATATTGTCAATTTGGATATAATGGTTCCTATTGTCTCTCCTAGCTCAAAACAATGAGGAAAACAATCCATCAACCCCAATCGAAGCTAGAAACAAAAGAATCATGATTCAAGAATCCTAGAAGCCTTCGTACCCTAAGGTGAGTGTAGTTGTGTCAAGGGATAGGCATGGTGCCATCCCATTTGCATTATTTGTGATTATATTACATTTGATCAAAGGCTCACGTAGAGCTATTATGTTGGATTCGATTGGTAAATCCGGTAAGTACCTCGCACTATTTTGATACGTGAAAATATGGTTATGATATGCCAAGCATGTGATTCATGGATCTGATATGAATTTGATATGTGTTATGAAGTTAAGGCTCGTTTTGATATTTGATATGAATTGAAAGAATATATGAAATATGTGATCTTTGTGAAATGATGGACATTGGATACAATTAGCATGTCATATGATTATTTTGAGCTCATATAAGTAATGGATGGACTACGGTCCGGGGCTACGGCCTATATGTAGGGGAAATAAGGATAGATTGTGTAAGGGATATGTTTCTGGAGCTATGGCTCAAGGCTATGGCCTACTTCCGATATGTTGGCGTAAAGGGGAATCCGTGTATCCAATGGTACCTAATGGAAATTCTATGTGTTTATGAACTTTGATATGAAATTATGAAAGTATGTGAGTATGTGAAATGAGCATGAAATTGTGTACATAGAACTATGCATATGTAAATTACATGATCATCACGCCATACATAATATGAATTGATCATTGTATTCGTTATAACTACCTCACTAGGTTATGTAAGCCTAACATGTGTGTCTCATGCATTTTTAGGACCTTAAACGATTCCAAGCTATGATCTTGTTGTTGCGGTTGCAAGTCACATCTTCACCTTATACGTATGTTATCCTTTGCTATAAACTCCTAGTGAAGTGGCATATGGTCCGAAAATGTTTTGTATGAGCATTATGATACTTGTGTAATAGTCCTACAATGACCTAGTGTTGTATGCATGAAATGGTATATTTTGAGAATGCCAAGTTTGTCAAAAAGAGCCTAAAATGAGCCTAAGGTGAAAACTAGGTAAATGGATTCGAAATGCTATAAAATTTGGTATGACAGTAGATTAATAGATTTTAGGCGTGCTGGTAAAATTTGGTAATAATTGGACAACATTTGGGGAGTCAAATTAGATAAAAACCAGATAAAATCTGTCATTACAAGCCAGCGTATCGATACAAGGAAGCCTGTACCGATACGGCCTTGCATATTTGGTCTTTGGTGAAGCAGGGAGTATCGATACACTAGGACGTGTACCGATACGGACTTGGAAAGTAAGGCTTGAAAATTTAATTGCATCGATACGGCCTCGGGTGTACCGAAACGTGTCAATCCAAGTCAACGTGTATCGATACGGGCATAGACCTATCGGCACGAGGTCGTTGACCTCAAACCTGGAAATTTTGAAATTCAACATAGCGTATCGATACAGGCTATAGTGTATTGGTAAGGTGTCAGTTAATTCTGTGAAAAGGCTTAAGAAACAGTTTTAAAAAAATTACAAATTGGCCACTGATAATTATATGGCTTAAATGGATAGGTAAGAGATATCTGATAACGATGAAACTTCACAGGTTAATAATTGGAGAGTCTAATTACAAGTCGGTAAGAAAGAATCCGGATTAGGAACATTAATTTGTAATGTTCACATTTTAGCCCCTTTAATTTGAAAAGTTTTAAATTTAACCCCAATTTCGAATCCGATCTCTGATTCCGTTCCCGATAACACTTTCCGACCCGGTTCTCTACCAGACCAGGGATGGGGTGTTACATAACACCCCTAATTATAAGCCTTTAAAATTTTGGAGAGAAATATTAATTAAGTTTTTAAATTTATTTTACCTAAATAAGCTCTTATACTTCAAATTTTCATTAATTCACCTCTTTGATCAACGTTAAGTATTAAATTTAATAGTTTAAGTCTTTCCAAGAATTTTAAGGCTTCTAACACGTTTAAGTCTTATTTAAATTATTGTTATTTCATTATCATTTAATTTTTTATAAGGTCATTTGGTAAATAATGTCTTGAGTCAAAATTAGAGGTTTGAGTTGAAGTTAGATGTTTGACCAATCAATTCCGCCAATTTGAATGTTTGATGAATAATAGATCAAAATATCGAATTGGGGTGAAACCTTTAATTTTGAAAAAGCTACTAATATAGACTTTTTAAAATGGGTTAACTATTGGGATGATCACTTATGTTTCCCCCCAGTCCAGAGTTGGTCACCGATTTTTCAAAAACGACCAGTAAGGTCACTTATGTTTTCGATCTGTAAACTTTTGGTCACTGAGACGTTTGAGTTTAAGTCTTATTTGTATTATTGTTATTTCATTATCATTTAATTTTTAATAAAATAAATGTTTTATTTAAATAAAAAGGTAAAATGTCATTTAAATAATATTTATTAAGTAATTTTCATTGAGTTGGTGTTCACGGAACAAAACACAGTTGGGTTTGGTATCCGAGTAATCTGATTGAGTATTATAGAGCATCATTTGATTAATGTTTTATTTTATAAACATTTGTTTTAAGGAAAAACCTTTGGTAATTAGTAGCTTCAGAGATGGGAAGCATATCCCAGTTAGTCTAAAGGAAGGAGATACAGTCCTTTTGCCTGAATATGGAGGCACTGAAGTTACACCCATCTTTAACTTTGTTGTTTGTGAATATATAAGAATTGTTTAAAGCCTGAAACGTTTCTCTCTCAATTGACAGGAAATGGGTGGTAATTAATGCTACATAGAGATGGTGGTAATTCCTTCCTCTAATAGCTTTACCTCATTTTACATTTCTGTGGAAATATGTAAATTAATTTTTTGAATGAGTGTTGAATAGGATGAAACTCATTTAACATTAACAATGCACAACAAGAATGGTTTTGAACACAAACTTCTCCCAAAACAGATTCTTCAACCTCATAAACAAGATGGAACAGGTATTAGCCATGAAGGGACTATCTTTTCAGCAGTTTCATGAGTTGAGGAACTTCAAAACACCTGCAAATAACTGCTAGCTAGTGCAGAGATAAGGTTTGATTCAAACTTCCTTTTTCCCCTGTTAATTTCTATCAGAGAGCAGCTGTGGGTAGGACAATAGTGGATTAGCCACCATCAGTTATTATAGCTCATAGCCAACCAAAATTTTTTAAATGCAAAAGTATTGAATATTTATCGTCACAAAGACATGAGCATTGTCAATTGTAACTAATACAAAAGATCTTCAACCATGACATAAGATTAAAAAGGCTGAAAGAGAAAATTACAAGGTGTAAGAATAATGGTTGAAAGAATGTCAAGGCCCCTCAAATGTAACTAATACAAAAGATCCTTAAACTAGAAAACCACCACCCACAAAACATTTTGCGAATGCAGCTAAAACCAAGCATCAATATCCACACCTTTTCCTATTCAGTAGTGAGACCATCAAACATTTAAAAAGGTTAAAAAAACACATCATTTTACCAACTTCGAGCAACGACAATAGCACTAAAGATTTGCTTGCTTTGAAAGATGGAAAATTTATTAATCATTTTAAAGCCATTAGATTTAACAAAAAATTCCACCCCCACTCCTCCATACCAAGCAGAGCCTAAAAGCACAAGTCCCGCAAAACCCAGTAAGTACTCTATAGCGGCATGAAACACACACACACACACACAAACACAGAGAGAGAGACAAAAAAAAAAAGAGCTTTATAATAAGCCCACCGATTTAAATGTACTAAAGCTTAATATTATTATAGCACTGAAACAAAACGAGGATCTTTCCGAACGTTTTAAAACGCGAAACTAAAGAAATTCAAAATCCTTAAGCTTATCATTTCGGGGGGAGAGAAAAAAGAGAGGCAAATTGAAGCAAAATTGTCGATGCCAGACCCATAGATAAATTAACGACTAAGGATATATTATAGAAAACGGGGTTGAAAAGAATAAAAAATGAGAGAGAGAGGGGTTTAGTTATTTACATGATAATCAGGAGATCGAACAAGAGGGAAGAGATCCAGAAGGCGCCGAAATTCTTGTTCATCCATGTCTCTCAGCTCAGCTGTTTAAGAATAACCCTTAAGCTTTTGTATCTCGTTTCGACTCGAGCTAATTTACAACTACGATTCTTAGTTCTCACTATTGTTAAATTGTATGACCAAATTCTCCTAATAATAATAATAATAATAATAATTTATATTATTTAAACATTTAAAAAATATCATAATATATGCAAGAGAAATTAAAGGAAAAAAATCAATTACTTAAATATTTAACGTGTATTCACATTAAAAAATTGTTGAAAAACAAATATACAAGAAATCACAACAAAAATTGAAAATATGTCTGTCCCACCAAATTTGTCTCTTGTTGATTTTTTTCCTAATTTTAGAAAAAAATTTGGTTAAGAATTAAAATGATAATTTTATCTTTAAAAAGTTAAAATTTATTTTGTTAAAAAACAAAAAAAAGTAGAAAAAAATGTCTAATAAAAGTGATTGAGTTTTATACAATTTTAAAACACAAAAAAATAAATTTTATAGAGAAATTATATCATAAATAAAGGGTTAGAGTCCTACTATAACCAAAAAAAAAAGGAGAGAATATTAATTATAAGATAATATTTGTTCATATTTTTTCTTTAACCCTTTGATAAAATACATATAGCTTACAGACAAAATTAATTAAACCTCAAATCTCTTAAGATAGAAATCATTTTTTCACTAAGACAACTCGTTGAGTTATCTAATGACTAAAGTTATATCACCATTTGACAGAAAGAAAGCCATTTAGACTAGTCCTTGGGGCATCAATCACTTCAGATAAATGTCTCAAAAGCACAACCGAAGTTACTTCTTCAAACAAAATGATGAAGACAAATATAGGAGAGAATGAACAAATTATGCAAAGACATGTTAAAAAAAAGAGAACAAATTATGCAAAGACTAATCTCCCCATCAAAATCAGAAATAGTGGTTGTTCCGACATTTCTCAAGTAGCTATATCGATGTTATCTCTACATACTTGCGGGATTTGAATCCGAGAAGAGCTTTGATCATACACCAACATTGACAATTTGTACTAAGGGCTATCTATTAGTTGTTAAATCGGCGTTGCCTCCCCCGGGGGGGGGGACCTTAGATTGGATGTTTCATTCAGTGGCTCTTCCTGCCTCCTCGACCACCTTTCTTCTTCCCTCTGTTCTTTTTACCACTTACCTTTTTCTTTTTCCCTTTGCCAACGGGGTGACTGTCAAAGTCATTGTCTTTAGCAGGAGACTTGTGAAACAAATGCTTCACATCGAGTACACCATTTTTAAAATGACCTTCACTTGACTTCAGAATCCTTTCCTCGGGCCTCCGCTTATCCACTGATCCTTTAGCGCCACCACTACCACCAAGCTTCCCTCCAAATCTGCTAAGAATCATATTCTAAATCCAAAACCGAAAAGGTTAATGATCCACAGAAGGTTCTGTATCAGCTAAAAGAATTATGACCTATACTACCCTGACTCTATTTTCTTTCTAAAGTAATCATTCCCGAACTTGTATCCTACACATTCATACATTGGTATGAAAACAATCTTCCAAATATACGAGGAAAACATTTAAAAGTTTAAGTACACTCTGGGCCCGGATAATGTAGATTATGATAAAAAAGGCGACGAAAATAGATCACCTCTTGCAGCATTTTCTCATCTCGTTTCTTTTGATTCTTCATGACCGCCTTAGCTACACTCAGAGGTAATCTCTGTTTCTTAGGGGGCTGCATTCAGGAAACCAAAAGCTAATGTTAAAATATAATTTAAAATCACAATCACTCTGCAGTCTTCGCGGTTTTATCTTTTCAAAGACAAAAGTTCTTACCTTTCCACCCAAAGAAACCACCTTCCTATTCTCCATCTCTTTCCTCTCCTTCCATGTCATGTGGGAGGACCCTAAAATGTCAAAAACATAAGATAACAAAACCACCATATAACTACATAAAAAACGATAATCCATAACTGGGAGGGGTGAAAAGTCCAAAATAGAGCTACAATCATATCACATATGGAGCCTACATTATCTGCACTCGTCATTTTCTATCCATGCCCGACACATTCAAATAAGCATATGAAGGTACATACATGATTCCGTGTAGTACATGAAAAGTAACTTGAAAAAGATTGAGCATACCGTGTAGTACATACATGTACCGCAACAATGCACTCACCCCAAATCCGGATAACATAGCATAGAGCAAAGCATATTTGATATCAAATTAAGTTGGGACATGTATGTTCCAAGATAATTACGATTCCCAAGAACCATTCCAACCATTTCGAAAAGAATATTCCGAGAACTACAAGTTTACACCAAAAAATTGTTTACAGCACTATTATCAAGCATAAGAAAGCTTCAAGCCCAAAAAAATCCATAATTCACCTTTGCTGCAACAAATTAAAAGAAGCAAGAATGGAATTTCTCATTGTTCTCTGGAATCAACACGTTAGAAAGCACTGGAAAGCTTTCGACAAAAAGAATGTCACTTAAGGCAGATCATTGAAAGCAAAATCTAACCCAATTCAATTAAACCATAGAAACTACAAAACCACTAACAGAAACAGCCAAAGTTAATACTAATATCACCTATAGTTGTAATCAAAACAAGGCGCAAACAAGGATTAAAAGTAACTAAAGGCAACACCCTAAATCTTCACCGGCATTGATTTAGATTGATTGGATAACGAAACATAAATTAGAAGGGGGGAAATGAGAGAGTGTAGTAGATACCAAGAAACTGAATATCTTTCATAATATTCTTAATGGTGAATCGGTGGTCATTGGCGGCGTCCATCTGATTGCCCGGTTCTTGCTTCTTCTTCGACATTTTCCCCACTATCAGACTTGAAGAGATTCAAAAAGTATAACTTGAAGAATGAAATTATGGTGTTGGAATCGAAATTAGGGATTTGAAAGGGGAAAAGTTGCTATTAGTTTGGGGTTTCAGAGTCGGCTTTTGCTTTTGCAAGAGAAGAGAAAGAGGGCCGGCTTAAGGCTATAACAGTAATTCAATGTTCAGTAGGGAGAACAGAACAACTGTGCCTGGGTCTAATGGGCTTTTATGCTAGTTGGCCCATGTTTTGTTGGGAAAACAACGGCCTTTTTACATAAATATCAACATTCATTCAATATTAATCTAATTTTTTAGTATAATATTACTTCTTGAAACTACATTTTTTTGAATAATAACCATTGAATTTTTATTAAAATTATAGAAGATAATATAATTACAACACATTTAAGAAAAAAATAATGGGACTAATCTACCAAAAACTCTTACAACTTAAAAACAAAGAAAAATGAATACTTCCATACAGATAAACATACTATCAAAATTCAGAAGCTTTCTTGAATCTCTTTGTCTTTATCCAATCGAGACGCATAACGGGTGAAAAAAGAGTGGTTAGCGACCCAAACTATCAGGCAGAAAGTTCTGCTACCCCAAGACTGATTACATCGACAACCAATCATCAACTAAGTGGGGATCCATCGTTGCAAATCACCGACATAACCATAATCAGATATTAGCACCGTCAAGATCTGTGCGAGTACCAACGGTCGCCAAGTATGCTGAAATCATGCCACAATGACATATGAAACAAACCACAAAAACAAAGAAAAGCGTGTCACAAGAACAGAAAAAAATGCTTGCCACAAAGGCAGAGATTCTTATTAAAATATAAAAACAAGAAAAAGTAAAAAAATAAAAAATACCGACGATGACAACCAAAAGCTAATTGATTGTCGATTGTCGGCTAATGCAAAATAAATTGAAGAAAGTGCAGCAATGGCTTAACTATTTGAGAGAAAAAAATTAAGGCTTTTTCTTTAACATATCTTTTATTCTTGAAACGACATCTTTATCGTTGATATATAGGATAATTTTTTTTAAAAGACATGTTTGATAGAACACGTTTTTTTAGCTCAATCAACATATTTCATAAAATTCTTTAATTTATATGAAAAACGTGTTTCCGTAAGTCACAACTTTCAAAATCTTTAATAAAAAATATATTGATTCATTGGCGGTGGAAATATTTTGTTTCCATAAGCGCCTTAATTTTAGGAGTTAGGGATTTAATTCAAGGGTTTAGAATTTAGAGTTTGTGGTTAGAATTTAGATCTTAGTGTTAGTGTATAGGTTTAGAGGTTAGAGTATATGTTTTAAGGTAAAATGGTAGGAATTTAAGGTTTTACCTATAACCCCTAAATTCTAACCCTAAACTCTAAATTCAAACCACAGTCACTAAAATCTAAGTACATAAACCTAAACCCCTAAACTATGAACCCTAAAATGAATTCCTAACCCTTAAATTAGAGCACTTGTGAAAACAAAATGTTTTCGCCACTATTATATGATATAATTGCCCATTAAAAAATTTAGAATATAGTAAAATTATATGTATTGAATCCTTATAAACAATTATATATGTTTGTAAAAAATTGAATTTTAAGTTCGATTGGTGAAAAAATCGAATTCAAAGTCTTAAATTACCAACTAAAATAAAAAAAATTAATTAAAAGTCAAAATAGAGTTTTTTAGAAGGAGAATAGTAATAAAATGTCTCTGGCGCTTTGTCCGCGTATAGATTAAAAAAATGTAAAATTTTGATACACAGACTGTGTAAAATTAATTTTACACAAGCTTATGTATTTACACTATAAAAACCCAAATCCTAAATTCTTAACCCTAACCCTAAAAAGCTAAACCCTACACTCTAAACCCTAAACACTAAATTCTAAACCCTACGACCTAAATTCCTAAACCTTAAACCCTAAATTAAAATCATAACCCCTAAAACTAAAAGGCACTTGTAAACTAAAGTTTATACGGCCTATGTATCAAAATTTTTTCTTTAAAAAAAACACCTAGTTTAGAGTTTAAGTATTTAAGTTTTAAGATTTAAAATTTATAGTAAAAGGTTTAAAATTTATGGTTTAAGATTAAAATTTTAATATTTGAGCTTTACAGTGTAAATATATAAATTTTACACATTAAATGTATCAAAATGGATTAGTCAATACCAATTATATGACTCATTCATATGGCAAAAACCCATAATGATAACCTTTTCCTTTTTCATTTTTTTTTCTAATACAATGCCAAGTCTAATAAGGTTGGCATGATGTCCATTTCCATTTTTGCTTATGTAGTTTCTTCGCTGGTCTACATCACAAAATAACAGCTACATTTGGGCATTACCCATGTACTAAAAATTAACATCCAATCCAAAGACATTCTTAGATAGTTCCAACTTCCATTTCCATGCATCTTGTTTATTTTGTTTTAGCATTTGCTTGTTCGAAATTTTCAAGGTTCTCGATGCATTTTTTCAACGTCGATCTTGCCTGCTCGTTCTTTTCCATCTCAATTAGCTGCACAATTTCACCTTTTAATCCAACATCTGGCCAATTCGCTGCTGAAATGTATCTACCCAACTGGGTGATTTCCAGGAGGCACTCTGAAGCAGCAATGTGAACCTAGGATTCGAATACAAGTTATAAATGGTTAACAGATTTGTATTATAATCTATGCTACCTGGACCCCGTATCATACACCGGTACACTTAAATTTCTTTTGGAAAAAATTCATGAGTCGGAATTTGTGCCGAACATGAATACTTTAAGAAAAATGATGAATCCAAATGAGATGAGCATAAAAATTCAAGCCAAAAATGAGCTATCCTTAATTGGAAAATGGATATATTATACTAAAAAAATACGGCCGCTAAAGGCACTTTCCTTTTACTAGGTGTTTGCTAAGACAATTCATAGTGCAAAACTTTCAGATGGAAAATGTATCATATACCTCATAGTTTTGCAATTTAAATCGGGTAAAACTGATAATAAAATTCCTGAGATTTAATTCTATCAGAAAAGAAAAATCCTTGGACAGATAATTCATCCGATATGAATAAGAATGCCATCGAAGAAGATATTAGTAAGGACTAATTTAAATTGCATAAACTTCAAAAGATGAGAAACCGAATTTGTTCATTGGATGAACTTTTTAGAAGAATAAAAATGAGGTAGTCATGAAGATACAAAACAAAGGGGGGAAAAGATCGTACCTGAGAAATTTTTATCGTGCTTATACACTCGATTAGTTTAGGTGACACAGACGAGAACAACTGAAAAAAAGAGTCAAAATTAGAGAGTTTAATTAGATTTAAAAAAAATGAAAGAAGTAGGCTCTTCGTTATCAGTACCTCATGAACAAAAGTAGTTGCGTCAGCGTGTAAAGAGGTTTCAAGAGTGTCATCCAAACTGGACTGGAGCTTTGAGCAGAGTTCTTTTACAGAGGAAAAGGCCGACACTTTGACTGCTTATAATAGCTCAATCAGTAAAAGTAATGATTTTTCAGAGCTGGAGAGAACAAATTATGGAAGAAGAAGATACCATTCCACTGAAAACCAGGTGAAAGGGAAATCAAGAATACATCCATCAACTTCTTTCTGTTTTCAACAATGTCAGTTATCGATGCCACCTGGATGCAAGATGTGATGCAGTTCATTGTTTTGTCAACTGGAATAGAAACGTCTTCAGCATCATCGGATTCTGCAAAATGGAAAGTCTTCATTTACTTTTGCATTTAATAATTGGCCCAACTCATTGAAGTGGGAGAAACATAAATACACGAGGGAAAACAACTTTTAACCTGACAATATAGTCATAAACCTTAAAAAATTACTAATGACAAATCAGAAGTTACCATTCAGCGTGAGTCAAAGAAACTTCAAGACGTGGTTTAAGAGATTGGATTGAATCGAACCGATTTAAAAAAATTAATAAAAATATGCATTTGACTTAATAGTGTTAACTAGTCTTTAATATAAAATAAAAGGTTAAGGTTTCAAATGTCATCCATCACAAGCAAAATTTTGAAAATAATTAGAAATATATACATAACCAGTTTTATCCAGGAGAACCAAGATCAGTTCAACATGCAGGTTTCATAAACCATACTCGACCAAAAAACCTGCCAGTTCCTGATTTAACCAGTCCAACCGGCAAATCCGATCAAGTTTTTTCATCAGTTTATCACCAGAAGCATACAACTTTGAAGTAATAATAATATTAACACTTGAGCCAAAGTGCCATGCCTGGTACGCACTTCAAAAGGAACCTACAAAATACTATTTAGAATCCCCTATGACTTGAGCACTAGCAGCAATATCTGAAGGTAAAGAGGTTCCACCAGTTCCCCCAAGTGGATATCAAGATGAGAAAACCTTGAACTCACCATAAATTAAACAGAAAAAAAATTGCTTAGCAAAATCTGTATGATTCAATGGTATTTTCTACATGCAATGCACAACTTTTATTCTTTTTTTCTTAAGCCAAAATTATTAATAATACACCCTCTTGAGGAAAATTCAGGATACCAAGAAAAGTGAATCCCGCAGACAAGAGAAGATTACAAAAGAAAGAACAAACAGACATTCGATGATATCAAATTTATGGACAACTTTGGAATGTAAAGTAACTGGTTTTCATTAGTGAAAGTAGAGTAACATTTGCTGCAGCAAGAACCATATAAAATTGTAATGATTAAGAAGTAAAAGAGCTGTAAACTTAACTTACATGCTTCCACAATTCTTAAGAACTGCTTACACATAATCTAGAAAACAAAGTAAAAGTAAGCTTTTGAAGAAACCTGCTTTACTGGTGTCACTTGCCAAAGGAGCTCGTCCAGTTTTACTAGGAGAAGCCAAGTTACACATATCAAATAGCATTGGAAATACAAGATGACAGAACTCCGGATTGCCAAAGGATTTTATAACCTGAGCATATGTTCAAAGAACTTAATTAAGATATCATCACTGGAGTAACCAGAAACATTCTGGATGAGATTTAATACTTGGGTTTTGGTACAGGTATTCCTCACCAATGAGAAAGATTAATTAGATCTCCTCAGAGAGTTTTTCCTCTCAGAGATCCTATGCATCTTTCAACGGGCAAAAGATTATAATTTCAGTATTACAAGATGTTCATATAAAACTTAAATTACAAGCTTATTTCAACTACACATTGCTCTCAAACCAACCCATTTACATTTTATACTTTTTCCCCATACAACTTGCTTAAGGGTTATTATTTATTACAAACAAGTCACTGCTTGTCACAAAAAATGGCAGGTAGAGTTTTTTTAAAAACTTTTTTTTTTCAATTACTATTCGAAGAAAGTAAAGAACAAAGTCTAGGGCTAAACATGTAAATATAGGTTTTACCTAATAAATCATTTGTATAATACATAACTAAGACAGTCATGGGCTAAACCATTCCAAGAAAGAACAATCTGTGTTACCTGTTCAAGACAGGAAAAAGCAGCTTCACGGTATTTCTTGACTTTCTTTGTGCACGCAGTATAGACCAGACTCAAAATAGTGCCAGGAAGAGCAGGATCTTCTGTGGAAATTGCTTTATGGTTGGATGCAGAAAGGGCACTTATAGCATCTAATAATGCTTCTTTCCCCTGTTGTATTGAAAAATTCAATGTAAACTAATATTACAACATCAAATCCTCCTATTAGAGGTCATAACACATCCCAGTATTCCTACCTCCCATAAACGACCAGGAATTTCCTTCATAAGAGATTTCAGGAGAACAAGATAAGAAGACAAGGAATCGCCCAGAACTTCACTAAGCTTGCTGATTGCCTTAGCTGACTGCAGGTGCAAAATACAAACCAGAATCTTTGATTAGCATACAAAAAAAAGCAAAGTTCGAGGAAAATAGGACTAGAAGAAGGAAGAGAAAAGGATAACTTACTTTTCGTTTACTTGCCCATGAAGATGATGCAATGCTGTCACAAATAAGTGAGACGATTTCCCCCATATACAACTGTAGTGTTATTCGTTCGCCACTTGTGCTTTCTTCCCAGAGCTCCTCAAAAAGACTGGAAATGTGTTTGTCATCCTCAAATCTGCAGAAAAATTAAAAAATGAATTTAAGAAAAGAATTACACGAAAAGATTACATATCACTGCAAATCTATGGGCAGATGTACTTGATAACGATTATTAGATGAAAAACTTCAATAACTAGAAATTGGAAATTTTGAAATTCCATTTTGCAATACATATGTAAGACAGCAAGGGCAACACGTTAATGAAAGTTGGACGAGCTAACATTACTATCACTAAGTTAGAAATAAAAATAATAATAATAAAAAGGCTCTTATTTAGTTACTCTTTAAGGTTATCTTATTCTTACCTACAACTCTAAATTTACCTTCAGATATTGCCTAAAGTGCTCAAATCTTTCAGCTGTTTTAAGGGGGTGAGGCTGTTGTTTGAGGTTTTGGATTGTGTTTGGCAACAGGTAACATGTAGCAACAAAATGCCATTTAGAATAGCCATATATCATGTATAAGGTCCTAGAGTAAGTAACCATTATATTGGAAGAATAAGGGTCACAGACTGATGCAAAAACAACTTAGATGAAAAAGTATTCGCACCTTGACATAAAGATCACTGGAATTATCACTGTATTATATCCATTTAAAACATCTGAAGCAACGGATGAATAGCTTTTCAACAAGTATACACATGATATTTGAGCATTTCTGTCACCAGTGTGCAAAGCTGCAGTGTCTTCTATCAACTTTTGGGCTTGAGATGGAGTTGAATACTTCAAAACAATAGCCAAAGCACCTGCAAATGCACGTTTTGCCGCAGTACTTTTCTCCTCCTTAACAACAGGAAACAATGACCTCAATAGCATGTTGCTATAGGGTCTGATATCCATACCAACTTTCTGAACTAATAAGTTGATAAAGGTGGCAACACCAACCCTGTGTGAGGTAAAGAATACAAGAATATAGAATAAAAATTATAGACAACATAATTAATATTATTTTGCACTTGTTTTTAGCAAGCAAGAGCTTTCAGCAATCACTTATGCTATACAGCCGACATAAATTTGTCATTTTTTAGTTTAGAGATGAATTTCTCATTATTATGTATTTATATCACCAAAAAAATCATTTTAGCACACAAGTATTATATTACATAGGACTAAAAGCAGAGTTCTTTCATTCGAGCAAGTGTAAATAAAGAAGTTTTTGTTTTTTGAGGACCTTGTTTAAATGCCATTATCTAATGGAGATCCTGCCACACATCAGAATAAAGCTAATCAAAATAAAAGTAATAGTCTTAGATGGATTGAAACCTCCCGGCAGATACAATACACAGGGATTGACAAGGAAAATAAGACAAAGGGATTGACAATCTCAAGTCTAAACAGATTTAGTATGTGCTTCAGGGTGGTAAGTTGCATAAGTTATCACTTTCTGAATTGCACTATTCATCACATCATCTTTTATTTAAATCTCTTAGCAAGTGGTTATATTTATTACTTTGAAAGCCTAAAATAGGAACGGTAACACCAGTAATTATGCAGTGAATCACAAGTCTGGTTGGTTTGGAAACAATGTTTCGAAATGGAAAACCAATTAAAGTCTCATATTTTAAGGACAATAAAAAATTAAAAAAGCTATCTGATACAGGAATAATGCACACTCAAGTTCAACTATCACCCAGAGGAGACTTTTTCCAAGTCAAATATGCAGAAAAGTGCAAGGAAAGTTTTCTTGAAAGTGTATTGAGATTTCAGTCCTCATGAATAACATTAAATTTAGAACTGCAATTAGTACCAACCTCGTATTGAGGCCAACTCCAGATCGAACCAAGTTAGCAAGACGTGGAACCAGCATCTCTAATGATTTGCTATCTACAACATTTATGCACAGGTCAAGAGTCTCCCACATTGGAGATCCTTTTGCAATTGAAAGTCGCAGATTTTCTAGCTTCTCTGTTTGAATTCCAACATTTGCTGCATGCAACTAGAAGAAAGAAAAAGGAAAACAAATCAATATTAAAAGAATGCAAGGAATAGTTTGAAATACTGAAAAAAGAACTTCCTTCAAACCTCAACATAATTGAGTCCTTGGTCTTCCAGGCTTGATAAGCTTTCCAGCATGCAACAAACTAAATCAGATAAATGTGGGCGAATTGCAATTCCTGCACCCTGTAAATAAACCCCAATTCAATAAATAGTAAATTTAAGTAAAGGAAAAAACAAAGACAATAAACTTAAATAAGGTTAAGTAGTAAGCATAGTGCAAAAGAGGTAGTGATCACCCACATTAATTTAAGAGTGGATACAAATGCCAATGGAAGGATACGATCACCACTTTAAAGTTGATGAAAGTTATAAGAGAGGACATCACTTATACTAAAGACATGATCTGTTTTATCATGTTACAGTAGTTGTATGTCATAGTGTCAAAAAGACATTGTTTGAGGAGCGTGATTAACTTTTGTATATCCATATGACGGGGCAACAGTAAATATAACCATCAATGCGTATCTACTTTATCGATTAGATAAATCAAATCATTATCTACTTGGTATAAACAGTAAATAAGGATTTTTTTTTCTTCTTTTTTAAACTAAGGCAGATTAAGTACCCAATTCCTAAAAGCCAGTTATTAAGTTCACAGAAAATCTAAAAACTGGAAGATAAAATGATAAATAAAATTCAAACTTGATATGTACTGTACTCGTGAAGGTAAAATAATTTCATAATATTGCCAACCTTTGCAAGCTTCATAACAACTCCAATTGATGCCTTCCGGATACTGTCAACTTTACTCAATATGCCTTCTGCAAGCAGAAAGGGAAGAACAATATCCATCGATTGGCTAGCATCTGATGCTTCAGTAAGGGACACATCACAGAGCCTTATTGTTAGTGAGGTTACAGCACGGCATAGTTTGTCACCAGCGTTCCGCACAGTTTCTTTGATGTCATCCATGGCACGAAACGCAGCCACCCATATTTTCTTCAAATGCTTCCCAACCTACTGGACAAGAATGTCAATGGAATTTTACACTACAGAAATTGTTAGACAGCACAACATAACAGAATACCTTAAAAATTAACTGGGAAATTTCTATATTGCATCTAAGTTGGATCATGCTGAAGCCTGAAAATGCATAAAAAATATATCTTTCACTTGGAATTTCTACATTGTGGTGGATGTGTTAGGAATATGGAACTTCAGGATTATTGAAACCAATTCTACCATGCTAATAATGCTGTTAAATAAATTTTGATGAAGAAATAAGTGCAAATGTAGGAAATACAACACAGCTTGGATTTGTTGTGAACCAAGCAGTAAGTAAAACTATAATCCACGCTAAGAAAATATTACAGAGAATTCTAGGTTACAAAATCCATGATTATGGCGTGCCGTTTGTTATCAAGATTCAGTCAGACATAATCATTCAAAATGTCATAATCAAACAACTCATGAGCATTCTACGAACTTAGTTGATTGTAAATAACTTATTAGGTTCTTCTATATCATCCTTAATTAAAATTTTAAGGGAAAGGACCACTAGTATTTAATCAACTCAACATCAGCTCTAAATCAGCTACCTTGAACCACATGAATCCACAAATTGGACCAAGTTTATGGCAACGTATTCTGTTCAAATTTTTTTCTAACCACTTCAACTTATGATTTTTAAATCAACATTTCCAAGTTATCTAGATACATGCATCACTCTTCCACATTATTGCTAACTTGCACCTATAATGCATTTTTCTATTGAAGTGGAGCCTCCAGCATTCCCTGAAATAATTTTGTAGTGGAAGGTAACTACAAGCGGGAGAATGAAATAACTATTTATAAGGTCAAACAAGTTTGGAACACTTCAATCCTCAATGTAGTGCGCAAACTTAGTCAAAGGATTCTACTGGTTAAGAAAAATATCACTTGTGAAGGGAAGTTAAACTAACACCAAAGCGCATCACCTGATCAAATTTTCGACCTTGGATAATATCTGCAAGGGCAAGGCAAGATGCCTCACGAGAACGCCAAAGCCTGGATCCACATTGTATTAGAAGATCATCGAAAATATAATCTAGATTTTCATCAATGGTCCTCTTAGGGTCAGCCACTAGTGATTTCCATATATGTGCCATAGCATCCTGCAAAATGCCACAATTACTTGAGTACTGAACAAAGAATGTCAGAAAATATAGCTCAGTAAAGGCTGGTTTAATTCCAAGAATTCAACAGATTTGAAAAACATTATTAAAAGCATTTGTGTTAGCTAAACACCTTTAGTTAAGAATTGCAGAAGGGTAAACTGAAGCAATGAAGAACTTTTCTAAAGTCTCAAGGAATCTAACCTGCACATTTTTATCAGGATCATATTGGTAGCGAACAAGCCTTGGAATCAATAATCTTAAGTGTGGTTGAAGAGCATCACCTGCTTGCTTGGCTATCTTAGAAAATCCAAAAGCAGCACCTCTCTTGGAATTTAGCGAGGCTTGATAATTAGCCAGATCCATAAATTTATAAATTAAATCTGGTTGTCCCATCTCATTTGCAAGATTACAAAGCTCCTTGTAAGTGCTAAGTTTCCCCCCACTAAGGCTTTCACCAATAGTGCCCTCTTGAAATACTTCCGAGTCTTCAACCAACTGAAAAATGAATTCTCATCCATAAACTAGGAGCATTAATAAAAAATAAAGATCCAGGAAAAAAATTAAGGGTTAACAAAAGCTTTAGTAATCTGTTTCTATCTAATTTAGGTATATTATGTTTGCTAAACACTGCTTTATAATCTTATCTAAGGTTAATGTAGGTTAATATGTAAATAATAAGAGTTGTAAGTCAATTCGAACTAAGTAGTTTAGAAGAGTTGTAAGTCTATCCTAACTAAGTAGTTTAGTTAGAGTCTAACTCTATCCATATAAGGGATAAGAGTCTTAGCCGAGAGAATTCTACTCAATGTAAAACTCCTTGTAAAAGTCTATAAGTAGACTTTATTTTTCTGTAAATCATAATAACAAGAGTAGAAAAACTTCTCTAACCCTATTTTCTACATGGTATCAGATTAGGAAGATCCTACCTATCCAACAATTTTTTTCCTTCCAGTCTCTCTGTCGATCAAAACCTTTCTTTTCAATGGCTCATTCAGACCCCTCGCTTCTGAAATCAGTTCTCAAAATCATCCTCGTCCCTCCGAGTTCCAAATTTTTCGATTCATCTCTTTCTCCAATTACATCCTACAAACTAAATGGAAACAACTATCTCCCTTGGTCTCGGTCGGTAAGAAGGTCAGTATATTACGGAAGAAGGAAAGCTTCCTATCTCTCGATTCAATGCCTATTCCGAAGAATCTGATCCAAATTATTCTAACTCGGTTGAGTGAAAACAACATGATTATGTCATGGCTAATTAATTCCATGGTTCCCGGTTGGGGAAAATTTGATGCTCTACCGATCGCAGCAGAGATATGGAGTGCAGCCGGGGATACATACTCCAAGTGTGGATAATACACGAGAATTGTTTGGGGTTGAAAACCAGATTAAGGATCTCGGACAAGGAGATTTGTCTCATAGTACGATATTTTGGAGTTCTCACTAAGTGTTGGCAACAAATCGATTTATATGAGGCCAATGAGTGGAAGTGTTCTGATGATGTTAACTTCTATAGTAGAATCAAAAATCGGAGAGAGAATCTTTCAATTTCTTTCTGGACTTAATGGTGAGTTTGATGGGGCAAGGAGCAGAATTTTGGCTACTAAACCTCTACCATTGGTTCGGGAGGCCTTTTCTCGAGATTAGGAGAGAAGAAAGCGGACTCTCCTTGATGGTACCAAATGCTCAAATGATGGATGCTTGAAACTAATTACAAACTCTAATCCACGGGAATAAACAAAGGAGGGGGAGACCATGGTGTGAACACTTTAAAAAGGCTGGACATTTGATGGAGCAATCTTTGGAAGCTACATGGAAAACCAAAGAGACCGAAACCCTCTAAATCCAGATTTGAAGGAAGCAAATGTTGCATCTACAGAACATAATTCCAAAGACTTGACAAAGCGGTTGCGAACTTCAACAAATACTCACCAACTATCGCCTAAAACTCATACTACGCCTTAACAACATCCAAGGTAGAATTTCTTGCTTAGCAACAATTAATACCTTACATTGGATAGTAGATTCGGTGCCTCGACCATATGACAGAAATATGAGTCTGTTCGTAAAGTATAGCCATCACGCATCTCCTTCCTCGATCAAGATAGCAGATGGTTCCCTCTCAACAGATTAAAGGGGAGTGGCTCTATTGAATTAAGCAAACATATAGTATTATCGATGTACTTTATGTTCCTAAATTAGCTTTGTAATTTATTATCGGTGAGCAAGTTGATTAAGGATATTCACTGTAATGCTAATTTTGGGGTCTGATGGATGTATTTTTCAGAGCACGTGGCTCGAAGATGGTGATTGGCGGTGCTAGGCTATCTAATGGCTTATATATCCTTGATGGAATATCCTACGAACTCCTTCATTCCCAGTTGCCTTCAAACATCGTTTCATCCACAAGCTTAGGTTCGAATAATATTATGCTCGGCATCTTAGATTAGGACATCCCGTTTTATTACCTTGCAAAGTTGTTTCCAAATCTCTTTATCAATAAAAATCCCTCTTCTTTTACTTGTGAAGTATGTCGGATGGCAAAACATACCAAAAAACCATATGTTTCTTCTCCTTTTAAACCTACTTCACCATTTGCTATTATACACAAAGTGATATTTGGGGCCCTTCTAAAGTTCAAACATTTACAGGTCTAGGTGGTTTGTGTCTTTCATTGATGATTTCTCTAGGACCACTTGGACATATTTAATGAGAGAAAAGTCCGAGGTTGAAGTAATTTTTAAAACTTTTTATCAAATGATAAAAACACAATTCGATAGAAATATCAAAGTGGTTAGGAGTGATAATGGGAGTGAATATCTTAGCAAGTCTATTAGGTGTTTCTTTAGAAAAAGGGAATTGTTCATCTCACCTCATGTGTCAATACCCTCAACAAAATGGAGTGGTGAGAGGAAGAATAGACATCTAATGGAAGTAACTAGGTCCCTTTTGTTTTCAGCTAATGCACCTAAATATCTTTGGGGGAAGCTCTTCATCATAACCTACCTTATCAATAAGATGCCTAGCAAGACTCTAGGATTCAAAATACCCACTGAAGTTCTGTTTCAACATTTTCCACACTTTAAACCATTGTCCTCGCTCTTCCTCTTGAGTCTTTGGATGCACATCTTTTATTCATGTGCACAACAACAATCGTAGTAAACTGGATCCTAAATCATTAAAGTGTGTATTTATAGGTTACTCCTCGAGTCAGAAGGGTTACAAATGTTACTGCCCCACTAATAGAAAAACCTATATCTCCTTTGATGTTACCTTTTTTGAAAATCAACCTTACTTTGCAGGGCCTGACATTGAGGGGGAGAGACCTAAAGAATCTCACCCATACAGTCCTTTATTCCTATACCTATCCTTCCCGAGCACTGCCTTGGATATCATTGAAACTGCTGTCCCTAATCCACCTTAGACACAACTTCTCCACAGGTCCAATACACCTTCTCCACAGTCTAGACCCTCCGGTCCCTATACAACACCTCCTCCTACACTCGTAACTATATCACACTCTGTGACTCCACAACCACCAGAGAAACAACTCAATGTCTATACAAGGAGGAAAAGAAATCAAACTGAAGATGTTGGTCAGCCTAGCACTTGCCAGGAACCAGTTTTGAGTTCTGATGCTATAGAGACAGGAGGTAATATTATTTCACAAGATTCTACTGTAAACTTAGATGACTTTCCTATTGCTATTAGAAAAGGGATAAGAAAATGTGTTGCTCATCCTATCAATAAATTTGTTGCCTATGGAAAGTTATTATCTGGTTTCAAAGCCTTTACAGCCAGCATTGATAGTGTGAAGATTCCCAAGACAGTAGAAGAGGCGTTCGAAAGTCCTAAATGGAGGAAGGTTGTTGAAGAAGAGGTCAAAGCACTACTGAGAAGAATGATACTTGGTGTTTGACCGAGTTACGGAAGGAAAAAGGCTGTTGGGTGCAAATGGGTATTCACAGTCAAATATCACTCGGATGGGAGCATTGAGAGGTACAAAGCAAGGCTAGTGGCTAAAGGGTTTACTCAATCCTATGGAGTAGATTATCAAAAACCTTTGCCCAGTAGCTAAGTTGAATACCATCAGTGTTATTATCGATGGTCTGTTAACAAAGACCGGGAAGTTACACCAATTGGACATCAAAAATGCTTTCCTCAATGGAAGCTTGGAGGAAGAAGTATACATGGAGGTTCCACCAGGTTTGGAGGAAAAGACCACGAAGAGGACAAAGTGTGCAAACTCAATAAATCCTTGTATGCAGATTAAAGCAATCCCCTAGAGCATGGTTTGACAGATTTGCTAAGGCTATGGTTCAAAATGGGTACAAGCAGAGTCAGGCGGACCACCATACATTGTTTGAAAGGTTGCTCCGGATGGTAAGAAGACCCTTCTAATTGTCTATGTTGATGATATGATCATTACGGGGATGATCTTGAAGAAATAAAAGTGCTAAAAACTGTTCTAGCTAAGGAGTTCGAGACTAAGGATTTGGGAAGCTGAGGTACTTCTTAGGAATGGAAGTAGCAAGATCGAAAGAGGGGATTGTTATAAACCAAAGAAAGTACATCCTAGATCTACTTATAGAAACCGGGATGCTTGGAAGTAGACCAAATTGAAACTCCAATGGAACCCGAGTTTTAAAGTTCAATAAAGGTGAAATGGGAATCCAAAGAATAAAGAACCCTATCGAGACTAGTTGGGAAACTAATCTATCTCTCACTTACCAGGCCGATATTGCATACTCGGTGGGCATAGTTAGTCAACATATGAGTGACCCTCGAGAAGAGCACATGGATGCAAATCAATAGAATTCTCGAGATACTTGAAATTTACACTGGTCGGACTACTTTTCAAGAAACATCGGGGATAGGACAATAAAGGTCTACACGTTCAAGTCAAGGCGAGAGAATGTGAGATAGAAGATCCATTAGTGGCTATTGCACATATTTATGGGAAATTTGGTCACCTGAGAAGCAAGAAGCAAGTCAGTGGTTTCTAGAAGTAGTCATGACGAAATTGAGCCTTGGCTATAGGGATATGTGAAGGAATGTGGATCAAGAAACTTCTTATGGAGTTAGAATTGGATGGAAAGGCGGAATTTGAAGTTTATAGTGATGACCCGAGAATGAGCATTGCTAGAAATCCAAAGACAACACGACGGGACCAAACACATTGAGATTGATAGACACTTCATCTATGAGAAGGTCAACAACGGGGTTGTAAAACTTCACTATATTCCTACTAAAGACCAGCTAGCCGATATTTTCACCAAAGCACTTCCAAGAGTGAGCTTTGAAGAAATGTCATCCAAACTGGGTGTACATAACATATACACACCAGTTTGAGGGGGAGTGTAGGTTAATATGTAAATAATAAGAGTTGTAAGTCAATTCGAACTAAGTAGTTTAGAAGAGTTGTAAGTCTATCCTAACTAAGTAGTTTAGTTAGAGTCTAACTCTATCCATATAAGGGATAAGAGTCTTAGCCGAGAGAATTCTACTCAATGTAAAACTCCTTGTAAAAGTCTATAAGTAGACTTTATTTTTCTGTAAATCATAATAACAAGAGTAGAAAAACTTCTCTAACCCTATTTTCTACAGTTAAGCTGATCAGGAAGATTAGCAAATTATGATGCAATTTTTTGTAGCTTATGACCTCTGGTGTCAATGTTAAATAATTTGATTGCCAATTCAATAATTCATTCCCTAAACTGCAAAACACTAACATTTATATGACAGTAGTGCTGACACTAAAACCATGCGCCAGTATAGCCTTCTTTCTACGCCAAAATATGACTTCATAACTTTACCTTGATCGCTCTTTTCCTCTTTCCAGAACCAGTCAAAGTGGTAACAAGTGCATCAACCAGGTTTTTCTTCATTGATGAGTCACCAAGTTCATAAACAATACTCATGCCTTGGGATGCAAGCTCCTGTGTAAGTTCATGCTGCTCACCGAGTAGGTGTGAAAAGGCCTCCTGCATTCAGTTGAAAACTTTTCAAAGTGACACTCAAAGTCAAGAAATGTTAAGCATCCAACATAAAATCAATTAGTAATAGGTTGAGGGACCCAACTTGAATATAAGAACACATGAAGAGAAAGATTGACACCAGTTAATAATCCCTCTCACATGTAGCTCAACAAGGGCTATGTCTGAGAGAATAAAGGCTATGTCTGAGAGAATAAAGGTGACATAAGGTGTAAGTGGACATCAGAAAGATAGACATCAGCCATTTCAAGGCTATGTCTGAGAGAATAAAGGTGACATAAAATTTACTAGGAAAACCATCAAGAGAAAACATGTAGTTTGCATTGGGATTGTATCTGTGAGATTAAAGGTGACATTGCAGACCATCTTTTTTGTTTCTGGCCAGCAGACAGGTAGTAGCTGCATCTTTCTTTAGGATTGGAAAGAAAAATAAGGTGGAAAGAAAAACATATGAAGTATTATCATATTTGATGTGGTGTTCATGGAGAAAAGTACTCAAGCCTATGAGCAGAGGAAGGTTGACATTTAAAGGACCGTAATGTTGTTCCAAAAGCTCTCAATTCTACTCCCTTCTTTTTTATTGCTACATTCAATTGGTAGACAGTTTCAGCTAGTTTAAAAGACCTCAATTCTACTCCCTTCTTTGTACTTGAAACAAAACTAGACTTAGCTAACATTGAATCCAGTTCCCTAGGAAAACGAGAAAAAGATAAGAGGGTTCATACACAGAAAGGGTTCCTATTAGTACAAATAAGTAATTATAAGAAGAAAACTTGATTAGAAGTTTTCAGAGTCATCGATGAAACTTTTGTAACCGGTATGAAAAGTTTCCTCACATATGGCTTATTGGCAAGAATTAAATAGTTTCCTCACGCTTCAAAAATCTAGGGTAAATGGAAAGAAGAAAATTAAACGAAGTTATAACGAAATAATAATAAAAATGAACCTCTAAAACCATACCACATTTTTCAGGAATGTTACAATCCGATTGTAATCAGAAACCAAAAAAAGCTTTTTTTTTTATTCTTCACCTTCTAGTAAATTAAAAAAAAAAAAAGCAGCTAACCTGAATTTCTGGAAGCATTTTTTGGACGGTGGGATGATGACCACAATACATTGTTAGTGATAGAAGCCAGACAGTTCCAGCACAACGCTCTTCTCTCCTATTACTATACAAAAGAACATCAAATAATTTTTTACTGATAGTATCTCTAACCACAATACGACAATCTTCACTGCCTTCATTTTTCTCATCAGAACTATAGTTGGACAAAGATGACTTGATATCACCCATAAGAAAATTTGAAGTCATGGAAAGTGAAGCATAGTTGGTCTTGAGAATCACATCAGCAGTTACTGGAACACCACCCCAGAGAAATGATAGAGCTTCTCCAGCTGCAAATAAAATATCCTCAACCTGTACAAATAATAATTTTAAAAATTTCACGAAATTGAGCAAATTTCCTAATTACATGTACAACTAATACCAAATAAAACTCTCCAAAAGGTTTGTTTTAATGATACATGCAATCTGCTAGAGAAACTGATGTATTGTAACAAAACTAGTAGCATTCTATACCAACCTTTGAACGGCAAAGACTAAAAATCAAATCAAGTGCAATTTTCATGTTAGAAGCAGAAGTTTCTTTCACACACATATGCCCGATGGAGATGACAATTTTCTGGACTGCCTTAGTGTCATCACCAGAGAGTAGCTTGCTTAACTTTTCATTCAAAAGCTCCAGAATGCTAACTGCAGTTTCAGTCATATATTAGCAAGGTCATAAAGCTTTTTGAACAAACATAAACAGTATAGGTTAACTTTACCAGAACAAGAACCACGGACAAGTGAAGGTAATGGTCCAGACAACCCAATGTGACCCAGTGCTTGCATAGAAATGGAGGCCAATGTTGCACTCTCAGAATTAACAATGTCAACAAGGCATTTAAGAGTATTTTTCAATAGTTCCTCTTGGATCTGTTTAATGATGAATATCAACTATGGGTAAATACCAAAAATTGTCTGGACTAAAAAAATTAATGTAATAAACTGAGCACATATTTTGGAAGAAAAGCAAAATACTTGAAAGAAGCAGCAGTTAAAAAAAATTAAAAAAAAAAAAAGAAGAGAAGAAAACAGATATTTGGTTCCCTATGGAGAGAGAATTATTCTCAATAGCTCTAATGATTTAACAAAATGCATTGTTTGCTAGGTTACTGTAGAAAAGAGAGTTTGAATACTCTTCTTGTTATTTTTCGATACAAGAGAAGAAGTCTATTTATAGACTTTTACAGAGGAGTTTTACACAGAGTAGTTAACCTATTAGGATTGAACTTTTATCCTTTACAATGATAGAGTTAGATTATAACTAAACTACATAGTTATGATAGAGTTAGATTATAACTAAACTACATAGTTATGATAGAGTTAGATACACGTATTAACTCACACTCCCCCTCAAACCAAGTGTATATGTTGTGTACACCCGGTTTGGATGAAAAACTCATCAAAATTTGCCCTAGGAAGTGCTTTGGTGAAGATATCGCAAAGTTGATTCTTGGTTGGAATATAATGAAGCTTTATTACTCCATTATTGACCTTCTCATAGATAAAGTGCCTATCTATTTCAATATGTTTAGTCCGGTCATGCTGCACTGGATTCTTGGCAATGCTCATTGCTGATTGACTATCACTGTAAACCTCAAATTCTAACTTTCCATCCAACTCTAACTCAGTGAGGAGTTTTTTAATCCACATTCCCTCACATATTCCAAGAGCCATAGCTCTGAATTCTGCTTCTGCGCTGCTTCTAGATACAACAGCCTGCTTTTTACTTCTCCAAGTGACCAGATTTCCCCACACAAACGTACAATAGCCACTCACAGACCTTCTCTATCCATTAGTTCTCCCGCCACTTAAGCGTCTGTGTAGACTTTTATAGTTCTGTCTGGATGTTTTCCTGAAAATAAGTCCGGACCTGGGTGTAAACTTCGGTACCTCAGGATCCTATCGACTGCCTCCATGTGCTCTTCTCGAGGACTACTCATGTGTTGACTCACTATACTCACCGAGTATGCAATGTCGTCCGTGAGTGAGAGGTAGATTAGTTTTCCCACCAGCCTTTGGTAGGACTCTTTATTCACCGGATTCCCCATTCCATCTTTACAATTTCAAACTGGTTCCATTGGAGATTCTGCTTGTCTACACCCGAGCATTCCAGTTTACGTAAGTAGATCTAGAATGTATTTCCTTTGGTTGATAACTAACCCTTCTTTTGATCTTGCAACTTCCATTCCCAAGAAGTACCTAAGGCTTCCTAAGTCCTTAGTTTCAACTCCTTTGCTAGAACAGTTTTTTGACTTCTCTATCTCTTCTATGTCATCACCAGTAATAATGATATCATCAACATAGACAATTAGGAGAGTTATCTTACCATCCGTGTAGCTTTTCTAAATAATGTATGGTCCGCTTGACTTTGCTTGAAATCATTCTCAACCATAGCTCTAGCAAACCTGTCAAACCATGCTCTAGGGATTGCTTCAAGCCGTACAATGATCTATTCAGTTTGCACACTCGTCTTTGTTGTGGTCTTCTCTTCTAAACCCGTGTGGAACCTGCATGTACACTTCCTCCTCAAGTCTACCATTTAGAAATGCGTTTTGATGTCCAACCGATGCAGACTTCAATCCTTGTTAATCGCCACCGAAAGCAATATCCTGATGGTGTTTAACTTTGCTACAGGTGCAAAAGTTTCTTGATAGTCTACACCATATGATTGAGTAAACCCTTTAGCCACCAACCTTGCCTTGTATCTCTCAACACTCCCATCCGAATGGTACTTGACCAGTAAAGACCCATTTACACCCCACAACCTTTTTCCTTCTCGCGGATCTGTCATGCTCCGTATTGTTCTTTTGTAATGCCTCAATTTCCTCTTCAACCGCTTTCCTCCATTCGGATTGTTAAAGGCCTCTTCCACTTTGTCTTGGGAATTCTTATGTCACAATGTTAGTTGTAAAAGCTTTGAATCCGTGCATTAATTTCCCATAGGCAATAAACTGTTAATAGGATGAGCAAGACATTTCTTACCCCCTTCTAATAGCAATAGGAAACTCATCTAAGTTAACATGATAGTAGAATCTTGTGGAATAACATTACCTCCTTGTCTCCAAAGCATCAAGACTCAAAGCTAGTTCTTGGCAAGTGTTAGGTGACTAACCGCCTCGGTCAAGTTTCTTTTTCTTCTTGTATAGACACCGAGTTGTCTTTACGGTGGTTGTGGAGAGTTAGGTGATGTATGTGGTATAGTTTTAATCACCGGGAGGAGGTGTTGTATAAGGGCTGATAGTTTTAGACTGTGGAGAAGGTGTGTCTGAGGATTAAGATTAGTACTCACAATTTCATCAAGTATTTTGTAGAGCAAAGGTACTTACATCAAGAATAGGCAAGGAAATAATGGGTCATGGGATCATGCAAGGGCTGAGATTCCTTGTATCTCTCCCCGAATTTGATTTCTGCAAAGTAAGGTTTATTTTCAAAGAAAGTAACATCAAAAGAGATATAGGTTTTCTTGGTAATGGGGCAAGAACACTTGTAACCCTTCCGACTCGATGAATACCCTATAAACACACAACGTAGAGCCCTAGGATCAAGTTTACTCCTATTATTGCGATGCACGTGAACAAAAGATGTGCATCCAAAAACTCAAGAGGAAGAACAGAGGATAATGGTTTGAAATGTGGAAATTTTTGGAAAAGAGTTTGATGGGTACTTTGAATCCTAGTGTCTTGCTTGGCATCCTATTGATTAGGTAGGTGGCGAAGAAGAGCTTCCCCATAGATAATTAGGTGCATTGGCGAAAAATAATAGGGACCTAGTCACCTCTAGTAAATGTCTATTTTTTTCTTTCTCGCCACTCCATTTTGTTGAGGGTGTTGACACAAGAAGTAAGATGAAAGATGCCTTTTCTTTGAAAAAATACCCAAGAGATTTGCTAAGATATTCACTCCCATTATCACTCCTCACTATTTTAATTTGTTTCTCGAATTGAGTTTTGACCATGTGATAAAAACTTTTAAAAATTCTCTCAACTTCAGATTTTTCTTTCATCAAAAAGGTCCAAGTTGTCCTAGAAAAATCATCAATAAACGACACAAACCATCTAGAACCCAGAGATGTTTTTTACTTTAGAAGGGCCCCAAATGTCACTTTGTGTATGATAGAAAATGGTGAAGTAGGTTTATAGTGAGAAGGAACATATGGTTTTCTCGTATGTTTAGCCATTTGACATACTTCACAAGTAAAAGAAGAGGGATTTTTATTAATGAAGAAATTAGGAAACAACTTTGCAAGGTAGTAGAAACTTGGATGTCCTAATCGAAGATGCAAAAGCATAATATCATTCAAGGGAAATCTGCTAGAAAAAACCGATGTTCTAAAGCAATTGGAAATAGAAGGATTGGATAGGGTAGGCCATCAAGGATATATAAGCCGTTACACGCCTAGCAACCGCCAATCACCGTCTTGAGCCACGTGCTCGAAAAACACAACCAAAGAACCCCAAAGTTAACCTCACATTTAATATCCCAACCAATTTGCTAATGGATAATAAATTGCATGTGAGTTTTGGAACATAAAGAACATCGTACAATATGATCTTGTTACTCAATCGAATGAAACCACTCCCTTTACTTTGTTGTAAGGGAACCATCGGCTATCTTTATGGAGGAAGGAGACTTGTGGTTACTATAATTGTTGAAGAGTGTAGGATTTCTGTCATATGATCGAGGCGCGAGAATCGACTATCCAATTAAATGCACTAGTTGTTGCTAAGCAAGAAATACTACCTTGATGAGTCATTAAGGCATTAGGAACAGGTTTTAGATGATAGGTGAGTAAAAATCTGTTGGAGTTCCTCGATCCGTTGTCTACTAAAGTCACTGGAGGAATTTTCAAAGATGCAAGATGGGCTTCTTTCTCGAATCTGGATTTAGGAGGCTTCCATCTGCTGGTTTTCCATGCAGACCTCCAACATTGGTCCATCACATGCCCAACCTTTTTGCAAAGGGTCACACCAAGGTCTCCCCTTTTGTTTACTCCCGAGTTGGCGTTTGTAAGAAGAGCGAAGCTTCGCTTGTTTGATCACTGCCGCACCATCGTGAAAGTCCGCTTTCTTCCCTTGGATTTCTGAAAAGGCTTCTCGAACCAATGGTAGTGGTTTAGTGGCTAAAATCTGCTGCTGGCTCCATCAAATTCTCCATTCAAATCCTGAGAAAACTGAACACCCTCCTCGATTTTTGAGCTTATTGTAGAAGCTAATGTCATCAGACACTTCCATTCATTAGCTTCATACAGATCTATTTGCTTTGCCAACATTTGGTTAGGACTCCAAAATATTGTGCCACTTTGTTACCTCCCCTTGTCCGAGATCTTTGATCTTATTCTCAACTCCAAAGAGTTACGGTGTGTTGTCAACGCTGAATAAGTATCTCTCAGCAGCATTCCAAATTTTTGCTGCAGATTTTTGATAAAGCATGAAATTTTCTCAATTTGGTACCATGGAATTAATTAACCACGACATTATCATGGTGTTTTCACTCAACCAATTAGTAGTGGTGGGTCGGACTCATCCGAAAACAGAGTTGAGTCCGAGAGATAGGAAGCTTTCCTTCTTCCTGTAATGTACAACCAAGACCGATTGAGACCAAGGAAGGTAGTTGTTTCCATTTAGTTTATAGGATGTAATGGGAGAAAGAGAAGCATCCGAGAGTTGGAAATCGGATGAACGAGGGCTGTTTTGAGAGCTAATTTACGATGTAGCGGGATCAGAATTAGTCATGGAGAGATGTAGATCTGATCGGAAAAAAAAAAAAAAGAAGAAAAAAAAGGTTTTGAGGGGATAGTATCGACCTAACTTGATACCATGTAGAAAAGAGAGTTTGAATACTCTTCTTGTTATTTTTCGATACAAGAGAAGAAGTCTATTTATAGACTTTTACAGAGAGGAGTTTTACAATGTAGTAGTTAACCTATTAGGATTGAACTTTTATCCTTTACAATGATAGAGTTAGATTATAACTAAACTACATAGTTATGATAGAGTTAGATTATAACTAAACTACATAGTTATGATAGAGTTAGATTATAACTAAACTACATAGTTATGATAGAGTTAGATACACGTATTAACTCACAGTTACTAACCTTTAAACAAACTTTGATCAAGGAAACAGGATAAAAAAATTACCAGGGATTCAAGCCTAAAAACTTCGAATAGTGATTTGGCTCATAAACCTCAAAGTAACTGCACTAAAGGCAGAACTACAAGGAATGCATGTCACAGCCACCTCAGCAAACATGCATATTGTTAGATTATCCGATAGAGTTAGAGTCCTTATGTAAATAGTAGTTTAAATTAAAGTTTAAAGATAGAGTTAGAGTCCTCATGTAAATAGTAGTTTAAATTAAAGTTTACTTCCTAAAAGATAGAGTTAGATGTCTTGTGTACTTAGGACTCCTAATTGTAACTAAAGTCCAATACTTGAGTCTATAAATTCACTGTAAAGGGATGTAATTTTTTGAAAATATTCAATATGTAAAAATCAATTTTGTTTTCTTCTTCTTTTCTGCAGAAACTTAAATTCTACTTTATTTTTATGCGTTAATTAGTTTTTTCCTAAAGCTAGAAAATTGTTTTTCTACATGGTATCAGTCTAACATCAATCCTAGTTAGAATTCTTAATGGGATCCCCTTCGACAACCTTTGAGATGCTATCCATAGCAGAGCAGTCTTTGGATTGGAGTTTTTTCCGAAATTTCGTGTTCGACAAGAACTGTGAAGGCGGTTAGCCCTCGTGGAGGATACAAGCATCTGAGAATACTTGTTCTCCTCTCGCACTTTTTTTCTACCAAAGGTGCATCAAAGATGGATCATCGACTCAAGCATCCGATCACATGACTGGTAACAGGAATTATTCCTTAGTTTTTCAGATTCATCTTCTACAAGTTCTATTAAAACAAATAGATGGCTCTTTCTCTCCTATCAAAGGAAGTGGCTCACCCTCATTAACGATAATTTGTTGCTTGAAGATGTTTTGTTTGTGCCTAATCTCGCCGCAATCTCATCTCTCATAGTAAACTCTCCAAGAATTTGAAGTGTTCATTACAGTTTCATCAATCTGTTGTTTTTTGCAGGCAATGAATTCGAGGAAGATGCTTGGCACTACTAGCTTGCAAAATGGTCTTTATGTCCTCGGAAATCAACCATCTACCCTACCAAATACTTCTTGCTCTTTGACTTCTTTAGGGCAAATTGATAATATAATGTTATGGCATTTTAGGTTAGGGCATCCTAATTTTCATTATCTTGCTAAATTATTCCCTGAATTATTTGTTAATAGAAAACCAAGTTCTTTTAAATGCCATATATGTCCTCTCGCTAAACAGACAAAAGCATCCTATTTACCATCTTCCTACAAACCTTCCCAACCTTTTTCATTAATTCATAGTGATGTTTGGGGTCCTTCTCGAGTGAAGAATGTAACTGGTAGTAGGTGGTTTGTCACTTTTATTGATGATCATAGTAGAACAACTTGGGCATATTTGTTAAGGGATAAATCAAGTAACCTCTGTTTTTGAGAAATTTTACAATATGGTTGAAACCCAATTTGGAAGTAAAATTCAGATCTTCAAATCTGATAATGGGAGTGAATATTTTACCAAGTCCTTGGGGGAATTTTTTAACAAAAAAGGGATTGTTCAACTTAGCACTTGTGTGGATACACCACAACAAAATGGGGTTGCAGAAAGGAAAAATAGGCATTTGTTGGAGGTAACTAGGTCTTTGATGTTCACTAGTAATATTCCCAAGTATTTGTGGGGTGAAGCTTTGTTAACCGCAACCTATCTCATTAAATGAATGCCCGGTAAGGTTTTGCAATTCAGAACACCTAGAGCTATTTTTTTAGAGTTACCCCAATTTAAAACCTATGTCCTCTATTATTCCTTTCAAAGTTTTTGGTTGCACTGTGTGTTGTGAATGATTATGTTCCCTCTAGGTCAAAACTTGACCCCGCATCCTTGAAGTGTGTTTTGGTCGGGTATTCTTCACTTAAGAAGGGCTACAAATGTTATCATCCTCCTTCTCGTAAATTTTTTACTTCCTTGGATCTCACCTTTTTTGAACAGAACCTTATTTCCCTGCGCTGCAAATCGGGGGAGAATTGTGATGTTTTTCACCTCCTACCAATCAGGTTTATCCTTCTTTACCTTGAGTTATACCTACTAATAATCCTTTGTTATTTGAACCCCATACTCCTTTAAACCCTTCTACTTCTTCACCTATTATTACACCTACAGCCTTCCCATCCTTCACCTATTGTTACTACTCCTCGAAATTCACCCAAACCTTCCTCACAAACCCCTCACCTCCTAAGCAATTGAAAGTTTATACCAGAAAAATGTAAAACTATTCCAGAGACTGTTTTGCAATCGACACTTGCCGAGAATTGGACTTGAATTGATTTGCCAATGAAAATGATGGAGGTAATGTTCTAGCCGAGATTCCCTCTCATTTACTTGAATTTGATTATTTGCCTATTGCTAAAAGGAAAGGGGTAAGACAATGTACAAAACACCCCATTCGTAGGTATGTTGCTTATGGTAATCTAATGCCATCATTTAAGGCTTTTACACTTGCTTAGATAAAGAATGATACCTAACACTATTGAGGAGGCTCTAAAAGATTCTAAGTGGAGAAGGGTGGTAAAGAAAGAGGAGATTGAAGCACTTGAAAAGAATGATACTTGGACCATTACAGATCTTCCACAAGGCAAGAAACCACTGGATGCAAATGGGTGTTCACCATAAAATACAACTCGATGGCGTGATACAGAGGTATAAAGCAAGGTTGGTGGCCAAGGGTTTTACTCAAACCTATGGAATTGATTATAATGAGACATTTGCTCCTGTAGCTAAACTAAATACGATTAGAGTTCTCTTAAGCTTGGCTGTAAACAAGGACTGAAGCTTCATCAACGTGACGTTAAGAATGCCTTTCTTAATGGAAAATTGGAAGAAGAAGTGTACATGAGAGTGCCTTCGGGCTTGAAGTCATAAAGGAGATCAAAAAGTTTGCAAACTTAATAAATCCATCTATGGTTTGAAGCAATACCTAGAGCCTGGTTTGACAGATTCACCAAGGTGATTTTAGAAAATGGATACAAACAATCCTTGGCGAGATCACACTCTCTTCATTAAGGTAACCTCTAGCAATAAAAGGGTTATTTTAATAGTATATGTGGATGACATTATTCGACAGTGATGATGATGAAGAGATAAGTCACTTGAAAGGGTTGTTAAATACACAGTTTGAAACAAAAGACCTAGGAAAGCTCGGATACTTTCTAGGCATGGAGGTTGCTAGGTCGAGCAAAGGTCTAGTGATAAACCGTAGAGAAAATATGTTCTTGATCTACTTAATGAAGCGAAATGTAAAACCAGTTGATACTCCCATGGAAGCAGGCTTAAAATTCAATAGAGAGGACACAAGCCCTAAAGTCGATAAGGGTAAATTTCGAGGTTAGTGGGAAAATTGATTTATTTGTCATTAACTGCACTGACATTGCTTTTCCAGTTAATATTATCACCAACACATGACTGATCCAAGGGAAGATCACATGGAAGCTGCAATTAGAATTTTGAGATACTTGAAAGGGACACCAGGGCATGGATTGCTATTTAAAAAGACTCAAGAAAGGATCGCTTCGATTTATTCGATTCAAGTTGGGCAAACGAATCGACAGAAAAGAAGATCAACTAGTGGTTACTGCTCCTTTTGTTTGGGGAAATCTAGTGACTGGAGGAGTAAGAAACAAACAGTTGTATCTAAAAGCAATCTTTGAAGCGAAATATAGGGCTTTAGCATTGGGAATGTGTGAAGGAATTTGGTTGTTAAAGCTATTGAAGGAGCTAAATGTGAACCAAGATGAGAAGTTTGAGATTTTTTGTGATAATCACCCACCATACAAATTGCTCAAAATCCAAATTCACCATGATAGGACTAAACATGTGGAGATTGACGGGCATTTTATCTCAGAAAAGATTACTAGTGGGACAGCTTCTTTATCTTATGTTCCTACAGAAGAACAAGTGGCAGATGTACTTACAAAAGCACTACCAAAAACTTCTTTCAACAAGTTTCTATTCAAGTTGGGATTATACAATGTATATTCTCCAACTTGAGGGGGAGTGTTAGATTATCCGATAGAGTTAGAGTCCTTATGTAAATAGTAGTTTAAATTAAAGTTTAAAGATAGAGTTAGAGTCCTCGTGTAAATAGTAGTTTAAATTAAAGTTTACTTCCTAAAAGATAGAGTTAGATGTCTTGTGTACTTAGGACTCCTAATTGTAACTAAAGTCCAATACTTGAGTCTATAAATTCACTGTAAAGGGATGTAATTTTTTGAAAATATTCAATAACAGAAAATCAATTCTGTTTTCTTCTTCTTTTTTGCAGAAACTTAAATTCTGCTTTATTTTTATGCGTTAATTAGTTTTTTCCTAAAGCTAGAAAATTGCTTTTCTACACATATGATTTTCCAGGTCGGCATTTTGCAACTATGCTGCAGCTCATGGGACCACTGAAGTGGTGATGAACTTGCATCAACATTATAAGTCTGCTGTGTGTTTTAAAAAATAGTCCAAAAGTCATAAGTCAATTTTTTTATTATAAAACTTACAGAAGGTGATCTAGACACACAATCGGCAGTGACATATCCTGTAGCACATAATGCTCCATGTTGCTCTTCAAACCTGAAGGATATTTAATTAAGGTGTAAAAATAAAAGATAACATCAAAACACAAGTAATTATTCCAAATATCTAACTTATCTCATACGGTATAGCCACAAACCTTTTGTTTGCTCCACTGAATGAGGAGACCAGTTCACGTATAAGGTCAGATGATGCAGTGAGTGGAAGAGAAGAGGAAGCAATTCCAAGCAGACGTGCTACTGATTCACGGGTATCCATGTCCACATGATTTAATATGTGCTTTAACCATGATATTCTTGAGGCAAAGTGTGAAGATACCATCTTAAAAGCAATAACATTAATTATAAAAGAGAATGTCAGCAAAGAATATAAAATCTATAAGCAAGACAGAAACAAAACAAGACAAGCAACAAGCCCAGAAAGATGCAGCACTAACAGGAGAACATCAAAGCTTAGAAAACTTGCAGCACTAACCTCTGGAAGATAAGATCCAATTGAGACCAATGCCTTGGAACTAGTAGAATGCAACTCGACAGAGCCTTCAAATGCCATTGCATGCTCTAGTAGCAAGCACATTCTTTCCACTGAAGACAGAAATTCAGATGATCTTCCTAAGGAGCTGTTTTGCACTAACTCAGCCTCAAAGCACTTCAACAAAAATTTAATCATTGCCACATACACTTGTGATGGAAAAAGAAGCTTTTGTTCCCTCATTTCATATGAATCTAACAACCTTGGCTGCTGCTTAAGAATGTAGTCTAGCATCTCTCCAATCTTGGGATATCTATGATCCAAACTTTGACCGATTGTTCGCCCTACATCCTTACCAAGAAATAATCCTTCAAGTGCAATTTCCCTATTTAAAAGAAAAAGGGGGAATGGGGAGGAGGTTTATGAGTACCCATGTGAATTCAACCACTTTAAGAACAAAAATGTAACTCAGGAGTAAAAACGACAAGCTAAGCCCAAAACAATGAGAAAGATTAAGAACTGAGCATAATACCACAGCACATCAATAGTGTCTGACAGACACATTTCTCTTTTGCATGATTTAGGAGCAACTGAATATCTGTATGTGCTTTCCATTAAGGCTTAAGAGCAATTGTATCAAAATAATGCATTGAGAACATGATTAATAGCAATATGGTTTAAATAATTCATTGGCTACAAAATCACATGATATAAGTGGCCATTCCAGTATCCAAAACGCTTGAAGTATTGCCAAAATTCACTGAGCCGTCAAAATGCATGGAAGTCAATGCAGAATTTTTAATCTTGGATAACAAATATATAATATGAAGTCCATATAAGATTCTGATTATTATAAAAACCAAAAAAATCAATTTTCTAAAGGGTGCAGCCTGATAGGAACAGTGCCTACATCAGTCCATAAAGCTCCTATTTCTTCATAACCAATAGGTCCAGCAACTGAGTTGCCACGGATGCTGATTATCATCTAACAGCATCATGCACCTATCAAGTTATTGTTTTCTGCTTTAACAACGTAGTTTTCTCATATTTCCAACCATATTTTTTTGTTATCTAGTAGAATGCCACATCTCTAACACTTGAAATAGATATCTTTTCTCATCATTAGTACCAAAGTTCCAAGAACTGAATAATCTTTTTAGATTTCCACCTGAAAGCCTTATTTTCTTTCTTTTATTTGTTTCTTCCCGTGCATTTGTTATCTGAATCAATAATTTTAGTTTTCTTGATACTTTAATCATTACATCACCACCTAATGCTCATTAGCATTTATTTGATGATGGCGCAAAGTCATTTCCATCTGTCCCCTAACACATCATCTCAGATATCTAGATATTCTCACCTCTTCCTGCTACTCCCTAGCTTCCCCATTATAATTTCATTGTCCACTAGCACGGTATCTCATACCAATCAAAAGACTAAACAATTACACATCCCAAGCAACATCAAAGGTAATTGCACATCGTTATGGACAACAGAATTGGCAGGAGCAAGTAGAAAGCACTATTAGAATTACAAAGTAATTGAAGTATGCAATGGAGTATTAGCACAGATGTGCTGCTACATAATAAATAGATGAAGTACTCAAGGCAGGATGGTATTTTTTATAAAAATAAGCATGAAGGTAAAACAATATACTCACACATCATCCACATTCTAGCATTAACATCATTACCTGCGCTAAGCAACAATGAACAAGTACAAAGACTCCACGTCCCCCTTTGCATACAGAATACAGATATAAAAGACAACAGCAGTTTTTTATTCCACCATAAGCATAAAGAAAAAGTCAGTTACCTTATATCCAACCTAGAGTCAGCTGCTCCAAGCATACAAATAAATCGACTGGGGCAATGTTGTGAATCAAACACAGATGTTGCCCACCTTAAAGCACAAAATCGGGCTTCACTTTGTTCCTGGTAGTCAAAATAAAGTTTAGGAGCCCTGAGTTGGCAAATCAATGCTAAACCAGCATAATGTGACAAAAAAAATCACATTTTCAAGTAGAATAGAGACAAGTCAACAAACAGGAAAGTAGAGTTGTAGAAGTCCAATACCACTTGACAATTATTCAGCAATAGTGTCTCCAATTCTTTTAGGACAGCAGCTGAAGCTCCCTGATGCTCATAAAAACAGTATAAAGGCCTCAATATTAAAGGTTGGAAGGATTGGACATCTACAAAATATCAAGCTTGAAAGCCTTGCATGTTAACTCAACAGTCCAAAATCATTATTTTGTACAAGTAATTATCACGTTTTGATAGAAAATTGAATTGTATTAAAAAAACTATCATTTTAGGCATCATAGGTCATAATATCTTATAAAAAGAGGCAGCAATATATATCGAATATCAAGTCTCACAGTCATCAAAGACAGATCAATGAAGAGACTAGAGTAGTTACATACACATATAAAGAGAACCATTTCTAAAAAGTAAATACACGAGGATTTCAAATCCAGTTTACCTCTTAAGCAATTAAATTAAACCTGTACCTGGGGGAAAAGGCAGATTACTTTATGAGTTTTGAATAAGAATAGTGCTGCTTAATTGTAGCAATATAGAAATGGATTATTATCCTATACATTGGCAGTGGAAAACAAGTTTCCACAAGCGAGGTTATTTAAGGGTTTAGGGTTTAGAGATTAGGAGTTTAGGCTGTAGGGTTTAGGGTTAGAAATTTAGATTTTGGCTTGAAAATAGGCATGCTTGTCTAAATTATTTTTACACTGGCAGTGTATCAAATATTCACCCTATAGAAATATGTCCAAAAACTATTTAAAACAAGAGTAGATCTTCTACCACACATATGGACTTTCTCCCGGCGCGTCCATAATAAAAGGAAATGTTTCTCATGGAGTCGGAGAAAAACATGTTTATACAATATAGCAAAAGCAGGAGGGCATGTGAGGTTTTGAAAATTGTAGGGAAAGGCTACAAATACACTCCAGATTAACCTACAGATATTTTATCACCCAGTGTGATTAGATTTATAGCAATTAGGAAACAATTAGACAAGTATAGCTCTCTATAACTATGCACATAAAACAAGTGACTTTGAATGAATAACTAGAGAATATAGGTGAAGTTTGTATACCATGTAGGCAACAGCAAGTGAATTTGTCGCTTCTTGGATAATAAAACGAAGAGATTGGGACTCTACTTTCAATGCGTGAAATAGACGAGTAGCCATTTCAATTTTGCCCCTGCAATGAGAGCAAAATGCAATCAGATTAATCAATCAGAGCATGAGAATGGAACTACTAGTCATGAGAATAGGCAGATAAAAGACCTGAAAAGTTGTGGCAAGCGCTGTGCAAGCAAGCCTATTGCTTGAAAAGAGAAGGTTCTGGTGTCTCTTCCAACTGAATCTGGGTGAATGAAATATATTAAAGTAATTTTAGAAGATTCCAAATATCATAATTGAAATAATTATGTAAAAATGAAGTTCAGGAAGCTATTCAAACAGATCACCTGATTCTGGACTTGAGTAATTATCAAGCAACTTCACAATCCCATTCAGAATGAGAGGGCCCATAAGTTTCAGTTGATCAAGTTTTGACTGCACAAATGGAAAAGAAAATGACAAAAGGAAACAAAATAAATGAAAATAAAGTTTTTTAAGGAAAAGAGAAAACCAAACACAGAGTGAGAATGATAATCAAGACAAATAAATATAGAAAATGGCTGACAATATTTGAAAGATGCTACTAAGTAACTTTTCTTTTCTCTCATGCAGATTTTCCTAGGAATCACAGCAGCCCTTTGCCGCAAAAGTCAAAACAAGTATAGAGAACTGTGTCACCAGATAAAAGAAAATAGTGCAACCCAACCGACGTTCAGGGTAGACTGCAAGATTCGTCCCCACCCCTACTCACCCATGCCTAGAAAACATGTTCTTTTATCCATGCCTAGAACCTTTGCTAAATGAAGCAAATAAGCTTTCTTAGAAGCTAAGTTGCTACTTTAAAAGAGACTTCTAGTGAAAACAAATTACACAGCTGATTGATGCATCAGGGAATTCACATGATAACTGAAATTTAAGGGATCCAGACATTACACCCCTAATTTCATCCCGTGTCTTGCTACTACCTCGAAAACCTTTTTTTACATCTTGAAAACATTCTTTGTAAATAAAAACCAAACCCAGTTATTTTTATTGCTATTCAGGATTTCAGCAATTTATCTCTTATATTCTTAATTGCAGCATGAATTTTTTCCGCTAATGTTAACCTTTTCAAGGTGTTTCATCTATTAAACCTAGAACTAAACCTTAAAAGACAAACTCCCTTTTGCAGAATTTGAACTTCTTTTCCTGCAGCATATGTTAAGATCATGTCAAATTGTTACGATCGTGTGATTTAGTTGATAGTGGAACTTATCGAAAAAACTCGTTAGAGAGAATCTTAAATCTAGTAGGGTTTTTTTTTTTATTCTGACTTTTTTTATTGATCATAATAAGACTCTTTAAATAGAGGTTACATAGCTTGTGAAAGTAGAAGACCTACTAAGCAAGAAATCTCACGTAAGGAAGGCTTCTAATTTCTAAAATACTAATAAATAGGATCTTAATAATAATAAACTGACTCCTAATTAAAACACTAGCTTCTCCTAACAAAATACTAATAAACTGATAAACTAACAATTGTAAGATAATTAACACGAATAATAATATTGACTACAAAATAACCCATAACATTACTCCCCTCCCAAAAAAAGAGCTTGTCTTCAAGCTCAAAGTCAGGATCAACTTGATGAAAGGTCCTTCCATCACTAATAGTCAAAACCGATAGAGGTCTTTGACCTTCACAAACTCATTCTCATTGAGTAGCTGTGAGTATGTATCTGTAATTCAGGATAAGGATAAGACCTTATCTCTTTGCTGTATCTTAGACAGATTATTAGGCAGATTATGGGGCTTAATCTTAGGGATTTATATTTTTATTTATTTGTTACCTAATTTAGGGATTTTTTACTTGTATATATATCCTATATTATGGTGAATAAAAGTAGAGTGAAACTTACAGTTTTACACCAGTTTCTACAGTAGCACCATTCCAAACTTCTTATCAGCAGTCACAATCTTCACAAGGACCCCATCAAGTATAGAACTATTAATTTTTTTAGTCCAATATAAAGTTGAAGTTTTTTTGGATCGGGTTTAAAGAAAAGGTTGGATTGTCGGGTTTGAGTATAAGAGGGGTGCATGAATAAGAGAAGGAAGTGAAGTTGGTTGCGTCTGCCACAATTTTTGTTCATACGTGTTTAGAAGTGTTTGATGCAGGGGACAAGGAAAAGACATTGGAAGAGGCCACCATGGTTTGATTTTGTTCAGGTAAAGGATCTACCTTCTTATCAGCCTTGGAGTCACTAACTTGTTTAACACCAATTATTTTATCCCTTACTTCACGTAGGGGATCTAAGGGTTGGGTTTTGGCTTCAGCAATAGTGTCATAAATTATCTGCTCGAGTTTCTTGAGTATTTCTGCTTGCCTCTCCTACCGACCACTGTTTTGCCATTGTCAAGGATCGTTGGCTCTGAATCTGAATACCAAATGTTATGATCATATCAAATTGTTACGATCGTGTGATTCGATTAATAGTGGAACTCATCGAACGGAATTCCAGACCTTAGACTTGTTAGAGAGAATCTTAAATCTCGTAGAGTTTTTTTAAAAAAAAAGACTTCTTTATAAACCTCTTTAAATAGAGGTACATAGGTTGTGAAAGTAGAAGACCTAGTAAGCAAGCAATCCCACTTAAGGAAGGCTTCTAAAAATACTAATAAATATGATCTTAATAACAATAAGCTGACTCCTGATAAAATACTAGCTTCTCCTAATAAAATACTAATAAACAGATAAACTAATAATCATACGATAATTAATACGAAAAATAATAGTGACTACAAAAATAACCCGAAACAGCATATCTTTTCATTCACCTCACAGGGTAAACAAATAAAAAAGTTCTCAATAATGAAAATTAAAAAGAGATCAACTAAAATGGTGCTTACATGTTTGAAGACCCAGACAGTAAATTCCATTCCCAATTGCTTCAGCCTTGAAGTAGTAGCGCTTCCTATGAGATTAAAAAAAATTCAACATGCAAATGAAAAAACCAGCAAACAGAAGGTAAATCCTTCAGCTCAACATGCAGTAAGTGAACAAATTAAGTATCAAGAGAACCCATTTGCAATAAGAATAATTAGATGTCAACAGTTACGCAAAAGAACATCAGCAGATATAATTTTACCACAGAAAAACCATCACTTTTTGCCTATGAAAAGTGTTGCTCCACGTATGATCTCCAAATTTGATTATAACAATTTCCAGCATTCACCGTTTAGAAGAAAAGCATAACTAGTCCAATAAGGGAAATTTTTATGTCAATGGTGAATGGGACCTTTTTAGCAGGCAACTAGCATCCATTATGATTATCAAGGTATGCTTCTGTTTATCGTTAAAATTCAAATTCAAGTAAACTAGGATGGCTATTGTGTGAATTATATAAACGGATATGTAACATTTTTTTCGTTTGCTTTTTTAGATATTTAGTTAAATTTTATGTTAGTGTTTGAATCTCCTTTGAAGTGTTACAATGGTTCTCAAACAAGACCATGCGCTTTAAGGATTTCTGTCCATTTGTTATTTGTCTCTATAATCTTTATCATTGCATCCCCGCAGTATTAGAAGAAAAATTCTAAGATACCGCTATTCAAATGTAGGCTTTTACTGTCTAAGGTTTGAATTCAAGTACCATGCAAAATCCAAAAACTTCCCCAGTCCTAAGGGGTTTTTTTTTTGGCAAAAGTATAAAACTATTGTGATATGTTTGGAGAGTATCTCGAGCTAGATTTTCTAATCAAACATCAGTGGTACTTTATTGCTTACAAATGTCAAACCTAAGGAAACAAATGCCATATCTGGTTATTTTAGGCACAAGTGAATCAGGAGTAATATTTGGAAATGCACTAAACAACGTGCTTCTTGAAAAGTAATTAGGCTCCTAATTCTCCAATACATAAACTTATCAGTTTTTTTAGTTATACAGAGTCTAATACAGTATTAGGACCATCAAATAATACTTTATTTATAGCATTGAAAAGATGAAGAGAAAACATTGATCAGCATCAGTCTATATCTTGTTAAGAGGAAGTCAAATCCAAGTGAAAATACATCTACCTTTCAAATGGCAAGACCAAAATTTCCTGAAAAGTTAAAATGGGCATTTATGGCAGCAAACTATCAGTGCTATTTTGCAATTTTAAAACATATTATTTGATGGTTGAAGAAAATTGATAGCAGGTTCATATCCAACGTGGAGTTGATCAAGTCGGTTGTGTGCAAACTCATTTAAGATTTTAATAGATCATGGCACCCTCGACAGAAGATCAGAATGAATTACCATCAATATTAAGAGAACTCATGAGGAATTAAGATTACACTATTAATAGTAAGTTTAGAGCCTAAGAACTATCTCCTTTAGCAGCCCTTTCTTACCTTCCCCTTTTAGTTCTTTACTTATGCTGTGACAGACATCTTGATGGTTATGTTAGATAAGGCTTTGGGCTTAATCTTCTCAGAATAGAGTTTATTCCTATTAAACCCAAACTTCCCGTTATCATTAAAAAACAAGTTTTTGTTTCTAAATTTTATGAATAGTTTGAGCTAGATCTAGCATGCAAGGTAACTTCCTCCTTGGTCCCCTTCACAAAGCTGGAATATTATTTTCAGTCATGGCATGTTATACTTCATTTTAACTTTTGCTACTCACACAACAGGAAAAAAGAATGTCATTTACCATATATGCAGTCAAAAATGCACTGCAAGGTGGAAGGGAAGCTATTTGCTGCTGTGATGGACCGACAAAATACAGCCATCAGTTTCACTTTCAAGGTAGCATTTCCAGGATTGACCCTTGAATCCACGGCAGTATTTTCTGCACCTGTTGTGCCTTGAAAAAGAGAAAATAAGTTGTGTTAACAAAATCTTCCACCAGCATGCAAAAAATAGAAAGATTATCAGAGCTACATTTGTTATATCAAGCCATTGCATAAAAACTAAGCACCTCCAAACACACAGGACATTTAAGTCAACAACTTAAGTAAAGAATTAATTTGATCAAAGAGAAAAAGAATCACTTCATACCGGTAAAAAGTCGAAACAGTCTGTTAATCAACCTCGAATCATCTAAATTAGCACCAGAAGCCTTTCTTTTTATGAGCTCCTCTCCTCGCTTGACAACAGGCTCTTGACTTAACAAACCAACCACAAATAAATCATTGTAGTAAGAAAAAACAGTAAATCTAATTTGGGATAATGTCGAGAATAGTCATTCAAAGCAGAACCTTTACGCTTTACTTTAAAAATGCCCATTATAGTACTTGTACTATCAAACCATGTGCCAATGGCAAATGACAAATCATGTGATCAGATTTTTACCAAGTCACCTTGCCATGTCATACCAAAATGCACATGTGGCATTAATTCTAAATATGTATTTAAAATAATAATTTCAGAATATTTTAAAACATAAAAAAGAAGAAATTATTTGAAGAAGGGGGGAGAAACATGAGAGGAAAGGGGAAGGGAGCTGGCAGCAGCAGTTGGTCAGCCAGGGTGTCATCTTATTGCTGGATGACAGCCACAACGAACATGTTATTTGATGGTGTTAAACTCGGATAGTAGATTCAAAGAAGGATAGTATACCTTCATCATTTTTTTCAAAATACAGAAACCAGATTGCAAAAAAATAAAAATAAATGGGATACTAAAGGGCCTACTCATGACAGTATACTTATAAATTTAATATAAACATGCAAATTACATACCTATCTGCACTAGCAACCACATATAAAGGATAAACAAGTTCCGGGAGACAGCTCCATAGCTTCAACAACATTCAAGATCCCCAACTGTTTTCAGAAAACCAAAGAAACTTGTACAAATTATATCATATTCTCAAGTACCTATTGGTCAAGTGACCTATAGAAAAATGTAATCAGTGTCATGAAACAAGATAATTTTCAACTCACCTTTCTTGTTAAAAGCAAATCACCTTTCAATGGAACCTTCCCTGCAACACGGTTTGCTTGAGCAATGGAGAGCCCTGGTGGGCTCCCTCCTCTGCAAAGAGAAAACCAAAAGTTTAGAAACCTTAGAAATGAATATGAAAGGCATCTGATTATAGTATCCCACTGTTAAAAAGAGTTCCAAACCCTTGTGCTGGCGGTTGGTACAAAATTGTGTGAAGGCAAAATTCAAGAAATAAATCCCTGTCGTGAGAATCATTCACTAATTTATACTTAGCAGCCATCTCATTGTCAACTCGGCTTGCATAACATTCACCAATCACCTGAAACATAGAAAAGAACAATGTTAATATGTATGGGTAGAAAGTTGTGTAAGCTTTTATGAGCATGCATTCCACAACTATTGAGATTTTGAGGGAACAAATGATCGGCTAAAAAGAGAGAAGTATGCGGGTAGATTAACTTTCTCAACGACGTGACTGGGTTTAATAAAGTCAACAAAACCTATTGTACATTTCGTTCATTTGAAACAGCTGTGTCTGTCTTTTTGATTGGACAAAATTGAACGTTAGGCTCCACAATGATGTAAAGATTGGGTTTTAAGTTCCAATTTATCTGTTCAGCCATTCAAATGTTAACAAAATATGCAAGAGGAATAGAAGTCTCCTAATCATTTGCACATACCTTAGTAGCAATCCTCATGAGAATTTCTTGGTGTTGTTGAGGAAGCTTTGAAATGTTTACCACAATCACAGGAGACATGCTTTCTTTTTCCTGTAACGAAAGCAAAGATTTTGGTGAAAACGCTATAACTTTCAAGCTCTAGCACCAAAGCAAAAACATAATATTAATTACCAAAATGAGATTTTGAACAGGAGACAATGTGGAACACACCTTTAAAGGAGCGCGTTCAAATGCCATTTCGATATAAACAATGCAGAAATTCTTAACCATTGGATTAGCAGCTTCCGTATACATTGTCCACAATTCTGTCAATGGTAAAACAATCTCAGGCTCATGTTTCACTCTCTTGTTGACATGACTCAAGATCTCAAGAACCTAAAATGACAAAGCGAAAGTCGCATAGTCATTCAAAATAATAATAATGTACCTTTTACACCATGAAATTGACAGGCAGCAGAATATGGAACTTAAAATATCCGGCAAAGGCAGATTAAAGTAACATAAAACAAACACTGACAAAGAATGCGCATCAAACGGTAGATGTCCGGTGAATCTAATCATCTATGTTACTCGGATTTGATAGTGGCTGTCAGATATGGATATGTGTCCAACACAGCAAAAGACATGGGACGCCAAAAATGCAAGGTCTAATTGAATCAAAAGAATGCTATTGAAAAGCAAAACATGTATCCGGCGAAGACGTGTATCTAACTATCAGTTGGATTTACCACAAAGATTTATTACTCATCCATACTTTATGCTAATAAATTTCACAACAGCATAAAACTTAATTTTATTAAAACAAAAGCATAGTCAATATTGTTCATACAATTCTAAGTATCAAATTACTAAAAAGAAAAACTTAATTAAAAACTTAAACGAGAGTTTAAACATGAGAAACAAAAAGATTAAAGAAGGGAGGATAACCGAACCTTGTTGCGTACAAGTTGAGATGAAGATGAAAGAGAGGAAATGGCGAGAGGGAGAAGTTTGGAAAGCAAGGCTTGGAGTTTGGAGTCATCGCAAAGAGCTAACCTAGTCAACATTCGATCCAGCAATTCTTCGGTCTCCGCGTCCGATTTTGCTGCTGCCGCCGGCGCCGATGATGATTCCGCCATTTTTTTCCTCTTTCTTTTTCTATCAACACAAGACACTAAAACAAAAGAGGACTCGTAGGGGGTCCGCATTGGCTGTAGTTGCTGCTGTAGTATTGTTTCTTTCCGGATTTTTCTTTTTCTAAAAGGGTAAATGCACATTTTAGTACCTGAACTTCACTTCAGCATGCAATTGGGTAACTATTATTTTTCAATTAGGTACATGAATCAAGTTTAATTTGTTACTTAAATCTACTAACAATCGGATCCGTGGCGCAATGGTAGCGCGTCTGACTCCAGATCAGAAGGTTGCGTGTTCGATTCACGTCGGGTTCAAATTCCTGATTTTACGGATCTTCCTTTTCTTTATTTTTGCTGATCCTATCTGATTTCCGGGTTCAAATCTCTGAAATTGGAATTCGTTTTTTATTTTTTGCACGGTAAAAAGCAACCCACTTTATTTGTTTTGCCAGTTCTTTGGTGCTTACTCATTTACTCTGCAAAAGAAGAAGAAAGTCGAGAACCGCTAGCTCATTTACTCTAAATGGTAAATTTTGCTGTTCTTTCTAGATTTATGTTAATAATTTTTGTAGAAAAATCTTAAAAGTTCATGACTTTTATATTGTCTGTGGATCCGGAAGCTAAGCTCCTAATTATCGTTCAAATCCGTTAAAATGTTTGATTATTTCGACATTACATTGGCATGCGAATCTAAATGGGTGCTTAACGAGTTGAGCAGCTCATGGGCAACTCGAATTCGACTTGGTCAAAATTCGTAAACGCTCGACTCGAGACCTTAACAAATTGAGTCGAGCAAAGTCTAACTCGACTCGATAAGTTCGCAAGCAGCTCGTTAATTTTTTAAAATAGTTTTTTAGTAGTTATTTTGAAATTATTTCATTCAAAAACTAAATCTAAATAATTATTATTAATTTGTTAATGAATAATAAAAAATAATAATTAACTAATCTATTAATTTTCTAATAAATAAAAAACATTAGTAATTAATAATATTATTTTACTACAACCAAAACAAACCCTAATACCATATTTCGTCAGTTTTCACCCCCACCCTCGCGCCTCCTCACAAACTTTTTCTTCTCTCAAATTTCAAATCTAGAAATCTCAAAACATTGAATCTCAATTTCATCTCTAATTTGGCAGCCATGACAGGTTAGTTTACCTATCTCGCCATTCTTCTTATTTTATTTAAATAGTTTAGTTTTCAATAATGTCTTGTTTTTTTCTTTTTTTAACAATCGTGTCTGTCTGAGCTTGATCCTCTCTTGTTCTTGTGTTTGATGATGGTGGTGGCAGCCTTTTTTGTCTTCACATGAAGCCATGTTAGTTCCGTTGTTTAGGTCGGTTGGCCAGCTTCGATAGGGTATCCCTTCAGTTAAATGAAATCCCTTGTTATTTTTAACTTATATATACCATATTAAAACTTGAATTCTCTAAAACCTTGCTCTGATTATGAAGCAATTTCAACTTTATCATGAAAATTGTTTTTGAAATTTGTCTTTCATAAAAATTAAAATAATCAACTTGTTCTAATAATAATACTTACTTTAATATCGTTGTCATGTCGTATGGCATTTATTTTTAGTTACACTGTAGGGCATGTTATGATAGTGAGATGATTCCAAATTTAAAATCGACCAAGGGATATATCTTGATTATAAAAGATAGGTTAAGATATTACACGTGATTATTAAGTTTGTTATCTGTTTAGTATGTTTATTTATGTCACTGAATTCTAGTATGCTATTTTTTGTTTTAGTATGTTATGCTAATATTTTGATTAAATATGAACAGATTCTTCTAGTGCCCATGATTTTTCTTTTCAGAATCCCGTGGTTGAGGAATTTAATGTGAATATTGGTGATGAGGTGGAGATTAATGGTGACGAGGTAGATGATGATAAGGTAGAAAATTCGGATCAAGAAATACTTCCAAATAACACTCAAGAACCACTCGGGAAGATAATTTTGATGTTCCTCCAAGTGGCCCTTTTAAGAGAGCAAGACAATCTGAAGTTTGGAAAGACTCGGGAAAACCAGAATGATAAACAATCAGTGGAAGGTAAGATGTTTACATTGCAAGGAACAACTAAAAGTACTTAGTTCTAGTAGTACTACTCATTATAAGCGCCAATTGGATAAATGTCCACAAAAACGAATGAAGTTGCGGCAACAAACTTTAATTAATTTCCTTCCATCGGATTCAAGTGCTGGATCACCTGATTCTTCATTTGTTAGTGCTTTGCATGATGGCAAGTTTGATGTTTTAAAGTTTAGAGAAGGCATTGCTCATTGGATTGTCATGCATGAAAAGACCTTCTTAGTTGTTGAAGAATAAGGTTTTAACTTGATGTTGAAACGAGGAATCCCTCAATGGAAAAGTGTGTCTCGTCATACTATAAGATGTGATGCTTTTAAAACTTGTGAGATTGAGAAGAGAAAGTTGAAAGAGTTGTTAAAGAGTATAGATAGAATTTCATTGACAATCGATTTGTGGTGTTCAAGTCCTCAAAAGATTGAGTATATGGTTCTTATCTCTCACTTTGTTGATCATGATTGGAAACTTCAAAAGCGAATATTGAGCTTTGTTCACATACCTCATCCTCGAAAAGGCAAAGACATTGCTAATTGCATATTCAAATGTTTAAAGTAGTGGGATATTGAGAATAAAGTAAGTAGTTTCATCTTTTAAGTTATGTTCGCATACTTTTTCTAATATTATATAAAATTTTATTCACTTATTATATTTATTATTTTTATTAGGTTTTCACAATTTTGTTGGACAATGCGTCCGCAAATGATGTTTGCATAAAAATTTTGAAGGATACATTCTCATTAACAAAGAGATTAATTTGTGGTGGAAAGTAATTCTATGTTCGTTGTTGTGCTAAAATTTTGAACACTATGGTTCAACATGGGTTGAAGAAAGTGAAAACAATCATCAAGAATGTTCATGATACCGTTGATTACATCAAGGGTAGTGAGTATCGGTTGAAAAAGTTTACCGAACTTGTTGGACAATTCAACATAAAGCATAAAAGGTTGGTTCTTGAATGCAAGACTAGGCGGAACTCAACTTATGACATGCTAGCATGTGCAATCAAATTTAAATATGTATTTTCTAGACTTGCTTTGGAGGGTAAAGATTATGTTTATTGTCCTAGTGCTAATGGTTGGGAAAATTTGAGAAATTGCTTGATATTTTAGTTGTGTTTTCTAATGCTACTAATATTATCTCGGGATCGGAATATGCAACCTATAATTTGTTCCTTGGTGAAGTTTATAAGATTAAAATGTTGCTGGATAATAAATTGAATTCTCCCGATGAATTTGTTAGTGGTATGGTTAAGAATATGAAAGAAAGATTTGATAAGTATTGGGGTGAATGTAATCTACTTATAGCTATGGGTTGTGTGTTGGATCCTCGTTTGAAAATGAAAGGTATTGAAGTGACTTTCCCATATATGTTTTCTTCAGAAGTTGTTCGAGATAACATTCGTAAAGTTCGGGAAACTTTGTATGAACTTTATAATGAGTATGTTAGTTTGTATTATCCTCACACAATAGAAAAAAGTGGAGAAAATGGAATTAAAAGTACTTCACATCTTAGTAGAGGAAAAAACACTCATGTTTTATTTGATCTAATAAATAAAGTGGCCATCAATGAAATTGGGGCTAGTGTTGAAAAGAATGAAGTTGATTTGTATCTTGAGGATGGATGTGTAATTGATAAAGGTGACCATTTTGAACCTATAAGTTGATGGAATGATCAATCTTTGAAGTTTCGTATTTTGTCAAGGTTGGCTATTGATGTTTTAGCAATTTCGATAACAACTATAGCTTCTGAGGCTACATTTAGTGTTGGGAACCGCGTGATTGACTCTTATAGAGCTTCACTATCTCCGGATACCGTGCAAATGTTGATTTGTAGTGGAGATTGGTGTCGATCTCTCCATGGAGTGAAGAGAAAGAATAAAGTAAGACTATTGAAGATTAAGTATATTTATTGATTTAGTTTTATATTATTCATGACAAAGTAAGAATATTTATTTTAGTTTCTTATTATAAGATATTATAACCATTTTTTATTAACAGGACATGATAACTATGTTGATCAAGCAAAGGAAATTATTCTCCCAAGTTTGTAGTTTGGTGATTGTAAGCAACAATGAATGGAGTGAAGAGATGTTGATTTCCTTATTTTCAAAATTAGTTATGTATTGTTGAACTTTTTTTCAATAATGCTTTTAATATGTTAGCTTGATGTATTTGTGGATTGTTACTTTAGTTTTAATTTGTTAGTTTGGTGAATTTGTGGATTGTTATTTTGGTTTTAATATACTAGTTTGGTGTATTTGTGGATTGTTAGTTTGGAATTTAGACTTTGAAAGTGCTTTATACACTCTTTTGATATTTTTTTGGTTAAATTTGTTAATTTATGTTAATATTAAGCCCCATATAGTATTATTAAATTTTACTTTTAGTTAAAAAGGTAAATTTTTTAATAAGCTTAACCAGCAACGAGTCTAGTTGAGCAACAAAATTTTTTAACGAGCATGAGTCGAGCACTGTCCAACTCGCGATGGACTCGCTAGATAAGCACACCTACTTCCAGCTCTTGCGATTGAGATAAGTAAGAATCTTGAGATAAGTAAAAATCTTTTCTGTAATTACGACTTACTAATAGTGGCAGAACTTGATAAAAGAGTTTGGGGAGGTCAATTTAAAAAATTTTAAAAAAATTACAGGTTAAATAAAAAAAATTAAATTTTTTGAAGGATTCAGTGTACATTTTTTTCAAAAAAAGTTATGATCTAATTAATTTTTTTTAATTCTTGATAGGCTTAATGAGATCTTTTGGAAATTATGAGAGAGATTTAATTAAAAATATTAAAAATTTAAAGTTTAATCTAAAATTCTAAAAATATTAAAGGGTCAATTTATTTTTTTTAATTTAAAGGGACAAAACTTTAATTTCTTAAATCTTGGGGGCAATAGCCCCGACATCCTGTGCTCCTCCCCTACTTACTTACCACAATTATCATTTTTATGACTCTTTTGGTGCCTTTATTTATGTCCCAACACTAAAAAAATGAAATCCTAAGTCATAACCCTTGTAACACCCTAATTTCCCCCCAAATTTAAAACCTTAAATTGAATGAAATCCCTAATTCTTAACCCTAATTTTTGTGAATTTAAAACTAAAATCTTAATTGAATTTCAATGACCTAATTAAGAGTTTTGAAACTTCAGTGGTCATTCTGTTAAGAGGGTCAAGCTTGAGACCCTTGTTGGGTAATTTACCCTGTTTAGTTGGGTATTTAATCTTTTTTTCTCCAACCCTAGTGATTTTCAGCTTCCATTTTCCTCATTTGCTGCCGCGCTCTCATCCCCCTCTCCCTCAATGAGAATTTCAATAACAACCACCCTCACCCATGTTTCCAATCACGCTCCGACGAGGGTGTTACCGACGCCCGTTTGTAAATCCGAGACCACCACCCGTCTCCTCTTCTCTGTTCGATCTAAACCCAACCATTGTTTCAACCTTGTCACTCGTTGCTCGCTCAGAAACGGTGTAAGATCGTTCGGTAAACCATCGCATTGTTTCAAATCGGAGTGTCGTCGTCTTTTCCGTCCTTGTTTCTTTTTGTTTTGGGATGGGTAAGCCATTCGTGGTTTGTTTCGGTTTGTTTTGCGTATAGGTAGTATTCTGATATTGTGGTTGTTGTGTATTCTGGATGAAGGTTGACCATTTGTGGTCACCGGGAAGTGTTGCCGGCGACCAGCGTCGTCAAGGGTTATCAAACCCTAGGGTTTAGTTGCAAGTTTTGGTGGATATTTTTGGGCCAACGTGTGTGTGTAATCAGGCCTGGAGTGTATAATGGGTTTAACCCAAATTATTGGTGAGCTTAAGAGAGAGAGAGTCCAATATGTGTGAGAGAATCGAGCCGTATAAACCAAACTGGACCGGTCTAGTAAACCGAATCGTCAAACATATCATCAGCCCTGAACCGGATGGCGTCAGCATTATCGTGGTGCATGACGTCAGCATTGACCATCGTCGTTAACCATTGACTTTTCCGATGATAACTTTTCGATAAAAGTCAACCTTACATTTTTCGACGTCCCGATTCTAAATCTGTTGCCTGTTTTCCCTAATTCAAATTTGAATGACCATTTTACTATTTGTATTTAGTATTTTGAGAAAATATGTACTTCAGAATCTAATTTTAACTAATCTTGTGTTCAGATGACGTTGATTCGAATACCGAGATCCTACATTCTCCTCCTCAACTTGGGTGACCTCTTGTTGCACAACCTGTAAGTTTTGCACGTGAGTATGGTTTGGCTTAGTGTTATGACATAGTAGTTATGAAAACTTATGTAGTGCTTACTCTCGTAGGTGTTGATTCTGTCCAACCTAGTGCTAGGGTTGAGCGTGGGAGACGTCACTCTCGACGCTAAGTTATTAGCTGCCTAAGGTGTGTTCTCTTTTTGTGCTACATGTTCGGTGTTTTGTGTATGAGTACGTGTTATTGTGTGGCTTGTGATTATGACATGACATGTATATGACTTGATGTTATGACGTGTATGACCTGATATTATGACAAGTATGACTTGATATTATGACATGTATGACTTTAGACTGTGACTTGATTGTATGACTGGTGATTATGATATGATCTGAATGACTTGTGATTTATGACATGATTTGTGTGATTATGTGCCATGCATCACACATCGAAATCAGATTAATTAATTATTATCAGACTATTTACACATTCATCTTTGTTTATTTAACAAGAATGCATTCGAATTTAGAAATCGAAATAACATGTCATATCATATGGGTTGGGAAAATGTACGGGGAAGATGAGTGGTTTCACCCTTCGGGCTGAGTTCCACTTCGGACATGGTGACGATGTAGAGAGTGGTTATGGGGAACCTTACTCTTTAGACGGTGATGTAGTTGGGTGCATGGCATTGTACATGTGCATCATATTATACATATTTGTATATCAGAATGTCTGTTGAGTTGAGCATGTTGATCGGATTACTTTGATATATGTTTTGTGTTTTGCACTTTAGAGACACACCGAGCTTCATAGGTGGCTCCCCCTCAGTTCCTATTTTAGATTCTCAGACTTAGGCATCCGGTACTTGGAGGACCTCATTTTATCATACTTTATCTTATTTATCAGTATAGATTATTTCAGATTTATGGACTTTATTTTATTCTTTTGGACTTATATGTAAATTTGGACTTGGACACTATTATTTGGGGATTTATTATTTTACCATGCATGTGAAATTACTTTTGAATACTTTATAAACTTTTTGGATATTATTAAACGAATACAGTTGTTACAATGGTATATTAATATGTTTCATCACATTTTTAATAATTTGTACGAATACTAGTTTCTAAACCTAATAAGATTTCTTTAGGGGAAAGTTTTCAAATGCGACTTCCTAGATTCGACCATTGCTTCTAAGCCAGGTTTAGGGGAGTTACAACCCTAATTTCTAAATCCTAAATGTTAAACTGTAAAAATTAAACCTTACATCCTAAAACCTAATTCTAAACCTTGACTATGAATCTTGTTAGTACTTATAAACACCTACCTCCACGTGTCGAAACCAAAATGAGTAAGACTACGAACGGTATAACACAAAAGACGTCTGGCGATGAGCGTCACAACACATGCGGGCCACAACGCGTGATATCGCTCGCGAATTGTGCGACACCCTTCGCGTGGCGAACAAGCAAGACTACAAACGACATTGCATCCATCGATCATGTGACCACGCATGTGATCGTTATGGGTAGCGAACCTAACACGTAACGATACATATGACTAACACAAACACCGAGTCATGACAACTCACTAAAACACATGTCCCCCTCGATTGACACGTGCCTCACTTCATTTGGCCCCTCTATAAGGAGCCATGTACACTCAAATAGAGGCCAAGCACCCCATATCCAAGATTTCCAACTCTCACGCTCTCACTCTCCCACAACAATCACAAGAAATCTTATCGTAATCCCCTATAACTCTACCATTTAAAGGGGCTAAGATGTCGTCGTTCATATTGTTCATCAACAAATCCCAATCCTACTTTTTATGTAGAGTATTGTAAAGGGTAGAAGGTTTTTCATCCATTTAGTTATGACTTGTTATTGTGTTTCAATGTGCTGATTTTTTAGACTTTTTGCCCGAGTAAAAATGTTGTTTGCATTTTTTATTAGTAGCTTATAGCTGTTGAAACTTCTGATTGCTCCATTTCAACAATGTATATCAAAAATCGAAAGTTAATGCTTTTAGCTTTTCAACAATTACAATACCATAAAATGTACATATTTTCGTACAATGCCTGCTTGGCATGATAACATTGGTTATTTCTTTTTCTACACTGTAGGTGGATGGTGTGTTAAAGTATGTCCAAAGACCAATTATGAGATGGTTGTAAAAGACACACTTATTTTATCTTGTTTATTAATAAGAAGTCATTATTATTATTCCAACCTTATTCTGTGTATCTATAAATAAACAGAATTGCAATAAAGTCCTTAGAATAATATAGTTATTCTTAAATGTCCTTAGGTTCAATATATTGTATATTTAAAGAATCCAAATTTAATTAGAATTGGGTTTTTGAATGCTATATAAAGGCATAAGGTCTAGCTGCCAAGATATGCCTTTTTCAAAAATCATCTCTAACAATTAGAAAAGAGAAAAAATGTTATTTTTATTCGGGTGGACTGCGTATAGGTCATAACGTTGCTGTGACGACTCGAATACGATTTGGATTCTCCTATACTCATTGCGGAATTCCAGATTGGTTGAGGTAATGTTTTTCATCCTTTATCACCCCGAATTCGTCCCTTGTACATGGATCACTAGTGGATTACGCCGGATAATTTTTTCGTTGTGCCATGAGGTGTACTGACATTTCCCAACATGGTGGTGGTTTGCTAACTATATTGAAAACTCTTTGATTGTTCTTATGAACAAACAAATTTTACATCTAAATAGATGTGTTTGGATCTTATTTTTTTAATAGTTTAAAAATGATTATAAGGTAGTATATGTTCATAATTTGTTTGTATCTTATTGAATATAGATTTTTAATTTCGTTTTCCTTAAAGTCAACAAAACACCATTGGCTGATTTGAAGAAGAATAAAAAAGTAGCATTAGAACTTGGTGTGACCGTTTGGGAAGTTTAATCAATTTTTTTTGGTAAAAAGTATGATTTCATTCGTAGAAGATCATACATATGGGAGCTATTAATATGAGCCTCATTAAAAATCTCCATAATCCTAAGTTGAGGAAAATAGTACTCATATTAATAGGCTATCAAGAAACAGCGGGAAACCCCGACAAGTACAACACACAACTATTGAGTTATATCCGCATGTAAGATCGGGACAATCCAATCATGAGGTACATCATAATTAAACAGCTCCAAACTACCGAGGCTAGCACACTTAGCTAACGCATCTGCCACTTTATTCCCATCGCGCCTAATATGTTGTATCTGCATAGTCCATTCCGGACGGAGTAGATTATCTAAATGCCCCTTAAGCTGATGATAATCGCCAAAATCATCCCTTAGAATGTGAATTGCTTCCATCCTATCAACCTCAAGCACCACTTGTCAAAAGCCAGCTTCCCAAGCAAGGCGAAAACCAAAATAAGCCCCCAAACCTCGGCATCGAGCACATAACAGACCCCAATGAATTTTGCAAACCCAAAACACCACTCCTCTAAATTATTCCTAGCCACTCCACCACACAGAGCGCGACCATCAACTGCCCTTCTAGATTCATCTGAGTTAATCTTCACCCAGGTAGGCAACGGGGCCTCCCAATGTACCATAGACCAATCAATAGTGCTTCCCCTAGATCCATTTGACCAACATTCATCCAATGCCACTGTCGATAATTGGGTTGACTGCGACTACGATCCACAACTGATCCGTGTCCCTCGAGCGAATTATCTAACACATGTGCATTTTGCCCGAGCCATAAGTTCCATAGAACATAGGCGAACATCATATCCCAATGATCAATAACTCACGCATAATCATCCAATCCTGAAATGATAACGCGCAGCCACTCATGAAACTCCATACCCAGAAACGCATACAACTTTGACGCCACTATCAATTCCGACCACGCCTGCATTGCTGGTGGACACCTCCTCAAAACATGCTCAATATCTTCAACCGGATCTCCACAAATCAGACAACTACAATCAATCGTAAAGTGACGTCCACTTCGCTCCATATTTGTCATCAATTTTCGACGTCCCACAAGCCAAAAGGAAGGTCTTAACCCGGGGTAACCCTCTAAACTTATGTATTGTCGACCATAGGGGGTTGGGAGTGCTAACCATGATTCCATTTTGTAGCGAAAACGCTGACTTAAGAGTGAAATAGTGATATGTGGTACCTTTCCAACTGAACAAACCAGTCGATATCTCCTGGCAAGGGCCTTTCACCGCGACAATTCGTAAAAGAATTTCTTGGGGAAAAACATGCTCTATCAAATTCCATTTCCAATCACCATCGCTAGTTGCCATATCCGCAATAGTCACATGTCCCAAAGAGTGGGCAACCTGCGGATTAACATAATCAATCAAAATTTTCGAAGTTTTTAATGATATTGTTTTTCTAAGAAAAAAGTTAGAAATCTAATTAAAACTTTTATAAAAAATGAGGAACTTAATGAACAATCTAATAATTTTGGAGATTTTTTTGAACAATTCTTACTTAGGAAAGGAGAATTTTACTCTTAGTGGGTCTAGAACCTACAACTTAACGTTAAGGGAGGTGTTAACTGAGAGCTTTTAACCATTTGCTCTAGAAGTTGTTAATAATTTTGAACAACTAAATTAAAATATTAAAAAAACTAAAACTTAATAAGAATTTGTAACAAATCTGAGAGATCTAATTAGAATTTTAAAAAGTATAATTTGAATTTTTCTAAATTTTGGGTACTAAGACTCTCTAAGCTACGCTCATAATCCCTCTGAAAAAAACCATTACGTTAGAGGTGGAGATATCGATAAGCCATGAAAATTGCATCAAAAAGCAAATTAAGAGGATGTATAAATATAAATCCCACCTTATTTAGTGGTTTAGCGTTTTTTTTTTTTTGTATTTGGGGAGGCCCTTTAATTTCTTATGAAGTTAGAAATAGTATAACCATAAGCTTAAAAATGTAACAGATATTACTGTATTTTATTATTCGAACTGAGACGCTATAAACAAATTAAATTAAGCTGAGAAGGTTGCTTATACCGAAATTTTAAGTATAATCAATAGAATAATGTGGTTACAAAATAAAGTTTTTATATTACATGACATATTGTAAGGCATGGTAATTATTGTCATGATAATAGTATTTCTTAGGATAAGTACAACCTCGACTTTCCTATATAGTTGGAGTAAATCGAGAATAAATGTAATTGTTATAGAGGCAATTTAAGGTTGACTTTTTATGAGCAAATATATTTGGCCGTTTGTTTATTTTTTTTTATATTTTTAAGTTATAAGTTCTAGACCTATTAATAATTTTTATATTCTTTCTCTAGAGTCCCTTTATTCTCTAAATAAAATTAGGATTATATTTAGGATTTCTCAAAAAAAAGTTTTAACTTTTTGTAGCGTGGTTCTTTGAATTTGATGAGTACAAATTATTTATTGTCCTTTTTTTTGATTAATTAGAGAAGTATTACATTCTCGTACCGGAATTCGAACCTATACAAGATGATGTAATATGAGCATCTTTGGCTACTAGGCCATTTAGTGGATCTTTATTGTCATTTTTAATCATTTTCTTAATCCTAAATTTATTTATAATCGAACACGATGTGAATTAAAATCTTTTTTAAGATTATTTAGTCTCAGTTTCATGATTTTTTTATATCGGTTAGGGATGGCAACGGGACGGGACAGGTTTTTGGCCGCCCTGATCTATAAACCCCTAAATTCGACCCCTCCCCGTCTTGGATTAAAATATTAATTTACCCGCCCCGATACATCAATTCATAAAATCGGCCCGACTTGACCCGACTCGAAAATTTAAAAAATATTAATATTTGTCGACGATAAATGTTAGATTCAACTAAACCATCGACACAATTACAAAATATAGGTTTCAAGAGACTTTAAACTTATATACAAAATAAAATAAAACTCAATTAAATTATTCACATGAAAAAGAATACATATTCAAAAGAATAAACTTAAACCATTAACCGTCAGAATCATATATTTTAAAACTCGAACAACATCTAACAAAAACACAAACTAAAAAAATAGCTTAAAACCCCTAAAAGTGTTTATGTATGGCGGTATTTTCATATATATATATATAATTAAAAATATACCGAGGTGAAACGGAGAATTTTCACATCATACCCGCCCCGCACTGCCCCACCCCGATCCCTGAAATTCAAGAAAAAAAACCCGATCGGATCGGGCACACTAGGTTGGGGATTTTTGTCATCCCTAAATTATTGGTGGCAGATGTAATTGCCGTCTGGAATTAATCATAAATTGCCGTCTGGAATTAATCATAAATATAATTAGACTAAGTTATGAGTAACCGGATCCATGCCGCAATGGTAGCGCGTCTGACTCCAGATCAGAAGGTTCCGTGTTCGATTCACGTTGGTTCACAAATTCCTGAAACTCGGATTCTTCTTTTTCTTATTTTTTGCTGATCCTATCTGGATTAAGCATGTTTACTTTATTTTTTGTTTAAAATTGATGCTTTCGCATGTGGATCCGTGGCGCAATGGTAACGTGTCTGACTCTAGATCAGAAGGTTGCGTGTTAGATTTACTTGGGTTCAAATAATTCTGAAATTAGATACACATTTTAATTTTATTTTTTTTCCTCTTTCGGATATGGGCCCGTCTGGGCAAGACCCGATCTGAAATGGTGAAGAAGAATGCCAGCCGTTCGTTCAGTCATCAAAACCTAACAAAACCCTATTTAACATTTCCAGTTTCCCTTCTATTCTCTTCTTTTCTTCATTTTTGCAACAAACCCTACAAGCATTTCCATCAGCCGCATCCAACTAAGGTAAGAAATCTGTTTTTCACTCATTATTTTTCTGTTCTTTTGAATTAGATCTCCACTGGTTTTATATAATTGCTTATTTGAAATAAAAAATGGATCTTTCATCTTAGATTCTGTAGTCTTTAGTCAGTTAACAAATTTTGTTAAGCTAACATAAGTTCAAAAGAATGGAATTTGCCTTATTCTAGGATTATTAAACATCTGAAACTTGCTCTCTGATTAGTTTTGGTTTGATATAATTTTAATTAGAGATGGGTGAAGAAGTTAAGACTGCGATTCCCGAGTCGCTCTTGAAGAAGAATAAGAGAAATGAAGAATGGGAACTTGCCAAAAAGCAGGAGCTTGAAGCTGCAAAGAAGAAGAAAGTCGAGAACCGCAAGCTTATTTTCTCTAGAGCTAAGCAGTACGCAAAGGAGTATGAGGCTCAGGTAAATGTTCTGTTTTGTTCAGAATTTATGTATTTTGTTTTTTTAATCAAATTTTAAACGCCTCTAACTTGTGTTGTGTGGTGTATGATTCTTAGGAAAAGGAGTTGATTCAATTGAAGCGAGAAGCAAAGTTGAAAGGAGGGTTTTATGTTGATCCAGAAGCTAAGCTTTTGTTTATCGTTCGAATCCGAGGGTATGTGATTATTGTGCATTTCATCGATTTGAGAATCTAAATTCTAAATGGTAACATTTTGTGAATGTATATGTTTTCAGTATCAATGCCATGCACCCAAGGACGAGAAAGATCTTGCAGCTCTTGCGTTTGAGACAGGTAACTTACCTTATCTTTTCCAAAACTAAAATTCTGGGTTATGAGAATCAATTCCCCACTTTCCCCTTGGTGTATGTGTGTTGTGCATGAAGTGAATTTCCCTTTGAGGGACGATGCGTATAATTATATCTGGTTGAAATAACTTTGCCGGTTTGATCTGCCATGATTTGTTTGAGATTTTTTGCCAAATTAAATGGAAGTGTGTCTTTTATCGTATGGTTTGAAGTTGTAGAAATTTTAGGTGGTTTGTTCATTTTGATAGTTTAACTTAAAACCGAAATTAATGTCCTAGACCTAGCTCCTTAGTGATGGAAAACTTGCTGTAAAACTTTTATGTTTGGTTTGATGGTGCTTCTTCATGTTAAAAGTTAGTCTTTCTAACATGTAGGGATACTTTAGTTTAATAGAAACCATCAACATTTTCTTCTAATTTGTAAATAAAATCTAAATCGTAGTGTTTACTTCAACGGATTGCAGATTTTCAATGGTGTTTTTCTCAAAGTGAACAAGGCAACAATGAACATGCTTCACCTGGTTGAACCATATGTGACTTATGGGTATCTTTTGGTTTTCCTGCTTCCTTGTTGCTGTTTTAATAGTTTTATTGTACTTTCCACGGCACTTATTTCTCACTGATGTATGCATCTAGGTACCCTAATCTCAAGAGCGTGAGGGAATTGATTTACAAAAGAGGTTTTATCTTAAAAGTTTAAAATTAAGCAGAGATATATTGTACTTGAAAACCTAATAATTATATTATAGATTCTAAAATTTGTAAATATTTCAATTAGATGTCAGTTTCATTTTGTCACCAAACATTTATATAAAAATATTGATTTTTTTATACCGGTTTAAATATGGCTTTTTAATATTTTATTTAAATTAATCAATCTGTTAAAATATTGATCTTTATATTATTTAAATATGTAAGTTTAATTTTTTATTTAAATTAATAACTTTCTTTAAAAATATTTCAGCTTTATTACCATTGGGAGGTTATATCAAAATAATATTAAAATTACTTTTTGAAGGAGGAGATGTATTTAGGTAACAAAATTAATAATATAATTTTCATCATTTAATAATAATCAGGAAAATGAATAATAAAAGGATAATGAAAAAAGATTTAATCTATTTTGCAAGGGTCCTTAATTTACTTTTTTTATAAGTTGAAAAAAAAATTAAAATTTTATGAAGAGTATGAAATATGCAGTGTCTACTTTGTGACTTTAAAAGATTTTATTTGTATCAAATGGCTTAAGTGTTTATTTTTTGTTCTTGCAATTAAATGCTTACGCAGCGTTCTCGCGATTTAGAAAGCGGCTGGGCGTTGAAGTCGCCCGCCGTTTGCCTTTTGTCTGTAATTTGGTGGTGAGATAGAACTGTAGAAGAGATGGACCAATTGATACAGATCTGAAATATCATTCCCCTGCCTTTTTCTTCTTCTTAATGTTACCAAGTGAAAACACTGGGCAATCCGTATAGGTACATATCTTAAATTAGATTAGGTTAGATCATCAAAGTTTTGCACTGGAAAGAAATTTTGTTTGAAAAAACTGAACTTTTGACTGGACAAATTGTAATTTTATAAACATGATTCGAAAAAATAAATAAAACGAGTTATAAGGTGAGATTTGAATAAATTAAATAATTCTAATTAGTAAATTAATTTTGAAGTTTGAGTTGAAATTAATCTTTTTTATTTTGCGATAGGAACCAATCCAACAACCATCAGTACGCGTTCTTAACATTTTCATCGCCAAACCCATGAAAACAAGAGGCTATGGATAGTTTGGCAGTACAAGGGGCCACCATCTTTTTCCAAGGCCTTAATGGTACCAAGGGATGGTAAAGTTAACGTTTCTTAAGCCCTTTCCTTTAGTCGGAACGGAGTGAGGAATTGAGATTATGGGGGTAAAATACAATTAATTATAGAAAATAGAAAACAAAGTTTAAAATAATTAAAAATTGAGGGTCTAAATAGGTAAAAATACATTAATCTTTTTTATTAAAAATTAGTTACCATAACCTAAATCCTTGCTGGGGAATCTGTTTACTGTTCTTTTGTCTTTTCTTTTCATGGACGTGGTTTTTAATCCATATGGCATGCAATATTTGCATAATCTTAAATTAGATTAGGTTAGACACAAATGCAGTCATTGTAGATGAAATTTGGATTGAAAAAAATGGTTTATATTTGATGACTTTATTCAAAGCTGAAGTTTGCCAAAATTTTCAAATAAATAAAAATTCTAGAAAAAATAATAAATAATTGATGATGTGTCATTAATTTTTAAGTCATCATTCCCACTGTTTTCAATTTTGAGATAGAACCAATCCAACAACCATCAAAAAGCAGTTTTAAATTTCTATGTTAAACCCAGATTTCAAGAGGTCTTCTCGATGGTTTGGCACCCATTAACAAATTCAAAATATTTTCTCAAAAAAAGAGTAATAAGTTTATGAGATTAAAAAAATCCAAATCTTTAACTTCTTAACCGGAACAAACTATATTGAGAGAGTCGTTTTTATTAATAAACTTTTGTTATATTTATCAAAATTAATCAATGGTAAACCATAATAGATGTCACTCAATTATAGTCAAAGTTACATCTAAATCACCTAATTATTAAAAATTACATTTTGGTCACTCTATTATGAGTAAGATTATATACGAGTCTTCCAATCATTAAAGGTTATATTTGGATAACGCACTATTCTTTAGGTTCTGTTATATTTGAGTCCACATGGCATGCACATTTAAAAAAGTATATCAATTTTTAGTCATTTTTTGGTTGCAAATCACTTATAGATACCCTTGGCATGAAAAAAAAAGGTTTTATTTCATTTGAAATCATCAATTAATCTAATACATCAATTGATATACTTTTTTTAAATATAAAGGATGACCCAAATGTAACATTAACCATAATTGAGTGATCCAAGTCTAACCTTTAATAAAGGGTGACTCAAATGTAACCTTACCTATATAATTGAGTGACCCAAATGTGACTTCTAATAATTGGGTAACCCAAATATAACTTTACCCATAATTGAGTGACATCCGTTAGTTTACCATTAATCAATCTATAAATCAATAATTATATAAAAAAGCCTTGAATCAGTTACAAATGGGTTTAAAAGAGTTATTTTCTATTCATATTTTTTTGTAAGATAATTAGATATCTAATCAATTAATAAATCAAAATATTTTTTTTTATATAAAAATCTTTAAATTTTAAGTGTTAGAAATTTAATTTAGAGTTCATAGTTTAGGGGTTTAGAATTTAGGAATTGTGTTTAGAAATTAAGATTTAGATGTTAGTCTTTAGGGTCAGAGTAATATGTTAGGGGTTTAAACCTTAAATTTTAACCCTATATTTTAAATTTAAACCACAATCCCTAAATTATAACACATATATTTAAATCTTAGGGTATAAACCATTAGTGTTTAGAATTCTCAATTATAATATATTAGAAATTTATGTTTTAAATGTAAAATTACCTAAATTTAAATTTTTTATTTAAAAATGTTGGAACTCATAAAGTAAATAAAATAAACAAAAAAATTAATTTGGATCTAACCCCCCTAAAATTTTAGTTTTATATAAAAAAAGTTTTTTTTTTAAGGTATAGGGGTTTACGTTGTAGGGTTTAAATATTTTATTAAAAATGTTTAAAAATTAGTCCATAAAGTTTAAATAAAATAATTAATTTTTTTAAAGGGAGGGCGGTTTTTTAGTTTTGTTCCTATTTTCTTCAATGTATTTGCCTTTACCATTTCAAAAAAGCAGAAACAACATTAAGAAAAGACTTTAGTTTCCTCAGTCTCCCTTCATTGCATAATCCCTTTAATTTTCTTTTCCTCCTCAACTATTTATATAAATTTATCTACAAAATCCTAAACCTCCACTTCCATTTCATGATAGCTGATCCAACAATCTAATTCCGCTGCTGAATTTTCCTTTTCCTTTCCATTTTTTTTTTTTCATGATCTGTAAGTTCCATTTTCCTTTTTCTTTTTTCCTTTTGTTATTTAACTTTTTCCCCCTTGAATTAGGGTTTCATTAGAACTATACATGATCTTGTTTTTAGTTTTTTTTTGGTTCCTCTTCCCCCTGCTGTGCACGCGTTTAATGTGGCGCTTGGCTTTGGTTTGGTTAGAGTTCAGAGAATTTTCTGAGTTGTTTTTTTTTAAATTGATCTATAATTTCTATCATTTTGTTTATGTTTGGAAGCATAATGGAAAATATTAATGTCTTTTATTTATGCTTAGTTTCCAAACTTCAAATTATCTCAAGTAAAATTGGTTTGTTGAGTTAGATGTTTAGTAACTAATTAGATAGTTACTTTATTTGACTAAATTAATTTCGGTTGGCTAATAGTGATCTACATTTTAGTTTAAGCTGTTAAAAAGTTTATTTTTCATAATGAATTTTCAATTCTCTTATTACTAATTTTAAATCCTTTCTTTTGTTGGTGATCTAACAGAGTATAGTTTCAGAACAATGACGAGGGTAGGTAGGAATTTTGGTGATAATGTGCAAAAGGAAGCACTTCCAGCTGTATCAGCTGATGTAATATTTGCTTCGAGTCGTTTTCCCAATTACAAAATTGGGGCAAATAATCAGATTGTGAATGCCAGAGGAGATCCTAAAGTTTTGTCGATGAAGGAGGTTGTTGCACGGGAGACCGCATTGTTGTTGGACCAGCAGAATCGCCTCTCTGTTCGTGACCTTGCTAATAAATTTGAGAAGGGGTTAGCTGCTGCTGCTAAGTTGTCTGAAGAGGTCAAATTTTCAAATTTATTTTATTTGTTGCAGTTTTCTTAGATATATTTGCTAAAGACATTTGTTTAAGTTTTCTACCTTTTTAGATTGACTTATTTTTGCCTTATGAAGAATCCATGGAATTTGAGATAGGTTGTTGGAAACTACTTTTAAGTTGGTTTGTGCTTAGATCTAATGACAAAAGGTTAGCTCAGTGTTTTGTTTGAGTGACAATAAGGCCAGTTGGATGATCAATTTTGGTTTATGGGTTCTTATGATTTGTTTATGCACCTTGGAGTATCTCTGGCTTGAAGAACTAGGTTGGGTCTCTGTGTAGTCTGTTGATGCAAGTGGTTCTTCTCTCTGTCTGTTGTTTCTGTTAACAGTTGAGAAGCATTGGAACTATTATTAAATTTTAATCTGTACAGATTGTCATGTGAAAAACTATAGTTATTTACTGGATTCAGGCTAGACTTAGAGAGACAGCTTCACTGGAGAAACATGTCCTTTTGAAGAAGCTTAGGGATGCCCTGGAATCTTTAAAAGGGCGCGTGGCTGGAAGAAACAAGGATGATGTAAAGGAAGCTATTGCCATGGTTAGTGTTCTATCATTGAATTGTGATCCATCAGTGATGTGCCAGTTCTATTTTGATAGTTTTGAAAGTTATATGCTAATATTTAAAGGGACAAGCAGGGTGAAGATGGTGACAAGCATCACATTTATTTATATTTTAAAATTTTAAATATACCACAAGGGACACTTGTCATGATTCTAATATTGCTTGTGGAACTTTTTTTTTCCACTGGCAATGTATCAAATAATATAGTCCATGTTTAAAATGCATTACTAACTTTTACAGTTTAATAAAACTTTGCTATTAGTCTTGGTGCATTGGAATAATGTTCATGTTGAAATATTAGGAAGAAAATGCTGTAATTTTAAGGATGTGATTGCTGATTTGTTGCTTCAGTTGTTATGTTCAAGGATGCTATTATCATTTGTCTCAACATTGTTCCAAACTTTTTCCCCATTGTAATTATTTGTAAAGCACTAGGTCTGGAGTTTAATTTACACTTAAATGAGATATGATATACCCATTGTGCCTTCTATTGAAGAAGGATTTGGGTTTAGAAATAGCTTGAGATTTTCTTTTAACCCCTGATTATATTTATATCTTTTATCCTTTGTGTGGTTCATCTAATACTGAAACTATGGTTTCTTAGTCAATGTATATTGTCTGAAATCTTTCAAGTAAGGCAATAATGATCTTTGAGTTATGGTTACTCCCCCAGGTGGAAGCTCTGGCAGTTCAACTTACTCAAAGAGAAGGAGAGTTGATTCAAGAAAAGACAGAAGTGAAGAAACTAGCAACTTTCCTGAAGCAGGTAATATAACTTGTGATAAATGATGGATGATGTGCAATCCTTTATACTTATTTCATATTAATTTGTTCAGCAAAGTATAAGTGTAGCATCAATGTATTGAAAAACTGCATAACAATCAAATGCATTATTTGTTACATATCCATTCTGTGCTTCATAAATGTGTTTTTGGCAAGAGATACTTAATTTTGATCAACATTTAGAAAATATAAATGTATTATCTCACAAAGTCAGTGATTTATTAGTCTTTCTCTTGAGCTTGCAGTAGAGAAATTTACCTGAATAATGATTAATGAATAAGTATGACACCTTTTAGTTAGTTATTATAGTTTAGTGGAAGAATGACATTTTTTATGTTGACCTACTGATCCTTTTGGCTGGGATGATATCAGTTAAATTTTGTCTCTCAAGTTCTCAAATTTCTAACTGGATATGGAGTGTGAGGATATCCTATTGAAATTTTGAATAAAAATAATAGTTTAGAAAATGTTGTGCTTGCTACGCATTTAAATGGCTCAGTAGTTCAGCTTAAATTATTATATCATCTATTCTTTATGATCCTCACCTTAACTTGAATATTTTCTCTCCTCTTAAATTTGGTTCTTTGGTTTCACCTTGTTCTGGTTGCTGTCATTAAACAGTTACTGATAGTACAATGGTGGTAGAATGCTTAGTGTTTTGCTTTCTGATTATAATGACAAGCTTTTATTTTCTTTTCCTAGTTTTTCCTAATTATTAACTGTCTAGGCAGGGAATGAAAAGACTTGCATTCCCAATTCTGAAATGTTTATGTCTGTCAAGGTTTTCTGGGGAAGGACTGTTTTTACTTCTTGTTTCCGAAACTATCTTTTGTTCTCAAAACTATAAGTATTT